>JAEPBF010000293.1:0-135206 GCA_019739055.1 Passiflora organensis
GTGAACACCAGTTTGGGGAAGCCAATACTCTGTCAATGCGGGAGGCACTGTGGGAATTAAACCATGTGTATTCTTTACCAAGGAGGGGCAGATCAATCAAACCACTCCCATTGATAAACTGCAGAAAATGACTAGCTGCTGCTGTATTAAAAGAATGTTCAAGCCTTTCTTCAACCGTGAGGGATTCATTGAAATCGTCTAAGATAATCCAAGACGCAATATCCGTAGATTTCTGCCTTTGCAGCTCTGCCCAAAGCAATCGTCGATTAGCCAGTACATTAGGTTCATGTAGCGCAACGCAGACAAAAGGAAAACCTGTATTCCGTACTCGCATCTCCAATAGCAGCCACCTCTCAAACTTTTCTACAGCAAGAACCTGCACATGCGAGTCATTCCAAAGGACACACAATACCCCCAGCACTCCCACGAGCATCAATAGCTTCCCATTTAATGGTGTTACCAGACTAGAACCTGGCCGCCAATCTCTCAGAAAAGCTCTCCTCTTTGACTCACATAAAAACAATATACTAAGTTATTCCTTTAGTATAAGAGTGCGAACCTGATTCTCCTTCATCTTCCCCCTACACCCTCTTATATTCCAGATTGCTAAATTAACCATTCAGCTTTAGAACCCTGAGCTAAGAGTCACCGATACTACACTATGTAATACAGTGAGCTTGCCACTCCTTTCCTTCCTCAACTATCTGTGCCCTCAGCTTTTTCCTAATTGCGCCTTTCGTGTTCTTTCGACGAAGTCCCAACTTATCTGTCATATCCAACGTCCTCTGCACCTCCGTTTCAACTGTACATCCATTCACTTCAGGAGTGCTGGAACAAACTCGTGCCGACGAACCTTCACCCTTGTCTGTAGGCTCAGCAAGAAACGATGGATCATCCACCAGTTGGGGCACACTGCACCTGTCGGGTTGACTAACTCTCCGTGAGGAAAGACTCCCAGTGGGTTTAATATGCTTGAGTTTTTTGTGTTTTCCAAGCCTGCGATCGCCAAGCCCTTCCTTTGGAGCCTACCCTCGAAGCTTTATCACCTTCCTTCCTCATTCTGGTGAAGGCCATGACTTCGGATGACGATAGAAAGGCAGAATTCTCAGCTGAATATTCACCTGGTACACACTCTGAAATTGCCTTAAGATGAGTCTGTAATTGACACTCAGTAATCAGTTCTTCAGGGGAAATATCAGGGGCAGTAAAATTACTTAAAAGCCCACCACTACTTGTAAAATGGCATAAACGCCCTTCCACTTGTTGAGTCGGTGAGGGAGTCATACCCACTTAAGCATGCTGTGCTGCTGATATGAGTGAGCTGGCTGGTTAGTATCCCCAGCTCCAACGTGCATGATATTAGTGCCTGTCGCCATCCCCTTTTCCTGCTCCATCAAATCCGTGTGACATAATGCCTTTTTCTTTGCTGCAAGACTACTGTTCTTCCTCTTAACAATATTATTTTGCCCATCAACTGTTGGGTTGGGTTTGAGTGGGACAACAAAGCTGTTACACCCACCCGACACGGATCCCTTGTCACCAACCTCGGGTCCCGTATGCACTTGATCTTTGACTTCCAGGAGCTGCACTGTGCACGGCTTGCCATCGATCACCAGCTTCAATCTTTTCTGAATTTCCAACACACTTGTTTTTGCTATTTGCAGAACAGCCACATCAAGTGATCTCCAATTTGCAGTATTAGGATGAACTTGAACCAAAGAACCAATCGGCCTTATTATCTTCCTGAAAGCTTCCTCACACCAGACATTGAGAGGAAGACCAGTAACCTCCACCCAACATAATCTTCTAATACTAGTATCTGCTAAGCTCCAGGGATGAATACCAAAAAACTTGATGTTTCAAAAGTCAATGTTAATCGTAAGTTCATGCTTCATCTTCTCTACTGTCGCGAAAGTAAGGAGTTTCTGATGCGGACCCATATCAAGGCATTTAACATCTGCTGGTATATCCACAGTTTGTTAGAAAGATCACAAAGAAGACTAACAACACTTCTCTGAAGTCGGTTCAGTGTCCCCCGATCTGAGAAAAGCTCCACAATTTCTTCCTCGGAGTCAGGCTCCTTCTGCATAGCTGTGGCTTTTGCATAAGTTCGTCCATCCCTCTCCCTCAGAGGCGGATGACACATGACTGTCCGTTTTTGTTGCAACTCGGATGTTTCGGTCACGCGGGGATTAGCACCAATCGATACTCGTCGAATCCCTGCACTAGCTGCATATCGAGCCACATTGAGGCTCAACCAAGCATGTCCACCTAGTCTCGAGTTCAGCCGTCTTTGTCTAGCTTCTTCCTGCACCCCGCACCGGACAAACTTAACGAAACCAAACCGGAGTCCCCGCTTGGATAAACGTCCCGAAATGAACACATCCGCTACAGGCTCAACGTCGGCTATCTCACTGAATAATTTATTTGAATTCCATCCCTTCGAGATACCTCCAATGAAATAAGAAATATACCGGTCTTCGCTAAACACCTGTGTTGGAATCCATTTGGACTGTTCATTCCTTAATGTGGTAGGGGATGGCAAACTTTGCAGGTTGGAAACTGAGGAAGGGCCCCGGGTCCGACCACCCGCACGTTTGATTTGGAAGGTTGTTTGGAAGGCTGGATTTGGAATGGTGTTGGGATTGAGATTAGAGAGAGGTGGGAGAGTTGGGGAGGTGAGAGAAGGTATGTTTTGCATGTTGCAACCTGTCCCTTTGATTTCCTATAGCTTGGTATGTTGGTTTTGTTAGTTATGACGTTGCCATATCGTAACCAATAATTCCCAATTACTTTGTCAAATTATTGGTTCTGTAACACCAAAATTAATCATTCACACCTTAAAGAAGTCAAAACAGAGCGGATGGTGCTTCAAATTAGATTTTCAGAAGGCGTACGATTCGGTAGATTGGGCTTTTTCTACTAGAGGTGATGACACAGAAATACAGTCCCACTCTGCGTTCTGAAGGCATAGTGTGTGACAGTAGTCAAGCATCTGCTATCTGGAAAGGCATCGTCAAGACGAGCAGATCAACTTTGCCAAATGGAAAGTGCATCTCTGCATTTTATCACTGGAAATTGGGCAAAGGAGATACCATCGTTTTTTTGGCAAGATGTCTGGTGTAGTACTGCTCCCTTGAAGGACATTTTTCCCAGGTTATATGAGCTATCCTTGGAGAAGGTGGGATCAATCTTGCAGTTTGGGCTGATGACAGGGACTGAATGGCGGTGGAATCTAATTTGCAGAAGACGTCTTTTTGTATGGGAGGCCACCTGAAGCCGATCGCTTATTGTCCATGCTGGGACGCTTCACACCGAATGCCATGGATGAAGATCTGTTATTGTGGGGAGATCAGCTGAGTCCTTTCTCATCCCGTATCTATTACCAATCATTGGAAGAAAGTTCTGTCGTGCTCGGGGCGCGGACAATCCCAAATCTCTGGCGCAAGCAGGGAGCTCCTAAATGGAAAGCGTTCATGTGGTTGGCGTGCAGGGAAAAGATTTCTACAAAAGGTCACCTGATAAGCCTCGGTATTCTGCTTGATACAGAAGGTGACTGCGAGGCCTGTGGACTTCTGGAAAGGGATTCCAATCATATTTTACTCACCTGCTGGAACGGTTGGGCAAGTTGGTCATTATTATTCAAACACTCGGGCTTAAGATGGGTACAACCGCGGTCCATGGCAGATTTATTCACACAATGGGCTGGTTTTCCAATCCCTCTTCGATGGCAGAGGTTGTGGTATGTTCTGTTATTTTCTTTTGCCTGGAGTATATGGTTGGGTAGAAATAACAGAATTTTCAGGAGAGAAGACAACAGTGCAGATGATATGTTTTATAACGGCCTGCGACATGGCTTTTGTTGGGCCAATACGAATCTAAAGGATGTAAATATAGACAGTTTGGATCTGTTGCCTGCAGACGATTTTGCGTCTTTGCTGGCCAGATAGATTTTCTAGCTTATGAAAATCTCCGATACTGTAATTCATTGCAGTATCTGATAGTTTCCTTTTACCTATAGAGTGGGTACAATGTTTCATTGTCCCACTCACTTGTATTTGTAACGACCCTAATTCCTACCTATTAATAATTGCTCCCATTAAGGTCATTACCGCCGTGAAACCCAAATAAGCCTAAATGACACCTAAGACCTATTTCAATTCCACAAGGCTAATCTTAAAATTTCCGATTTTAAGCTTGTTAATCTTATTGCTTATCAACAATTGGACCATGATATTGGACATATGTTCTGGTATCATACGGAGTAAATAAAACATCAACGGAAGTCTTAAATTAAATCATTGGGTTCATAACACACAAGTCCCATAGGGATCCAAATAAACAACAAGAAATATTCCAACAACTTTCGGAAGTTGCAAGCAAGGAAGAGTGCTCAAAATAAACCGGAATGTTGCCCAATCATATGTTATATGCGCAAGTAACAAGTATGCAAATATAATGCGATATCGTCCCGCCGTACTGCCTTGATCTCACACACTTGTACCACAAACAGTGAATGTACCTAAGCCTGAAAAATGGTAAAAACAACGGTTTGAGATTACAAGAATCTCAGTAGGGTCACAGCATCATAAGATCTACAGAATCCCTAAACACAAATCTCCCAATTCACATAAGATCATCCCTAAACAACTAAAGGGGATCACACAATTCAGAAATCATTCAAAAAGGGTTAAGGCCGATTCAATGGCTGAGGGAGGACTACAAACACTTCTGTAAGGTCAGAAGTACACAGGCAGGTGAAACACATCAGAATTGCCCTCGGCAATGAGTAAGAAAGGCCATCCCCTTCCACCTGTGTTGTCCAAGACTTACTGCACAAAGGGTAGATGGTTAACACACAAACTAATCAGTAAGCCTTTCACCTTATCCTCGCAAGGACAAGTCGACTAGCCCCACATGGACAAGTCTTCCCTTAGTCGCAACCAGGGCATCCCCAAATCTCGCAAGATAAGGGCTTCCTGTCTCGCAAGACAGGGATCCGGCCTCGCAAGGACAGATATCCAGCGCTAGCTTGCTGGTTCACCTCCCATACAACTCCCACAAACCGATAAGAACCTCTCCTCTCCCTAGGAGCATCAGTTCTTACCCTGCGTGGCCACCGGAACAGGATCCTGACACACAAACACGTACAAGCACACACAGGCAAGTACAAAACATAATACCACAACAAGGTATCCTCAATCATGTCAGGAAACAATAAACACATCCAATTCGTATAATAATAGCATCCCAGGCACTCAATTCCTAACTCAGGGGTTCGATATAGCCTAGGAGATTCATATCTCATTCCGGATTGCATATTCACACCCTACAATCCAATCACAAACAATACAACATGGGCAGGTAACAAAACAACAGATAAGAGCAGGGGTTTCTGGAGAAACCGATGAGGCATAGATCCTACCTCTCTTGTCTCTGAACAATAAGCTAATCCTTTTCCTTTATTAAGTAAATCTGAACCACCTAAATCATCACCAGACAAAGATAAAATAAACTAAGCATGCATATCCAAAAATAAATTGCATACTCTATTCCTTACCACCACTCACCAAACCTATCAGAAAACCAGTGATCAGATGTTGCAGGTGCCTCCCCCTTGGATGTGTGATGTGATAGCCGGGAATTTAACAAGATTCAACCTGAATTTACCATTCCAATTAACTATGCAAAACCTGTCGCTAAAAGTAGGGCATAGGACGATTTCGTCTTAACCTAAAACAACGAAATATTTACATCCAAGCTGCGATTAACATATTTTTGGAAAGAGAATGAAAAGAGCTTTCCAACGACATATTATTTGCAAGATTCCAACAAACGAGTAAAAAGTTATGCTATTTTGAAATTCAAGAAGATTTGGCGGAAACCTAACGCGGCCGCCGATTTTCAAAGTAACATTAGACAACGAAATACTAATCTCCCGAAGAAAATCCAAAGATGGTTGGAAAGAGGATGAAGAGAGCTTTCCAACAAGCTATTATTCGCAGAGATCCAATGAACGATGAGGGAGTTATGCTAGTTTACAATTTCTGCAAATTCTGACGGCTAATGGGAGGTATAGAGTTTTAAGCCTATACGAATTTTGTAAGGTTTTAGGGTAAACTTTTGTGGGGTTGGCTTCCTATTTATATTCAATGAGTGTAGAATTATGTCTACTACTAAATACTAATCTATCAATCCATTATAATTTACTAAATAACCAAAACTCTTAAATTACCTTCCATATTTTTTTAGGGACTTACCTTATAGGATGATTCCTAAAACGATTACCCATCTACAAGAATCTAAATCAAACGGAATTTAGAAACAAAGTAATTTACTAAACAATCTTACCAATTTCGGCTATCACACATCCTTCTCTTCAGGGGCAAAATCATCTTTTCACCTGAACTGACTTCTGGACTTCTAGGACTCAAAATTCGGGGTCTTACAGTATTACTGATCTCGATCTTAATACAATCGATGCTTTTTCAAAAAAACATGGCTAAGTCTGGGATAAGCCTCCTCTCCATTTACACATGAGATGGGGGATAAGGAGGGTCACAGAGCAAAATGAGTTGCAGAGAAAGCTTGCAAAGGCATCGGAGATACTTAGTGCACCAATACCTTTTACATTTATGTGAGCAGTAAGAACAATCCCTTGTAGTATCGCAATCATATGGGTTAGCTTCCGACTCTGCTGGCTTTAGAGGCGTCTCTCTGGACTAAGTAGTATGCAAATCACCTGTAATTTCTTGAACACAATCACTGAGCACACTTGCAGTAATTATACAAGCTTGGTTTGTGCGCTTAAAACTGTATATGATGGTAGCAAGGAAAAGAAAATTTACATGCTGCAATTACGAGGATCAGAAGGAAAACCAGCTTCGGAGAAACTCTCTTCCTTTCAGCCATGGTGAGAGATAAGATTCTACTAATATTCTGCTGTGTTGATATATCTGACCTTTATGTATCCATTTATCAAATTACATGGACTACCAAGAACAGTGTCATTGGGAAACTGTTAATTTCTGGTGATAGATAATTAATGTGCTTCCTTGAGAAAAAAACTATTCAAATATGCATTTATTGGGTTTGGCTATCCTTTTTTTTTTTTTGTCAGAAGAAGTATGTATTACTGAAGAACAAAAACAGATTAGATACACCCCAGGTTACACGGAAGGTACTGCAAAAACAGCAGAAGCATTGAAAAATTCTAGTCTATCTATAAATAGCTAAGCTGCATAGTATCTCCTATCAAGTATCGTAAAAATGCAGAGTCTGGATGTAACTAAAGAACCTGATACCAATCGTCGATCGCAAACAATTCGGTACCACTGTACGCCTTGACGCATCTAGTGAGTCTTGCCCACTCCAAGCCCCTGAGCAGCCCCTCCACCGCAATATCTATTGGGCTGCGTACTTTGTTTCTAAAAAATCTGTTGTTCCTGGCAATCCAGATACTCCAAAACCCTGCTAGCAGCATACAGTCCCATACTTGATGACCATTCCTACCCGGATTGAGGCCTCTCCACTGTCGTATTAAGGCACACACCGAACCAGGAATTGGTCCCTGCACCCCCCATCTTCGCAACACTTCCATCCAGCACCTCCATGCCACGCTGCATGTGATTAATACATGGTCTGCGCTCTCCTCCATCAAGAGACAACCATCACAGATCGTCTCATCCTCACGGATGATTCGCAGCCTATACAATCTACCTTTGGATAATATACGATTTTGACATGCCAACCAAACAAAAGCCTTACTTTTAGGAGTACCTGGTAGTTGCCACACATCCGGAATGTCGTTAGCATCATCCTCGGCAAGCACGTCCTCCAATGTTCTGGAGCACCGTTTCACTGTTATCTCCTCCACTTCATCAGCCCATACCAACCTGTCACACGTGTGTTGAGTCGGTTTGGTATCCTCCAAAAGCCCCATCAACCGTGCACTAGCTTCAGCTTCCCATGCAAATAAATTTCTTCTCCATTGGAGATTCCACTCCCACCTTCCTGCTACCCAACAACCCATTTGGTCTACCCGCGCAGTCTTATTCGTTGACAGCTCAAGGTCATAAAAAAAGAAATGTTCTTTCTTGCTGCTTAGTTGTTCCGCACCTGTGTGCAACCATGAACAAAGGACATGTGTGTTACAAGAATCCTGACCAAGTGTGTTCTGTTTCCTTTATAAATATTTTCCTTTCTTCTTCCAAGCTTATTATGGAGATTCTACAGGACCCATCAAAGTTGTGCTCTTTCAAGCTTTTTGTCTGATCAATTACCTCAGATGGTGGATATGGTTGTTTGTACAGAAGCTGGCAATCAAATTGTACAGTAATAGGAAGAAGTTACCTTAAATAGTTTTTTTTTTTTTTTTGAAGAAAATCGATATGTATTAAAGAGAAATCATCAATACATAAAACAAGACAATGAAACATTATCCCAGGTCAATAAACAAAATGAAAATTTACCATCAGATACCGTTAGTGTAATACAATATCTGAGACCTTCATCCGCCAGGCAAACTAAGTGGCAAGTAAAGAAACAAAGTCACCTGAGGGAATTACATCCAAGCTATCAATAGAAACTTCCGTAAGATTAGCCTTAGCCCAGTAAAAACCATGACGCATGCCATTGTAATACATATCCATCGCGTTGCTATCCACTGCTCTGAAAATTCTATTGTTGCGCCCCAGCCAAATGCTCCATGCACAGGAAAATAACAGCACATATCATAAACCGCGCCAGCGAAAAGGAATTGGAAAACCTTCCCATTGTGAAAATAATTCGACCATAGACCGCGGTTGAACCCAGCTGAGACCCCAATGTTTAAATAACAACGACCAAGTTGCCCAAGCTTTCCTACAATCAAGCAGGATATGAGTGGAATCCTTTTCAACACATCCATAGGCGTCGCAATGCATATCAGATGTAGGAAGGATACCGAGGCGATTTAAGTAACCTTTGGCAATAATTTTTTCCCTGCACGCCAACCACATAAACGCCTGCCATTTGGGTGATCCCGGCTTACGCCAAACGTTGGGTATCCAGTGCTGGCTAGGTAAGACTGTAATCGCTGCCAGCGACTGGTAACAAATATTGGCAGAGAAAGGTCTCAGGTGTTCTCCCCAGAGAAGCTGATCCTCTTCCAGGGGGTTCGGCCGAAAACTCTCCAGCATAACCTGCAGACGCCCAACTTCCTCTTCCTCCCACACAAACAACCGACGCCTCCAAATAAAACTCCACTGCCACTCATTGTCAAACCGCAACCAGAACTGCAAGACTACCCCTTCCTTTGCCAAGGAGAGCGCATATAATCTAGGGAAGATAACACGCAAAGGATATATACTACACCAAACATCATCCCAAAATATAATTGAATCCCCCCTACCCAGTTTCCAACGATAGAAAGAGGATAAACACTTACCATTAGGCAATGTTAATCTGCTGGTCCGTACAATTCCTTTCCATATGGCTGAGCCATTTTTGTCTCCACAAACTATGCCATCATGACGAAGCTTGGGGTTGTATTTCTGAGCAATTACCTATCTCCATAGGGAGCTGGTATCATTAGCAATGCGGTAACTCCACTTTGTAAGCAAAGCATAATTCCGCAGTTTTAAACAGCCCACACCCGCACCCCGCTTTCGGTTGATCTGACAACCGTTTCCCATCTCACTTTGCACAGACAGCGTTTGTCCACTGTTCCAGCCCACAGAAAACACTTCATCCATTTCTCAAAATCCCGCCTAACTCCCACATGCAACTGAAAAAAGGTCATGTAATACACCGGTAAGCTACTGAGCACAGATTTGACCAATGTAAATCGTCCTCCCAGCGACAACAAAGAACCTTTCCATGAGGCTAGCTTTCTTTTAAATCGTGCAACCACCGAATCCCACGTTCTGCGGCGACAGGGGTTGGCCCCAAGGGGTATCCCAAGATAGTTGAACGGTAAGTTCTGTAATCTACAATGCAAGGAGTACACCATCCCCTCAGCAGCACTAGTTGGAACGTTAATTCCCACCAGACCCGATTTGAAAAAATTAACCTTAAGGCCGGATAATAACTCATAACAACGCAGGAGGCTTTGGATGTTGAGTAACCCCTGTTGGTCACCGTTGCTAAATAATATGACATCATCCGCATATTAAAGATGCGTGAGCTGTAAGTGGCCAACACTGATACCCTGTAAAAGATTGCATTCCGTCGCTCTACCAAGCATATGCGACAGAACTTCGGCTGCCAAATTGAATAATAATGGGGATAATGGATCACCTTGTCGTAGACCTCGCCCCAAATTGAATTCGACTATGGGCACACCATTGATAAGAATTGCAGAACGTGTTGATGAAATACACTCCCTTATCCAGCTGCGCCAATGTACTCCAAATCTCATATGTTCCATTACCTCTAATAAAAAGGGCCATTCTACCGAATCATATGCCTTCTGAAAGTCCAGTTTGAGACACCATCCCTTTCGTTTAGACTTTTGCATGGAATGAATGATTTCATTAGCCACCATCACCGTATCCGCTATAAACCGACCTTCCATAAAGCCAGTCTGAAATGGAGAAATGAACTGAGACATGACGTGCTTAAGACGAGTTGACAATAACTTGGCAATAATTTTATACACACTGTTAATGAGACTGATAGGTCGATAGTCCTTCAACTCGGCGGCACCCGGAATCTTGGGAATTAAAGTGATGAAGCTGTTATTTATCCCGCTCGGTAATACTCCACTTGAATGAAATTCCCGTATTAATGTTACTATCTCTGCTCCAATCACCGTCCACGCTTTCTTAATGAAATAAAAATTGAAGCCATCCGGTCCCGGAGCTTTATGACTACCACAAGCCCAGATGGCGCTCTTGATCTCCTCCTCAAGAAATGGTCTCTCCAAGCGGGCTGCATCATCTGGGGATAACCGAGGAAAAACCATCCCACCTAACTCGAACCACCTGACCTCCTCAGCTGTGAATAGACGTTTAAAATAACCAACAGCTTCAGCTTTTATCTCTTCAGGCTGTCGTAGTTCTCTGCCATGGACCCGAATCATTCCGATGAAGTTACAGCAGTGCCTTATGGTAGCACATGAATGAAAGAACCGGGTGTTCTTATCCCCAAGTTGGAGCCACTGCTGTCTTGATTTCTGTCGCCACAGGGCCTCAATCTTCCGTTTAAGATCCCACTTCTGGAACTGCAATTCTTTATATCTCATTATCGAATCTTGCCTCAAGTTGTGTCTGTTCTGGTCATGCAAATCGAGTTCGCCCAGAATCAGTTTCAGTTTGTGATCTAAAGCACCAAAAGACTCGATATGCCAAGCCTTGAGCTTCCTCTTCAGAAAGGCCAGCTTCTTAACCACACTAAACGCACCTGGAAAGCAATTCCCTGCCTCATTCCAGCACTCCTCCACCGTTGACAAGAAGTCTTTGTCTTCCCACCACAAATCCCATGAGCGGAATGGTCTGATACCCCAAAAGAGTGAATCCGCTTTCAGGATTAAGGGTACATGATCTGAAAACCCCTTATCTCCTGCATACAGTCGATGTCTACTGAATTGTAAACACCAATTGGAAGACACCAGTGCCCGATCAATTCTAGAAGCACTGTGAGAGTTGAACCACGTGTAAGCCTTGCCGATAAGTGGCAGGTCAACTAATCCATTCTGATTAATGAAATTTGCAAAACGGCGAGCCGCACTCCTATTGAAAGAGTGACCCATCCGCTCCTCCGAATTAAGAGATTCATTGAAATCTCCTATGATCACCCAAGGGGCAGTATCTGCTGATTTCCTTCGGTGCAACTCATCCCATAATAGTCTGCGCTCAGCTGCGAGATTCTGAGCATATAATCCAGCACAAACGAATCTGTAATCCAAATCCCTTATCCTCATCTCCAATAACACCCAACGCTCAAACTTTTATATTCCAAGGTTTTGGACTAACTCCTCATTCCACAAACATACGATGCCCCCAGCTGTACCATGTGCATCTATGGCCGTCCAGTGAATATTAGTGCCAGGCCACAATCTGCGAGCCCATCTATCTGAAAATCTATCCATCTTTGTCTCGCATAGTATCAGCAAGCTCAACTGCTCACTAACTATAAGATTGCGAATTTAATTTATTTTCAGCTTACCCCGACATTCGCGAACGTTCCACATTGCTAAATTAATCATCAATAAAAATACCCATGCACACAACTCATGTACCTGAACAACCCTATGATGCGCAATGATTCTGCCATGCCTGTCTGTCCTCCGCGATTCTTCCCTTCAATTTCTGCCTTATTGCTGCTTTGGTTTGTTTGCTGCTAAGACCTAAAGTTTCTGCTACAGCCAACGAACGCTGGACCTCAACCTCTATGGAACATGGGTCCGAATCGGGACCCCTGGAACAAGACTTCTCTGAAAGTTCATCCGCCTCATCGCGATTGGCTTCCAAAAAGGAAGGGTCATCTGCTAATTGAAAGACACCACCCTGCTCCATCTGACTCTCTCTTCCTGATGAGAGACTACCTGTGGGTTTAAGATGTCGGAGCTTTTTCTGCTTCCCTATCCGACTAGTAACTGCCCAACCTCTGAATCCAAACCGCGAAGCTTTGTGACCGGCTCTCCTCATTCGAGTAAAGGGTGTGTCTTCAGGAAATGTTACAGATGCAGGAGCTTCCGCTATGGATTTCATTGACAGGCGTTCAGAGAAAGCTTGCCGAAGAGGCTGGATCTGGCTCCCCCCAATTGAATCTTCGCGGACCAGCACTAATTCGGGTGCAGAACAATTGCTGATTTCTTCCCTGCTAGGCGTGGAATGACAAGAAGGACCCTCCTGATGTTGCTGGACCCGTGGAGTAAGACTCACGTGCCTTGTCTGCTTGTTTTCACCAAGTAGAGATAACAAAGTTGGGTCCACAGCTCCAGGTTTGACTTTTGCAACTCCCACCCTCCCTTTGGCACTGTGCTTCAAAAAATCCTGCTGACTGACATCGTGGTTCCCTGCAGAAAGCGTGTGTCCCTTCTTGGTAACAGTTCTACCCTTACTTCCAACTGTGGGAGGCTGAGGGAACTGTCCAAGATGACTAGTGGATCCTCCTGACACAAAATGTTTTCCACCAACCTCGGAATCCACCCTATCTTCTTCCTGAGCTTCCACAGTACGCACTGTGAACATTTGGCCATCAACCTGAATCTTCACCATCTCCTGAACAGTGGAAGAACAACTCGTTGCTACTTGCAGTACGGCCTTATCAAGACGATGCCATGTAGCTATATTGGGATGTATCTGGACTAGAGAACCAAATGAGTGTATAATCGTCTAAAAAGCTGCCCCGAACCATGCTTGTAAGGGGAGACCAAACACCTCCACCCAGCACAATCTTCTACTTCCAACATCTGCTGAACACCAGGGATGAAAACCATCGAACTTAGCAGTCCAGAAGCTGCGATTAAAGTTGAGTTCGTGTTGCAGCAAGTCAGTAGTGGCAAACGTAATCAATCTCTGGTTCCCCCCCATATGTTTGCACCCAACGTCTTGTGGAAGCTGCAACTCTTCGGTAAGATCCCCTCGAATAAAACCCACTGCACTCCTGTGGAGCCAGTCTAAAGTTCCAGAATGAGTAGGAAGCACCACTGGTGTCAGCTCGCATTCTGGGTGATGATTCCCTGTAGTAACAGCTACATACGATCTACCATCTCGTTCTCGTATGGGCACCTGAGGGAGAGCCGACTGCAATCCCTGCGACGGCCGGGAACTTTTAGCACGTCCATGACCACCTGCCTCCATACCACGCTGCCCTTTTCTGTCTGGAAAGCGAGTCACATTGAAACGCATCCGAGTTTGTGCACCTAAGGACGATGACAACCTTTGTTGCCGATATATCTCCTGAGTAGCACACCGCACAAATTTAGCGAAACCAAACCGTACTCCCCTCTTGGATTTGCGGGGAGGAATGAACACATCTGCTACAGGTTCAATATTGGCTATCTCTGTGAAAAGTTGACTCGAAGTCCATCCCTCCGGAATATCATCAATGAAGTAGGAGATATAACGATCTTCACTATAAACCTTAGCAGGATCCCATTTTGTCCGAGACTGCACTTCCGGGCCCAGATCATCCATTGGAACCAGGTTGGGTACCGGTGCTTTCCCAACATTCCGACGACCTTGAGGCAAGGGAGGGGATGGGGAGAGGGGGATGGGCTTGGGTGCAACGTTGGGACAAGGGATAGAGAGATGTGGGAGGTTTTGGGAGGTGAGAGAATCCATTTTTAGTTACCTTAAATAGTAAATATATAATTTGACTAGAATTGGATATTACGATTCTGAAGAACTTTTCTATCTAAAATGAGAAGATTTTTGGTTAGATCCCGAGGAAGGAAGTGGGATTGAGAAAGCAAAAGAACAGAAACAGAAATATCAACCGAATAATATAATCTGGGAAACTTTTACTGTTTCGTTTCCAATCATAAGAACAACCAGAAGGATAGTTTGTCTTCTATTGAATCTAACCGTTAGTGCCTTTTCCATTGATGAATTCCAGCAGCAGGACCTGGAGAAGGTTGATCGATCCCGCTTCTTCCTCTTTAAGATGGAGGTGGAGGTGGAAATGGATCGCAGGGGAGGGTTATTTGAAGAGAAGGCCGCCCATTATTACGACACATGCACTTACGAGTATCACTATCACAGAAAGCCTCATCACATGATCGAGAGCAAACAAGTTCGCAGCTACCTAAGAACACACATTCATCCTGAGGGCTCGCGTCTGACGATCTGGCTCCCTGAGAGAAACCTGTCAGGAAATTTAGTTTTGTGCTCTGTTAGTTTACTGAGGTCATAACCAAAAACAAAAAGTGAAAGAGGGTACTGTACTACTTGTTTAGAAACATATAATGAGAAACAAGATCAGCAGAAGAGAGGCCTTACAAGATCCAAAGAGCAAAAGGACGAACAAGAAGGCCAACTTGAATGAAACTTTTTCCATTTCCTTCTCTGTTGAAGACCTTTCAGAATCAAGGGGTGTATTTATAGAAAGGTTCTGCAGATATTCCTGAAATCATCCAATATTTTGTGCCATCCCCAAGTTGTGCAAGTGTATATATCATAATCATGTAATTTCCTTTTATTTATATTCAAATATGATTCGATTTGTTAATTAACCAGTCAGCCAAACCTGTATTAATGATCAGCCATAAGAAAATCAGATTATACCGTGAATTTTGGAGAATCAAGTAGGAAATCATGAACAATTAAGTAAACCCTTCACATTTATTGGATGCTGATAGAAACCTGCGAAAGATTAACCCTGCAATCGACGGGAATACACTGATAATCTAAGAAAAAGTAATCCTTTCACAATAAAGAATACAATGATGACAGAAAGTCATAGAAAATCTATGGAGAAAAAATGGGGTGATGCACCTCAAGGCTCTTTAGCTGACAAGCCCTGTTCTGCACGTATGTGAGCATGAAGAATGACAAACGTATGTACTAATCCTGACACAACGTGTTTTGTCTCCTTCAGGATGGTTCCTGTCTTCTTCAAAAGTTGACCATTTTCATCCGTATACGAAAAACTTACCTCAGATGGTGGATAAGGATATGATTCTTTCGATATAAATTGGGCAGTTACATTGTACAGTTGCAGGAAGAAGATACCTTAAATAGTAGATATATGATATTGACTACAATCGATTACACGGTGATCTGTGTTACAGTTGTCGAGAAATTGTGATTTTGGGTTCGAGATCATGAATAAAATCCCGGAAAGAAATATTGGACCCGACACCGACGAAGATACTTTTATTATTAAAAGGAAAAACAGAAACTGGACTGTCAAGTGAATAATATGATCTGGGAAACTTTATTCTTTCCTTCCATTGTTGAATCCCAGCAGCACCTATATTCAGGGGTGGATCATGGCCTCTTTGTAGGTGGAAATAGGAAGCAGGGAACCGATATTTGAAGAGAAGGGCGGGCATCATGACGACAAAAGCACCTTCCAGACTCTTGATCGCAGAAACTCTCACGACAGGATTGAGGACAGTCATATTTGCAGGAAAGCAACATCCTACAGTCTTGCTGAGGCCTGGCTCCATATGGAAAACCTGCCAGGAATTTTGGTTTTTGTCTTGTCTTAGTTTACCAAAAATAAAAACCCAAAAAAGAGAGTTAGCAGCACAAGAAAGCAGATCTACAAAAGAGAGTGAGACTTTACAAGATGCAAAGAGCAAAAGGATGAACAAGAAGGCCAAGTTAAATGAGACTTTCTCCATCTCTTCTCTTTCTCCTTCTATTCTCTCCTCTCTTCTATCTGCTAATGTTATAAAGAGTTTTGCATTATGTTAATATTTTTTCATCTTTAAATAATTATTGTGTTTGGTACCTTAATTTTGTTAATTATGGAGTTACAACCACAACCAATCAGGTATTTTTTAAATTATGGGTTTACCAACTCCCAGGAATTTATGAAATAAGGATGCTATGGACAATTAATGAAAAGACCAAAACATCCTTCAAATACAGCATTAAGGGTGTGGAACAAGCCAGGACGTGATGGTATTTTAAACACCGTATCGAACTTGATATTTATCGCTATACCTTCATGTATATTGATTTTATCATCTCAAAATGCATAAATTGTCAATTTAATACATAAAATAATTAATTAACATAAAATTAGTATATTAATATATTTAATTTAAATGATTTTTTAAAGATTAGATAAGTGACTCAATCAAAATTTGGTAAAATTTTACATCCCATTATGGTAATTCAGCCCTTTTTGTTGATGAATATTTATTATATTATATTTTATATATACAGGGAAACTAATTTAAGCTTTTATCATAATTTTCTATCTATGAAATCTCTTATAATCATGCATTTAGATTTAACCTTAAAAATTATATTTTTTTATAAAAAATAAAACCTTGTTTATCACAACAAACTTTGGAGAATATTCTTATAAATTGGTTATTTTTATTTCTACAATAAAAGAATATTCCTAAAATGCACCATTCTTGTTGTGTACTTTTCTCTTTCTCATCGTACAGCTTTGACATTATTTCTTCACGAAAAGTACTAATATGTATTTAGGAAGACAACATAGTACTTTTAAAACTGGAATAAATATGTTAATTTAATCTACTAAAAAAAATCTATTATTTAGTTAACATTTTTATATAATATATATTTAAAATAAATTTTTAAAATTTTTTAGTTATTTTTAAAATGATTGAATAACTGATTGGCTTATGTGTACTTACGTCGTAGAACATAAGCTAACATTTTATATTTACGAATTAGCGAAATTAAATAAAAAAAAAAAAAACACAGGTCATCATCATCAGGTTTAGATATATATAAATACTAAATAGAGTTCTATCTATCCATCTCTCACTTGTACTTGTGTTCCCTCTCGCACCGCCGCTGTCGCCGCTTTTACCTCCGCTGCAAATGGCGTCCCTGAAAGAGTCCCTGATTCTAAAGCTGCACGAGATATCGGCCGTCAAGTTTGGAAACTTCAAGCTGAAATCTGGAATCTCCTCTCCAATCTACATCGATCTCCGTCTCATCATTTCCTACCCTTCCCTCCTCAGTGACATTTCCGAGACTCTTATCTCCTCCGTCTCATCTACCTCTTTTGATCTCGTATGTGGAGTTCCTTACACTGCACTTCCCATCGCCACTGCCGTCTCCCTATCCACCTCCACGCCGATGCTCATGCGCCGTAAAGAAGTGAAGAACTACGGCACTGCCAAGGCCATCGAAGGTCACTTCTCAGCTAACCAGTCCTGTCTTATTATAGAAGACCTGGTTACCAGTGGCTCCTCGGTCCTCGAAACCGCCGTGCCTCTACGCGCTGCGGGGCTCAGCATCACCGATGCGGTCGTGTTGATTGATAGGGAGCAAGGAGGGAGGGAGAATCTTGAGGCGAATGGGATAAAGCTGCATGCTATTTTAAGGCTTACCGAGGTGGTTGGGGTTTTGAAGGAGAAGGGGAAGCTGGAGGATGGAATGGAGGCAACGGTTTTGAAGTTTTTGGAGGAGAATCGGAAGGTTTCTGTGCCGGATTTAGATAAAGGAGTGAAGGAGAGCTCTGTGGTGCGGGTTAAGGGGTTGAGATTTGAGGAAAGGGTAAAGTTGACGAAGAACATGACCGGAAAGAAGCTATTTGAAGTGATGGTGAAGAAGAACAGCAATTTGTGCTTGGCGGCTGATGTTTCGACTGCAGAAGAGTTGCTTGAGATTGCGGAAAAAGTGAGTATCCTTGCTTTTGTTTATGAGGCCTCTTTTGGTTTGGAAATGTTGGGAATGTGGTTTGCTTACATTACTCTGTATGCTCTTTGCTTGCTGTAGGTTGGTCCTGAGATATGTATGTTGAAGACGCATGTGGACATTTTGCCTGATTTTACTCCAGATTTTGGAGCCAAACTACGTGCGGTACAGCTCTTCATTGAAAGATATTAGTTGCTTCTGAGTTAAAATGGGTAATGATTTTTTTTCAAAATGCTTACTTTGATGGCTCTTCGTTCTTTGGCATATTGAAGATTGCAGACAGGTAAAGTTTTTTGATCTTTGAAGACCGCAAATTTGCTGACATCGGGAACACTGTGACAATGCAGTATGAGGGGTAATGGTGTACTCTCATGTTTCCCTTCTTGTCAATGTGGTGGTGTGTTTGTGTTTGTTTAAGATATTTGACTGTATTATTTGCAGAGGTATCTTCCGCATACTGGATTGGGCTGATATAGTGAATGCTCATATCATTTCTGGTCCTGGAATTGTGGAGGGCCTGAAGTTGAAGGTTTAACTAGCTTAACACTTCTTAGCCCTTGGTAAGTTAGGTTGCTGACACATTTCTAACTTTGCTTGCAATCTTTATTTAGGGTCTGCCCCGAGGGAGGGGTCTGTTGTTGCTTGCAGAGATGAGTTCTGCTGGTAACTTTGCCAAGGGAGATTACACAGCTGCTGCTGTGAAAATTGCTGAAGAACATTGTGATTTTGTCATTGGCTTCATCTCTGTAAACCCTGCATCATGGCCTGGAGCACCTGTAAATCCAGCTTTCATTCAGGCGACCCCTGGAGTTCAATTGGTGAAGGGTGGTGATGCTCTTGGTCAACAGTACAACACACCATATTCTGTAAGATTTTGCTTCATGTTCAACGGTTTTTCACCAGCTCTTATGTTTTTCTTCCATGAGAATTGCAACGTCATATTCTTGTTGTTTGATTTCTTGTTTCTTTAACAATTATATATCTCTTGTTACAGGCTGTTTATGATAGAGGTAGCGATATCATCATCGTCAGACGGGGCATCATAAAGGCTGCTAGTCCTGCAGAAGCGGCACGCGAATATCGAATTCAAGGGTGGGATGCATACTTGGCTAAATGCTCATGAGACAGACCAACGTCGTGTCTACTGCTGTTTTAGTTTTGGTCTGTTGTTGAGATTCGAGTATAAAAATGTTGACTATGGCCTGGCAAGCAACTTATTTGCAGTCGAATTTTGAAAGTCCTCATAAATGCAAGAAAAAAAGGTTATAAAGAGGTATCATTGTACTTGGTTTTGATAATTAAGAGTGTTTTCTTCTCAGCATATTCTTAGCATATCATGAATGTTATTCATCTGTGGGAACATCCTACTAATTGTGTCTGTTAATCCGAAAAGTGTGATTGAGCGTTAAGTTTCCATTGAATTCACCTGTTTACGATAGGGGTCTGTTCTGTTCTATATGGACGATAAGAAAACTGTGTATCACGACACGGATCAAATCTTTTAGCTGTTGGAAGACACTTAGAGGAGAAGACAATATATAAAATTCAGAAATATATGTTTCTCTCTTATATTGTTTGAAGAAATCAAAGCCTTCATTTCTGGGAGTAAAAGAAGACTAACATCTTAGAACACAACACAGATGAACTGGAATAGCAAGCCAGTAGATGGCAGGTGATATTCTTATTCAAGGAGTACTCTGCTTGAAGCTTTTACAGCCCAATCATGATAATAAACCAAAAAACTACTATTAAAGAAAATCAGGTGATATTCTTATTCAAGAAAATCACACTATAACTCAGTTCCAATTAAAGTTGATTCAGGAGGGACAAGCAATAAAAGGGGACATGGCTCCACCACACAAATCATCACAGGCTTCTTCTCCAACTTTCCCCTCCACAGACTTGAAAAAGGAGCATTCGTCTCACCTCACATGCTTTCTTGGACGGTATTCTGAAACAGAAAAAAAGGTTGATTGACTGCATAGAATATTGAATGCTTTGGAATGTTCTCATCTGCAATTTTTATTCAAATTTTTGAACAGTTTTCTGCTACTAACCTTTTCTTTAAACATCATCTCCACAGTATGATTCAGATTGCCTTCCCAACGATGAGAACTTTCATCGGCCAAAGCCAAATTAACTTACTCTAATTCTGGAGTGCTTAAGTATCCTTCTGAGAAAATCATCATCTTGGGACACTGTTCCACAACTAGCTCAACCAACGACGGAAATTTCAAGCTGTGTTTTGTAGAGCAGAAGCAACTAACCTCTGGCAAGCCAACAAGTCGCAATCTTGTTAACTTGGTGAAGATAATGCTGTCATGTAGTCCATCTCCCTCATTTTTCACTATTTCTGTCACCTTATCACAATTTGTTACATACATATATTTGAGTTTCACCAGACTTTTTGCTGTAGTTGGTGAGAGTATGTACTGTAATCCTTCGCATGCCTCAAGATGTAAAAATATTAGATTTTGGAAAGATGTGGTGGATGGCGCTAACTCAATCAAACTGGAACAGCTCAATATACATAACCATTCGATATTTAGAAGATGGTCTAGTATAGGGTTCAGACCATCAACCCCATCCAAAACTAAAATTCTTAGTTGCTGGAAGATAATATAGGTGCCGCCATCTTCTTCTGTACGAGGGAATAGAACCTTAAAGTTGCCATGATTGACTGCAAGACCTTCCAGATGAGGGAATTTATGGAGGAAGTCATATGGAAAGAGTGTTGATTCATCGTCAAGAAAAGACAGACGAAGAAAGTTGATTTGGTAAAAGAGACCAGCAGGAAACCTTCTGACTTCAAAACTAGATAGTGACAATTCCTCCAAGTTGGGAAGGATCTTCAAACATGAAAACAAAAACAAGTTTCAATAACTACTTAATGAAAATTGTAAATTTGAAAACTATAAATTTTTGAATAAATTGTAAGCTTTGGAATGTTTAAAATACATTTGATATATACCAAAATCATGTGCAATATTTATTCAAAATTTTGGTCAGTTTTCTGCTACTAACCTTTTCTTTAAACAACATCTCCACAGTACGATTCAGATTGCCATCCCAACGACATGAATTTACATCAGTTTCTGCCAAGATAACTCTCTCTAATACTGGTGTGCTCAAGTACCCTTCCGAAAAAATCATCATCTTAGGACATTGTTCCACAACAAGATCAACTAACGACAGGAATTTCAAGTGGTGTTTTGTAGAGCAGAAGCAACTGAGCTGTGGCAAGTGAACAAGTACCAATCTTGCTAACTTGGCGAAGATAATGCTGTCATCAAGTCCATCTCTCTCGTATTTCACTATTTCTGTCACCTCGTTACATCCTCTGACACACATATACCTGAGTTTCACTAGACTTTTTGCTGTAGTTGGTGAGAGTATGTACTGTAATCCTTTGCATCCCGCAACTTCTAAATCTGTTAGACTTTGGAAAGATGCCGTGGGTGGCGCTATCTCAATCAAATTGGGACAAAGTAACAAGTAGATACTTTGAAAATGATCTGATTGAAAGTCTGAATTCCATATACTGTTCAGACCATCAACGTCATACAATTTTAAACGTCTTAGTTGTTGGAAGATATTATAGGTGCCGCCATCTTCTTCTTTACGAGGGATTAGAACCTTAAAGTTGCCATGATAGACAGAAAAATATTCCAGATGAGGGAATTTATGGAGGAAGTCAAATGGAAAGACTGCTGATTCATCGTATTCAAAATTCAAACCAAGGCTTTTGATTCCGTAAAAGAGACCAGCAGGAAGCTTTTTGACTTCAAAACTAGATATAGTCAGATCCTCCAAGTTGGGAAGAATCTTGAAACAAGAAAACAAAAGCAAGTTTCAATAAATAGTAAATACTAAACGAAAATTTTAAAATAAATGCAAAATATATAAATTTTATGTTATGTTAATCCAATTTTAGAAAAGCATTCCGAACAATTATTTTATTATTCAAAATCGTATGTACCTTTGCAAATGGAAGAAATGGCTGTGAAACTGATTTCAATCTATCACCGGCTGTAGTAATTGATGTTTGAGCAATACTTGAAGAATCCACCTCAAATATATTCAGTTTTGGAAGATGATAGAGAGCCAATTTCTTTAACGCCGGCCATTCTGAAATATGCATTCTTGGGTAGAAAGCGGAGAGGTTCGGCAGGAGATCGAGGCGCAATTGCCTCAATTGATGAAACTTAAACAGAGGAACCTCTTTATTTACACCTTCCCCCTCCTCAGCAACAATTTCCTTCAACTTCTCACAGCGACTTAAAACTAACACTTCAAGATAAAGAAGGTCCTTGGCAACAAACAGAAGCAGGGAAGAGTGCTTCAAGACTCTGGCAATGTCTAACATCCACCTTTCGACAGTTAGGAAACGATGAAATGGATTGAAGATCATCGGTCTCATCCCAATTCCATATATACTTCAATTTTGGTAGATTGTAAACAATTAGGGTTTGCAAATGAGATGCTGCTCTTGAATTTGATTCTTGTGAATAAATTACCATTTGCTTCTCAAAAACCCTCTCCAGAGAATCACAATTTGAGATGGACAATTCCTCCAAAAGTCGGAATTGTGTGAAAAATGAATTGGTGGGGAAAATGCGCTGCAACTCTTTTACATTGTCGACCCGCAATATCTTGAGATTGCAAAAAGAATTGGGGTGGAATTGGGTGTGCCATATCATCTTCAAGTTTCCCATGTTGTTGATTTGTAGAAACTCTAATTTGGGGAGGGAAACCTGTAATAACATTAGCTTTATAACACTATCTAATAGAATTTAGATATAATCCCTTTGAAATACAGGAAAATTAAAATGTGAAACAAAGTATAAAATGAACTAAAACAACATATTACCTTTTTATTGAAGAAAGTCAAGTTGGCAACATCTGAATCTGAATCTAAATCGTTGCTGATAAATTCCCTCATTAATGGACACGCCTGAATAATGAGAACTTTGAGGGAGGACAATTCGATCAAGTTTGCATTGCAGAAACTTGCAAGTTTGAGGAGAACATTCAACTTTAGAGTTGGAAATAAGAAAAATATGTTTTCTCTCACTCCTCAAAACCTCCCACCTCTCTCTACCAGTTGCCAGGCCAATATCACCAACCCGATTCCCACCAGTTCCTGTCCTCCTCCACCCCATGCACAGCGACAAGTAAGAGAAGCACCACCACTCAATGAGACTACTCAAGTGGCTTTAGGTCCAGCGGGGAGGTCGCTTTTCTACTGGGACCCTGCTAAGATCTTTAGCGAGGAGCGATTCATCTCCTACTACATGGATAATATCCCAGATGGGTGGGGCTCGAACAGAGTCTTTCAGGAGATCGCCAAAATCGAGCCAGTTGCGGATGTGTATATCCCGAACCGTAAGTCTAGCAGGGGTGTAAGGTTCGGTTTTGCTAAGTTCGTTCGATGTGGCTATCAAGAGCAAACCAGACTTCGTAGGTTGGTTTCGTCGTTGGGTTCGCAAACTCGGATGACTTTCAGGGTGGCGAGATTCTCCGCTAGGAAGGGGCCGAGGGAGAACTCAGGCGAGGGTCGTGGACATGACCGCGACTCTCACCTTCGGGGAAAGCCAATGGAGGTTCCCGGATCGGTCCTGAGAGAACGAGATGGTCGTTCATATGCTGCAGTTATCACCGGAGGAAGCCTGCAGGATAAGGGCGTGGACATGGTAATGCTCCCGGTGAATACCGAAGCCGTAGAGAAGTTACAGAGGAGTGCAGTGGGATTTCTCAGAGGGAACATCATAGAAGAACCTCTCCTCCCGCAGGAGGCGAAGTGCGTATCAATGGGAGGGATGCAGAGGTTGATTATATTCCCCACTGTTGAGTGTTTAAAGAAGGAACTGTCAGGTAATTTCAACTTTTGGTCGAACAAGTTCGTGGATATTCATCCTTGGAGCCCAGCTGACATTGGAGGCAGGAGGTATTGCTGGGTGGAGATTATTGGTCTTCCCCTACATGCTTGGACAGAGATAGCTTTCGTGAAGATATCTCATCAGTTTGGCTCCTTAGTTCAAATTCACCCAACTACACTCAATTGGGAGTGTCTGGCCATGGCGCGGCTTAGAGTGGTGACAGCATCTGTGGCAATTCTTCAGGAAACGGTGCAAGTCCAAGTTGAAGGTCAATGTTTTAAGGTGCACGTTAGGGAAACTCCGACTGGGTGTGGGGATGGGGTCAATGATGATGTACAAGGCTCTGTTCCGGGTGTACACATCAGCCGCCCTGCTCAAGCGTCACATCAATCTCATGTCAGTAGGATCGAAAGGGTTGATAATTTGGAGGGACCTGCACTCCCAGTGAGACGTTGTCAGCGGGAGTCGATTCTCAAACGGGGAACTGTAGAGGAAGGGGTGAAGGTGGCCCATCAAGGAGTATTGGGCCATCACGAAGCTGTCAGCCCAGAGATCTCTGCCCAGGTTGTACAGATGCGTTCCCATTCTGAAATCCAGACGAGTCCAGTGGTCCTCGCGAGCCCAAGTTACAGCAGGGATGAAGTCAGCAATCAATCGACCCCAGCTTTCCTTTTGGTTCGCAATGGTGCGAACGAGGGGAGTCAGCTGCGCTCGACCAGGAAGGAGCAGCTCGCAGGGACAGACATAGAGTCAGCAGTGAAAGTGGCTGAAACTCCCTTATTGCAAGAGGAGACATCTTTCGTTAGAATGCGGAAGATTGGACTCAAGGCTACGAGATTCGGATTTAAAGGATGGCCAGCTCATAACAGGAAAGGAAAACAGAAGAAACTCAGATATCTTAAGCCCACCGGAAGCCTTTCTTCAGGTCAGGAAAGTTCTCGTGAGAAGCAAGGGTTAGTGCAACTTGCAGAAGACCCATCTTTTCTCAATGGAAGTTGTGAAGCAATTGAAGGTCTTTCGGAGTCGGCTAGTCGCAATGGGTCACGCTCGCCTAAGTGTCTCATCGAGGAGGAGGCTATCCGGTTGAAATTAAAGGGGCGTATTGTGGAGGATAGTCTGGCATGGCAGACTCATTGTGCCTCGTAGAATTATGCAGGTATGCGTTTCGCTTGCGGTCTCCCTTAACTTTATGTTAAATTTGGCTGTATGGAATATTAGGGGCTGTAGGGGTAAGTTGAAGGAACAACAAATCAGATTGTTAGTAGACAAGGAACAATTGAGTTTGTTAGTTTTATGCGAGACAAAACTGGAAACTTTTCCGGCTGGATTGGCTCATAGATTGTGGCCAAGTGCCACAGTAGTGTGGTCAACAGTGGATGCCGATGGGGCGTCGGGGGGTATTGCTTGTTTGTGGGATGAGGCTACAGTTCAGTGCTTTGGAACAGAGAAGTATGAACGATGGCTACTGCTGGATATGCAGGACCTAGAGTCTGGCTTTAGATTTAAATGTGTGGGCCTTTATGCACCGAATCAAGAGCAGGAACGTAACGGAGTATGGGTAGAATTGCAACAAAGAAAGTCGTTAGACTCAGCTCCGTGGGTGATCATGGGAGATTTCAACGAATCTCTCACGGTAGAGGAGCGATTAGGACATTATTTCAACAGTCGTGCAGCCAGGCGTCTTCGGAATTTCATACAGCAGAATGATTTGGTGGATTTGCCCCTAATCGGCAAGACATATACCTGGTTCACATCCTCGCGCGCGTCCAGAATTGACCGGATCCTTGCCTCCTCATCTTGGTGTTTACAGTTCAATAGACATCGTATGTATGCAGGGAACAAGGGATTCTCCGATCATGTCCCTCTTATTCTGAGAGCGGATCAGGCATTTTGGGGTGTTCGTCCCTTTCGGTCATGGGATGTGTGGTGGGACAACAATAATTTTCTGCAGCAGGTGAAAGAGTATTGGCAGGAGGCGGCGATCAGTATTCCAGGGGACTTTAAGATGATTAAGAAGTTGGCCTTGCTGAGGACGAAACTTAAGGCATGGCATAGTGAGTCCTATAGTACTCTCGATCACCAGCTGAAGAAGATATTAGTGGAAATCGACTTCCTGGATCAACAGCGTCGGGTCTGGAGTCCAGAGGCTGCAAGGCATTATATGGTATTGCAGGATCAGAAAGGAACACTGAAAAGGAAGGTTGAGTCTCTATGGCGACAGAGATCTCGTCAGCAGTGGTTAAAGCTGGGTGATAAGAATTCTCGGTTCTTCCACACATGTGCAACATTATGGCGATGTCGGAACTTCATAGGCTCAATTTGTGTACAGGGCAGAGAAATCCGGTGTCCTGAGGAGATAAAGGCTGAGGCAGTTAGGCATTTTCAAACTGCCTTTGCAGCCGAAGATGTCAGTTGGTTTGGCTTTGAGGGATTGGGTCTGCCACGTTTATCTATTGATGCAGCATTGGCGTTAGAACAACCATTTCTTGCTGATGAGATCAAGAGGGCTGTTTGGGCGTGAGGAAGCCATAAGGCTCCTGGACCGGACGAGTTTAATTTCCACTTCATCAAGAATGCGTTGCCCGTGATAGGTGAGGAGATAATCGTCATGATTCAGGAATTTCAGCGCAGCGGCATCCTGCCGAAAGGAATAAACAACAATTTTATTACTCTAATCCCTAAGTTTAGTGGCGCTGTGGACTTGGGAGATTATAGACCTATAAGTCTGATTAATAGTCTTTACAAGGTAGTTGCTAAACTCCTAGCCAGCAGACTGAAACAGGTGATGGGGTTGCTCATTTCGCCTTTCCAAACTGGCTTCATGGAAGGCCGATCCATATCGGATACTGTGATGATTGCTAATGAGATTCTACATTCTATGCGCATGTCGGGAGGCAAGGGATGGTGCCTCAAACTAGATTTTCAAAAGGCCTACGATTCTGTAGCCTGGTGTTTCATGTCGGCAGTAATGAACCAGATGGGTTTTGGGGTGCGCTGGTGCAAGTGGATCATGGAGTGCATCTCCTCAGCTCGCTGTGCAGTACTCATCAACGGTGTACCTACAGTGGAGTTCCCTATGGGCCGAGGGTTGCGCCAGGGTGATCCCCTGTCTCCTCTGCTCTTCAATTTGGCAGCTGAGGTACTATCATGCTTACTTCGTAGAGCAGAGGACTGTCAATTGTTTCGGGGCATCAATATTGGCAATCTTCAGCTTTCACACTTACAATATGCGGATGACGTCATAATTTTCTGTGATGGCGACCAGCAGGAGGTTCTCAACATTCAGAGTACTCTCAGGTGTTTTGAATTACTCTCGGGCTTGAAGATCAATTTTTTCAAATCAGGATTGGTGGGCATCAATGCTTCCAAACCCGAGGCTGAGGAGCTGGCAGCATCAATTCATTGTCGCCTGCAGTCCTTCCCCTTTACGTATCTTGGAATAGCTCTCGGTGCAAATCCTCGACGTCGTAGTACATGGGAACCGGTGATTACTCGTTTCAAAGGAAAATTAGCCACTTGGAAAGGGGCTTTACTATCGGTAGCTGGCAGACTCACGCTCATCAGGTCTGTCCTCAACAGCCTACCAGTTTACTATATGACGTTTTTTATGATGCCGGTGGGGGTAAGGAAGGATTTTGAGAAATGGATGAAGCGTTTCTTGAGGACGGGAACACTGGACAAACGCGGATTTTGTAAAGTGAAGTGGGCGATGGTTACAAGGTCGGTGGATCGAGGGGGCGCTGGAGTGGGAATGTCTGAGGTTGAAGAACCAGGCTCTTCTCTCAAAGTGGAGTAGCAGAATAGCCAACAATACTTGTTCATTGTGGAGTAGGATAATTCAACATAAATACAGCCCCAGGCTTCTCCAAGAAGGCATTGTGTGTGGTGTTAGGGGCGGTTCTATTATGTGGAACAGTTTGGTTCGGACCAGCCGAGCGCTGTTATCCAATGGTCAGAGCATCTCGTCCTTCTTTAGGTGGAAGTTGGGCAGAGGTGACAGCATACGTTTTTGGGATGACGTTTGGTGCGACACGGATGCTTTGCGAGTCGCATTCCCCAGGCTGTATGCGTTATCCATGGTCAAGAATGGACCGGTGGTACAGTTTGGGGTGTGGGATAGAACTGAGTGGAAATGGAATATAATATGGCGCCGTCAGTTGTTTGTTTGGGAGGATCAAGAAGTACAACGATTGATGAGCATTCTGGAGGCTCAGCAGCTCAATCCTCAGGAGGAGGATCTACTTCAATGGGGGACCCAAAGTGCCTCGTTCTCCGTTAGTTCTTGTTACCGGTCGCTGGCAGCGAGTGAAGATGGAGTCAGTGAGCAAGTGCTCCCAAATGTGTGGCGTCAACCAGGGGCCCCCAAATGGCAGGCCTTCATGTGGATAGCATGTTGGGGAAGACTTCCGGCCAAGGGACTTTTAAGTCGGCTCAATCTCCTTCAAGGGTCAGATTTATTATGTGAGGCTTGTGGAAGAGTAGAAGAAGATAGTACTCACATTCTTCTGGATTGTCGGCTTGCGTGGAAGTGTTGGTCATTGGTTATCAAGTGGTGGGGCTTCCATTGGGTTCAACCTCACAATGTCTCTGATCTGTTCCAACAATGGGATGGCTTCCCTGTCCCTGCTCGTTATCGCGGACTATGGTATGTACTGTTCTTTTCTTGTGCGTGGAGCATATGGCTGGGTCGTAATAATCGTGTGTTCAAAGGAGGTGTGAGCAGGGCGGATGAGTTGTTCTTTGACGGTATGCGGCATGGTTTCTCGTGGGCAAAGATCAACCTTCCGGAGGTCCACCTAGATAGCTTGGATGTCTTACCAACAGGTGATCTTGCCTCATTACTGGCTGGATAATGTTCTGGCAGGTGATAGTTTTGATTACTGCTCAGCAGTGAAGGATCTGGCGGTTTCATCTAGACAGTTTGAGATAGAGCATATCAGTAGGTGTTTTTGCTTCATTCTTGGTTGGAGGAAGTTTTTTGCAGCTTGGTTCCCGCTGAATCATTTTATTGCGTGCCAGACAGGCTTTACAAGAGGATGAGGCATGGGGATATTTGGCAACGCCCTCCTCACAGGTGGAGGTATCGGTCTGCTGGCCGCTGTACCTCGGTGGGCTTTTGTTAGTTTTATTTTGGTTATCCAGATTGATTGTGGTGCTCCCTGGGTTCTCATGGGGATAGTATATCTTCTTGCAAGATTGTAGTGCTAGTGTAGTGGTTTTGGCAGCGATGGATCTGAAATGAATGGGTGTTTTGAAAGTGATGGATCCTGTAACTTAGTCACAGGATCTGTTGGTTTCATGCTGGTCATTGTGTGGATCCAGTGTGCATTTGTACATACTCTATGTATTTCTCTAATTTTTAATATACATATCGATATATCTTCAAAAAAAACATTCAACTTTAGAGAAAGCAGATTAGGGAACAGACTTAAGACCGTTTCTCTTACTTCACCTACATCACGCTCTTGCAGTTGCAAAAGACTTGTAACCATTGAAGGAGAAAGCAAATAACATAAATTTCCACAATCTTCAATCACCAAAGTTGTTAATTTGTGAGTACCGGAAATAAAGTCTCCAGGCTGTTCATGCCATATATTCTCCACTTGAATGCCTAAGAGTCTTAAATATTGCAAATTAGGAAGTGTAACCTGCATGCATATGCTTAATTTCATCTTTCTGTTCAGACAAATTGATTGAACAAACAAGTTTAAGCATTTACCTTTCCATTAAAAAGGGACGTCTGTAATCCTATGCATCCCGAAACTCCTAAATCTAGTAGACTTTGGAAAGATGCCATGGATGGCGCTATCTCAATCAATTTGGGACACAACGACAACAGTAACTCATTGATATTTTGAAGATGGTGTATTTGGGAGTCTGGATTCCATATACGGTTAAGATAAACTTGACTCAGACGTAAACTTCGTAATCGGTTCAAACCAACTTCTTCTTCACTAGGGCGTAGAACCTTAAAGTTGCCATGGATGACAGCAAGAGATTCCAGATGAGGGAATTTATGGAGGACGTCAAATGGAAAGACTGTTGATTCATCGTATTCAAAAGACAGACCAAGGTTTTGATTTGGAAAAAGAGACCAGCAGGAAGCCTTCGGACTTCAAAACTAGATATCGTCAGAGTATCCAAGCTGGGAAGAGTTTTGAAACAAGAAAACAAAAGCAAGTTTCAATAAATAGTAAATACTAAAAAAAAATTTAAAATAAATATAAAATACATAAATGGTATGTTATGTTAATCCAATTTTAGAAAGCATTCCAAACAAGAATTTTATCATTCAAAATCGTATGTAGCTCTGCAAATAGAAGAAATGGTTGCGAAACTGAGTTCGATCTATCACCGCTGTAGTAATTGATGTTTGGGCAATACTTGAAGAATCCACCTCAAATATATTCAGTTTTGGAAGATGATAGAGAACCAAATTCTTTAACGCGGGCCATTTTAAAATATGCATTTTTGGATAGAAGGCGGAGAGGTTCGGCAGGCAATCGAGGTGCAAATAACTCAATTGATGGAGCTTAAACAGAGGAACCTCTTTATTTATACCTTCCTCCTCCTCGGCAACAATTTCCTTCAAGCTCTCGCAGTAAGCTAAGAATAACACTTCAAGATAAAGAAGGTCCTTGGCAACAGAAGCAGGGAAGAGAGCTTAAAGACTCTGGCAATATCCAACTTCCACCTTTCGAATGTTTTGAAACGATAAAATACATTGAAGACCATCGGTCTCATCCCAATTCCATAGATACTTCAATTTCGGTAGATTGTAAACAATTAGGGTTTGCAAATGAGATGCTGCTCTTGAATTTAATTCTTGTGAATTAATTACCATTTGCTTGTCAAAAACCCTCTCCAGCGAATCACAATTTGAGATGAACAGTTCCTCCAAAAGAAGGAATTGTGTGCAAAATGAATTGGTGGGGAAAATGCACTGCAACTCTTTTACATCGGCGACCCACAATATCTTGAGATTGCAAAAAGAATTGGGGTGGAATTGGGTGTGCCATATCATCTTCAAGTTTCCCATGTTGTTGATTTGTAGAAACTCTAATTTGGGGAAGGAAACCTGTAATAACATTAGCTTTATAACTATCTAATAGATCCCTTTGAATACAGGAAAATTAAAATGTGAAACAAAGTTTAAAACCTGCTGAACTAAAACAACATATTACCTTCTTATTGAAGAAAGTCAAGTTGGCAAAATCTGAATCTGAATCTAAATCGCTGCTGATAAATTCCCTCATTACTGAGCACGCCTGAATAATGAAAACTTTGAGGGAGGACAATTTGATGGAGTTTGCAATGCAGAAACTTGCAAGTTTGAGGAGAACATTCAACTTTAGAGAAAGCAGATTAGGGAACAGACTTAAGACCTTTTCTCTTACTTCACCTACATCACGCTCTTGCAGTTGCAAAAGACTTGTAACCATTGAAGGAGAAAGCAAATAACATAAATTTTCACAATTTTCAATGATCAAAGTTGTTAATTTGTGAGTTCCGGTAATAAAGTCTTCAGGCTGTTCATGCCATATATTCTCCACTTGAATGCCTAAGAGTCTTAAATATTGCAAATTAGGAAGTGTAACCTGCATGCATATGCTTAATTTCATCTTTCTGTTCAGACAAATTGATTGAACAAACAAGTTTAAGCATTTACCTTTCCATTAAAAAGGGACGTCTGATGAGGAGAAGTCATCCGGCTATCCTCTGCAATGATTTGCTCCGACGGATCATCCACCTTGGATTGAAAGCATTTCAGGCGGGGCAAACCTTCAAGCAATAAAATGTTTAGCTGACTGAAGCAAATAGAATCATTTGCTTCACTTTCCTCTGCCACAATCATTTCCAGGTTCACGCAATCACTCACTGCCATCGTCTGCAATTGTGACAAGCCCTTTGCTACAGAGGATGTGAGAAGATACTTCAGTTTTGGACATCTAAACACTTCCAGGGTGCTTAATCTGGCAAAAGATTGCGTGCTGAGTTTTCCACTGTAAAACATCTCCAATGAAGCCAAATTGTTGAGGAAAAGAGACTCCAACATGGGAAATGCATTGTTGGAATGACTCCGATTACTTGGTTCTACAACGACTAAATGTTCAATTTCAGGGTGATTTTGGATATGCAAACGCTTCAATAATGGAAATCCTTCTGAATTCAACTGATACAGTACATTCTTAACCCCCTTGACATGGTCCAGAGATAGCCTCTCAATAGTCCTCATCAAGATTCTGGCACCAAACAACTCATCGCCAATGTCTGTATCCAGCTTGAGTTTCAATACTTTTGAAGAAGTCACACCTGAACGCCAATCACTTCCTATATATATATTGAATCTTTTCAGCCTTTCAGAGAACAACCCAGCTGGAATAATCTTGGGATCTCGAATATGAATCTCCAAATTGGTGAGATTCGACAAATGTTTCAACTCCATAAGGCTAGCATTCTTCTGTTCTTCAAATGTTCCCCACTGATCAAAACTGTTCTGCATACGCAAATCTTCAAGGCTTGAAAGCTTTGACAGCACATTTGATGGAATCATTTTTAGGAAAAAACAGTCATTCAAATCTAACAATTTCAACTCAGATAACTGCCCTATCTCTGCAGGTAAACACTCAAGTTTAGACCCAGCAATGCTGAAGATTTCCAGATTTCTAAGCTTCCCGATCATGGATATGTCTTCTAACTCGCAAAAATCAAGACACAATGTCCAAAGATTCTGCAGTTGAACTAGAGAAGAGGGCAAGGACCGAAGAGAGAGTTCATTTATATCCAAAACTTTAAGATTCTTAGTCTCTTTAAAGATTTGATCGGGTATTTCTAGACACTCATGTCCGCTAGCAAGATAAAAAAAGTGAAGTTCGGGACAACCTATCTCTTCGGGGAGCTGAGTACATCTTCGTAACAACATTGCTTTATAACTTCTCTGTCTATCCTCTTTTTTAAGTTGAAACTTCTCACGTCTCACAAAAAAAATTTCGTCCTTTGAAGCAATCGATATTCCAACGTCTCGCACCAGATCATGTCTGAAAATGATGTCATCTTGCTCTTTAATTAAACAAGGAGCCACGAGATGATCCACTAATGACCGTACTCTGTCTTTTGCTTCCTCAATTGACGAAACCTCAGGAAACAAAGACAAACCCCAACCATATTTTACCAAATAGTCAACTGGCATAATATACAGACAACATAGCAGAAAAATCCACTTGAGATCATTTGAGGCTAAATGATTGTAACTTAATTCTAAAGCACGATATACCTCTGATGGAACACTTATCTCATTGAAATTATGGGGTGAAGGATTTTCCAACTGTCGCAAGGCATCATTCCATTGTGCCAAACTTTTATTCTTCAAAGCACTTGCAACCGTTGAGATGGCCAGTGGTAAGCCTCCGCACTTCTTGGAGACCTTCTGCGCTATGGACAGTAATTCAGGACTTGGAAAACAATCGTCAGCCCTCTTCTTAAACAGATTCCAAACTTCTTCTTGAGGTAAAACATCAATTTGAATGTTGGTTTGACATTTCATTCCATCTGACAAAACATAGATATTTCTAGATGTCAGTAGAATCTTGCAGCCTCTGTGATCATCCTTGAATGGTATCCCAACTTCCATCAAATTAAACTTTTTCCATACGTTATCCAAAACAATAAGAATCTTTTCCTTTTGTTTCAGTCTTTCATGCAATCGACTTGCTCTTGCCTCTATACTTTCTTCAGGGAACTTTAGGCCTAGTTGGTCCCCTATGATCGTTTGAAGACTCTTTAAATCTGGCTTCTCGTCAACACGAGCCACAACCACCTCATCAAATAGCCTTTTTATCCTAGCTTGCCTGGCAGCCTCTTTAACCAACATTGTTTTACCAACACCACCAACTCCGTACACCCCAATCATTTCTGAATTGAAAGAAACAAGAGCATCCATGATTCGTTTAAAGATGTCCAACCTGGAGCCAAATTCCTCATAATCTTTGGCAGACATGGATTCCATAGACAGAGGAGGTTGGTAGGTGAGTCTTTCAAAAGTAGCTCTTCTTTCTTTCAGAGCGTCAACGTTCAGAGCTTCCCTCTCAGCGTATTTGCTGAGTTTTTTTTTTGATGAACGTATTTGCTGAGTTGATAGCGTGCTTTGACATTTGGACACAACCGAAAGAAGCAATTGTTCTGTACTCGTTCCTCCCCTTCAGCAATTCTTGCTCTCAACCTTTCAGCAGTCTCATTTTTATTTTTTTTGAAAAGATCGATAAATATATTAAGAAGTAAGAGTAATACAGAGGGCTGGACAATGGAATCATTGTGCCAGCGCAATGTACATGATGAATACAACAAATATAAATACCCCTGTTACTGAATTACATGATCTATGGATCAAGCTAGCAATCTGCAGGAACTCACAAAACATCCAACTAGCTAACAAGCACCAATTGGCTACAAATCCAGAGAAGAGAACAACACATCAAAACAGTAGCAACTCACAAAGAGGAATCCAACAGAAACTCTTCCAAACAATCTGCCGGAATATGCAGCAGCCCCAGGATCCCCCTAGTTTGCAACAACCAGCAGACATTGATGCATCAGGAAACGCATCTGGATAGGTTGCCAAAATTATGCTTCATGCTGTTATCTGCTGCAGTCTCATGCACCTGACGAATCCACTCATCCACTTCCTTCTCAGCCACTGCCCCTTTTCTTTCCTCCAAATCTATCCGACTTTGTACGCGTGCTCGAGCATCTTCCAATTCATCAAGCCTTTCTCTCAATTTGGCAACGTTGGTATTGCACTTGAAAGGGTAACGAAGGTGACGCAAGGTTGGACCAATGGTGTAATCAAACGCTTTTTCCAAAATTGTAGGACCGAAAGCAAGAGCGGCTTCTACAACAGCCATTTCTTTTCCTGTGTAGATAAAATGGGAGCAAACAAGTCTTGCAAAGGATCAGCGAATTTTAAGAAAAAGGAAAAGCTAGCTCAGTTTGATTTTTTTTTTTTCAAATGATGCAGAAGGCAAAAACAAAACAAGTATTAGTAAGAACTGGCAAAAGACAAAACACTGGAAATAGCAAAGAAGTCTTCGATCGGAAGAAGTGGCAGCTGACAAAAAGTAAGCAAAAAGCACCCGGATGATTATAATTATGAGCAACGGAGAATGGAGGAAAGTAATTGAAGAAGAACTGAAACGCACAGCAGAAGAGCAGAGAAGATGAGAGAGAGATGATTATAATTATGAGCAGAGGACAATGGAGGAAACTAATATGTAAAAGAAGAAAAGAGGATGAGATTCTGCGTACAACATAATAAAAGAATGTTTATTCTTTTGAGAAGGCGTGTGAATATATATGTAAAAGCATTGTTTATTCTTTTTCTTTTGAGAAGGCATTAATATTCTCTCCATTAGAAGCCAAGTTGAGTGAAACAGGGCGAGCTTTTGTTTGTTGCAGATGAGTCATACACACTCACACGCACACTCTGCCCTCCTTACGCTCTGTTCTATACCCCAAGAAGAAAGGTTTATTCGTTCACCCAGGCCACAAGGCAAGCCAGGAATTAATACACAGTACAAGAAAGGAAAATTGCAGAAAACAAAGAGTATCTGATAACAAGAGGTTTATTCGTGTCAGGCTATCCTTGTTGATCAAGCATCCTGCCTAGGCTGACATGTCATATTCTTCCAATCTATATTGCTTTCAATTTGGAACAAAAGAAAGGGTTATTCATCTTCTCGCTGTTCTCAATTTGGAATATTTTTCGAAATGATGCATTGCCTATTTGAGACTGGAGGAGCGGACTTGTGAGCCAGAGCAGTTGATGAGACAACAATATTGATAGTATGATTATATGCAGTTCCACGATACGTAATAATCGGCTGGTTAGCACTTCTTATTTCCTAATATATGCGGTTATGGAGTTATTACTGGTATCTTACAAGATTTCCCTGAAAGCAGGAATCCACAGGATATTATGGAGATTTAAAGGCAGATTTCGCGAAAGAGAATCAGGAGCTGCGATTTGATAGCTGCTGCCTGGAAAATCGGAGATCTCACCGTGACCACGGACCGAGAATCTGACCTGATATCTCGGGAAATCCTAACTAATATGGCAGTAATCTGTTTCTGATCCTGCGAGATTTCGAGAGATAGTATATAGAGACCCCGACCGCCTGTGGTTGGGGGAGATATTATTTTTACTTTGTTTCAGAATTGTTCAAGAGGTTTACTCCAGAACCAAATGGAGGGCTAAACTTATTCTTCCTTGATTTAGTTCATTTACCGGGCCAGCCCTTGTGAGGTCCTGTTCAATATATTACTCAGTTCTTTTTGTTATCTCTTGTCATTCTTGAGTATACGGATGTTATGGTGAGTGATCAACTCCATGACATATTAAAAGCCAATCACTGTAATCGTGAGTGGTGAGCGAAAACACGAGTGACGGAGTGCATACTCAGATTAACTACGCTGTTAATCCAGAGGTGAGGTTTTCTGGAAAGTAGGACACGAAAGAGCGAAGGACGTTCCTTCCCCCTGGAGTGCTCAGTCGTACTGAGCAACCCGCTAACTGGAATCCGACAGAACAGACGTGAGTACATCCCTCGAAGACCCGTGATCACGGGAAGGTCTCGGTGTGAACCGAATCAAGGATCATCACAAACATACGGATTACACTTTTCTTTCTCCTCTCCGAAACATTACATTTGTTACACAACCCCTACTCATCCCAAAGATCTTACAACCCATCATTCTCACTGACCGTGGGCACACCGTGACCACGGCCAATTCAAAGACTTCCAACTCTTAAAACCATCTCCCTGAGGATTCGACCTTCCTTACCACTAGCTACCTATTCAGAAGAGAAGATTATTTTGGTGAGCTTGCGACACTCTATCAAAATTGGCGCCGTTGCCGGGGAGACGGCAACTCAAGATTTGGAATTCTTAACAGTATATGACCCGTTCGGGCCGGACAGGACCCTTACTTCCCTTCGACCCAGAAATTGAATCAACCTGTCGGCTGAACAACTCCAGAAGAAGACAAAACTGGTTCGCGTTAGCCGCATCCAGTTCCACGGCATCAAGTTCTCATCAAGCAGGTGACCGTGACCACTACTGAGATCACGGTCGACTCGTCCTCAAGCAATCCTCCTTCTCCAGTTCATATACCGGCTCCACCAATGGCGGATAACCAGAATAGAGCAGGGAATCATGAGGACCCACCAGCAGGACATGAGGATCCTCCTCAGGTAAATGATGAGGTGGAAAGAAGACGACCTTACAAGGTACTCGATGCCTTTCTAGCTGACGAAGAAGAGGATGACGCTCAACTCATCCCAATGGAAGAAATGGGGGGGACCGGCAGATTTAGAAGACCAATGTGTATCATCCACGAGAATGATAGAGATGTTAATTATGAAATGAAGCCTGGACTTCTGCAAACACTGCCTTTCTTCCATGGACGAGCCCGTGAAGACCCAAACGAACACTTGAGAAAGTTTGAGATGGCATGTACAAGTTTTAAGCCAAAAGGTTTGGTCATGGATCAGGTACTGCTCCGATCGTTTCCTTTCTCCCTGAAAGGAGAGGCTGAAGAATGGCTTAGCGAGATGCCCCCTGGATGCATCAGAACATGGGATGAAATGGTAGATGCATTCCTATACGAATATTTCCCACCTTCTGTCGAAGATGACCTCAGACGGCAAATAGCTGTGGTGCGACAGGACGACGCAGAAACTTTGTATGATTACTGGCGACGATTTAAGAAACTCTGCTCAGCATGCCCACGGCATGGCTACACTAATTTCCAGTTGCTTCAAGCTTTTTATCATGGCATGGACGACGAAACTAGGAGTGCTGTAGACCATTCTGCTAATGGCTACTTACTCTCCCTTGACTCCCGAAGAGCTAAAGATCTTATTCTCAATATGATAAAGGGAGCCAAACACCGTGTAAGGCGGGGGAGATCACCTCCAAGATCATCCACGAGAACAGCTGCAGCAGCCACCACAGGTCATAGCAGAAGCAGACCTACAGAAGATAATCGACAAAACCGTGGGCAACGCATTCCATAAATATGTTTCACAACTTCAATCAAAGCCATGTGAGTTCTGTGGGAACCGTGACCACGGCACAGACCAGTGCCCCAAAGTCCTCAACAATGAGATCCAAGATGCAAACGCATACAATCAGTATGTCCCTCCATACCGCAGGAACCCAGAATTTGCCGGAAAACCAGGTGGGTTTTACGAACCAAGGAAGGCCTATCCAAACCCGCCTTATGATGGCGGAGTACAAGAGCAACAGACCAACCACCGAGGACCTGACCACAGATCCGGAGCCACCTACGAGAAGGGTTCGTCAAGCCGTAACCATCAGGAGGAGTTGGACAAAATATGGGAGGCCCTGAAGCAAGTGACAATGAACCAGCAATTATTCGCGCAACAACAGCTGGCCAGCCAAAACGCTCAGAATGCACGGGAAGGTAAGTTACCCGCACAACCCGAAACTAACCCCAAACATAATGTTAGCGCTATTACTCTCAGGTCTGGAAAAGAGCTTCCGGAGCCATCACAGGTGCAGGTCAGACAACCGAAAGCGATGAACGCTCCACAACCTACCTCAGTAAGAATTGACATGTCGGAGACACCCTTGTCTCGACCAAGGACGGTGCCACAGGACGGTGAAGCGGAAGTTGAAAACGAACTCGAAGTGCAGCCTAGGCCCTGTGATCACGATACCTCCACCATTCCCTGCCAGGTTAGCAAAGAATAAAAAGAATCAAGAGGAGCAGGCCATCCTAGACATCTTCCGAAAAGTGGAAGTCAATATTCCACTTCTAGAGACGATAAAGCAAATTCCAAAATTTGCTAAATTCTTGAAAGAACTATGCACCAACAAAAGGCGATTGTCCGATCATGCCAAGGTCACGGTGGGAGAAGTAGTGTCAGCAGTCCTTCAGAAAAACATACCCCAAAAATGCAACGACCCGGGAATGTTTTCCGTCCCACTGAAGATTGGAGGGGTCCAAATAGCACAAGCTATGTGCGATCTGGGTGCATCAATCAACGTAATGCCAATGTCTGTGTATAAGACTCTCAACCTTGGAACATTGAAGAAAACTGGCGTGATAATTCAGCTCGCTGACCGATCAGTGGTTCATCCAGCCGGAGTAGTGGAAGACTTGTTAGTACAGATTAAGGGATTGGTATTCCCAGCGGATTTCTTTGTACTGGAGATGGAAAACGTTGGACAACAGTTGATACTACTCGGACGCCCTTTTCTGAAGACAGCTAGGACGAAGATTGATGTCCATCAAGGTACTCTATCTATGGAATTTGATGAGGATACCGTGACCTTCAGTATATCTGAAGCTATGAGACATCCGGATCCTGGGGCCTCTCTATTTGCCCTAGACACTATCGACGAACTAGTTCAAACAGCCTCCAGAACATGCAACGCGGAAAAGTTACAGATTGCTCTGGAAGACAGTATCGAGATCGAAGGTTTCGAAGAGGCAAGCACCGAAATGGACGACCTACTGATCGATGCTCTCCGTGACCTTACCGTGACCACGGTAGATCTACCGGAGGTAAAGTATGTCAACCTCCCAGACGAGCACGAGAAGTTACGCCAAAGCCTAGAGCAACCACCAACCCTGGACCTGAAGCCACTACCATCACATTTGCAGTATGCCTACTTAGGTGAAAATAACACCCTTCCAGTAATAGTCTCCAGCAAGCTATCAAATGAAGAACATGTGCAATTGACAACCGTGCTCAAAGTCTACAAACAAGCCATTGGGTGGACTTTGGCGGACCTACAAGGAATCAATCCCGCTGTTTGTATGCACCGAATCCTACTGGAAGATGAAGCACGACCTACCCGAGACGCACAGAGAAGGCTCAATCCACCAATGATGGAGGTAGTAAAGAAAGAGGTGTTGAGATTACTAGATGCGGGTATGATATACCCGATTTCCGATAGCAAATGGGTCAGTCCAGTGCAAGTGGTGCCTAAAAAGACCGGGGTCACGGTAGTCCAAAATGACCGTGGGCAAGCCGTGCCCACAAGAGTTCAAAATGGATGGCGAGTCTGCATCGATTACAGGAGGTTAAACAAGGCTACACGGAAGGACCATTTCCCGCTTCCTTTCATCGACCAGATGCTTGAACGGTTAGCTGGAAAGAGTCACTACTGCTGTCTCGATGGTTACTCAGGTTTCCATCAAATTCCAGTGGCTCCAGAGGATCAGGAAAAGACAACATTTACTTGTCCATTCGGCACATTTGCTTACAGACGAATGCCTTTCGGTCTATGCAACGCACCGGCAACTTTTCAACGATGTATGGTCAGCATTTTTTCGGAATATGTTGAGAGCATAATCGAGGTGTTCATGGATGACTTTACTGTATATGGAGACTCCTTCCAGGCCTGTTTGGCCAACCTCACGAAGATTTTACAGCGATGCATAGAAAAGGACCTAGTCCTCAATTATGAGAAATGCCATTTCATGGTAGACAAGGGATTGATCTTGGGACACATTGTCTCCTCAGAGGGTATCCAAGTTGATCAAGCCAAGATAGAAGTCATCAAGGCCCTACCCTACCCCACAACAACCAGAGAAATCAGGTCGTTCGTGGGCCATGCAGGCTTTTACCGACGATTCATCAAAGATTTCTCCAAAATAACTCAGCCAATGTGCCGATTGCTCCAGCAGGATATGGACTTTGATTTCAATGAAGAATGCAGACAAGCTTTTGACAAGATTAAAAGGTTGCTAATCTCTGCCCCAATCATACAACCCCCAGATTGGTCACTGCCCTTTGAGTTAATGTGTGACGCCAGTAACTACGCGATAGGTGCAGTACTTGGGCAAAGAATAAGCCGTGACCCCCACGTGATCTATTATGCCTCCAGAATGCTGGACGCTGCTCAAGTAAATTATACCACTACGGAAAAGGAGCTCCTAGCAATAGTTTTTGCTTTAGAGAAGTTTCGACCCTACCTGTTAGGGACCAAGGTCACGGTCTATTCAGATCATTCTGCTCTCAGGTACTTGATGGCCAAAAAGGAGTCCAAACCACGGTTGATCAGATGGATATTACTCTTGCAAGAATTTGACATCACCATCAAGGATAAGAAGGGCGCTGAAAACTACGTTGCCGATCATCTTAGTCGGCTCGTGACCACGGCCGAACCACGGCCAATTCAAGAAACCTTTCCAGATGAGCATCTCATGCTTGCTGTCGCCATATCCATTCCCTGGTATGCTGACATTGTCAATTTTATTGTTACTAACAAGCTGCCTGATGACTTGACAAAAAACGAAGCTGCCAAGATAGTGAGGGAGTCACGATTGTACGTATGGGATGATCCATACCTATGGCGCTTTTGCAATGACCAAATAATCAGGAGATGTGTACCCAAGGAAGAACATAATGCAATCATACGTGCCTGCCATAATGAAGCATGTGGGGGACATTTCGGACCCCGGAGAACCGCTAGGAAAATTCTGGAAAGCGGGTTCTTTTGGCCCACCTTGTTCAATGATTCTTACAGGTTTTGCAAGGCTTGTCCCAGATGCCAACGAGAGGGTTCTTTGAGCCATCGAGATGCAGCTCCCCTACAGCCCATCCTTGTATGTGAAGTTTTTGATGTATGGGGAATCGACTTTATGGGTCCTTTTCCAACCTCATCTGGCTTCCAATACATCATTCTTGCGGTGGACTATGTTTCAAAATGGGCAGAGGCAAAAGCCACAAGAGACAATAGTGCCAAGACCACGGTAGAATTTATCCGTAAGAACATCCTCTGTCGATATGGAGTGCCAAGGGCCATCATTAGTGATCGTGGCACACACTTTTGCAATCAACTTTTCCGGAATCTATTGAAGAAATATGGTGTGGTGCACAAAACTTCCACAGCCTATCATCCACAAACCAATGGACAGGCGGAGGTCACGAACAGGGAAGTCAAGTCTATACTCCAGAAAACAGTCAATCCTAACCGGAAAGACTGGAGCCTCAGGCTTGATGATGCACTATGGGCATACCGTACCGCATACAAAACTCCAATTGGCACTACCCCCTTTCGCCTCATTTTTGGGAAAGCCTGTCACCTTCCAGTAGAGATTGAACACCGAGCTTACTGGGCTATCCGACAGTGCAATCAGGAGCTTTCACGCGCTGGGGAAGAAAGGCTGTTGCAGTTAGGAGAACTTGAGGAGCTGAGACTTAATGCTTACGACAGTTCGAAAATATACAAGGAAAAGGTCAAGCACTACCATGACAAGAGCATTCGGCGTAAGCATTTCATTGAAAGGCAACAGGTATTGCTATACCATTCCAAATTTAAAATCTTCTCAGGAAAATTACGCTCAAAGTGGATAGGACCCTTCACCGTGACCACGGTCTATCCCCACGGTGCTGTTGAAATTAAGAGCCAGGACACTGGCAAGGTTTTTAAAGTCAATGCTAACAGACTTAAACCTTTCTATGAATTACCTGCAGAGACTCTTCCCGGTTACCAATGATACTATAGTATCATCAATAAGTCGAGCCAAACGACATTAACCAAAGGCGCTCCTGGGAGGCAACCCAGCAGTTTTAATTTTGTTTGTTGTTTATGTTTTATTTCAGGAATTTGGGAGCCAGTCACACACTTAGACACACGGGGGGGGGGTGTATAACCGAGCGTTGGTGTGGCACTACTTAATGCCCCAGACGGAATTAAAGACGAAGGCACCCAAACCCCTACCAAAACCCCCAAAAACCTCAGCGATTAGCCCTAACGTCCTCTCTGCACTCACGCCATGGCACCTCCACGCAAAGACACCACGCCAACAGGACGGCGCACCTACACCCGGCGATCCTCTCGGTCCGCACCCAGGGTCCCGACATTCGGCTCAGTGCAAACAGCGATGGAGGAATTACAACAGCGCCACGCCCTAACCCGAGCCATTGTGATTCAAAGGACGGTGATCGATCGTATTGCGCAAGGCCTCATCCCTGACGCGATGGTTCTCGATATCCCTCCGTTAGACACATTGTCAATGGAGACAACAACAGACGCAGCCACCCCCATTGCAACTTCTACAGCCCCGTCCAACTCACCCATGAAGGACGTACCCACGGCGAACCCACGGCCGATTCTACCTGATCAGCCGACGCCACGTGGTCGTGCAAATCCCTCTCCTGTCGAGGGTAGCACCACCACGAACCCGATACTCATTACCCCGCCACTGAGCCCAGCGGGGAGCCAGCCGAGCACTCCTGTGCTTTCCACTCCAGACAGTTCGGCCCAGGAGACGGCTGATATGGCGGCCCTAAAGGAGATGTACCCTGACTTCCTGGAGAATCGTGGGGAACTTCGACACATGCCAGAGACTATGGAGCCAGAACCCCCATCAACCTCCCAGGATGTCGCTCCTCCAGCACAGCCAAATGCGGAGGACATACCATGTCCAATGCCCGAGGTAACAGAGCTGCACACTCGTCCTTCAATTCAAATTTCTGATAATGATGTTGAATGGTCGTCCGAGACCACGGGCGGGGCTGCGCCTCAAGTTCCCATGGATGAGGACGAGGATGTTGCTTGGTCCTCTGAGTCGTCTGAGCCCACGGGGGTTGCGTCCCGCGTTCCAGCTGCTGCCCCTACACCCCCTGCTCCTGTCCAATCACTATCAAGCAGTGATTATGAGCTCGAGGACTCCGACGTTCCCCTGGCTGACTTAGCAGGATCATCGTCCCGAACCAGCCGCCAATTGCGCAAGCGGAAGGCTGCTGCACCTACCCCACGGCTAAGCAAAAAGGCAAAAGGGAAAGCCGTGGCCACGAGCCGTTCAACACCAATATCCGCCCGAGGTTTACAGGACAAGTATGAGGAGTTCCGACATCGCGCAGTATACCAATGCAAGTGCCTATGCCCCGACACGATGGCGGAACTGGACCTGTCCGCGGAGATTGATGAATTGATTGATAACATAGGCTGGCGCACCTATTTCTATATCAATGAACCAGCCTATATGGAGCTGATGTTGGACTTCTATGCGACCTTCCAATGCCACCGGCCGTCAGAATTCAGTATGAGGACTCCTGATCTCATCCAGTTTCAACTGCTCGGGCAGCCCTTTAGCTTGTCGTACGCCCAGTTCAACTCTCTGCTGGGTTTTGCTCAGTCCCGCACTGCGAGGACACAGGAACCTCAGGACTTCAACCCGGCAGACTTGTACAAGAAATGGTCCAATTGCCCCACGACATATGATCCAGGGAGGTCTAAGGATTATTACCTGCTCCGCCCTGCCTACCTATACATCCATCGATTCCTGTCCTACAGTTTTTCAGGTAGACCAAACGCGGCTACCACGTTGAATCGAATGGAACTCCTGATTTTATGGTGCATGCAGACCTCCACCAAGCTCAACTTGGCTGTATTCTTGACCCGACAATTTGAAAAACATCAAAAGAAGGGTCAGCCATTAATCCTCGGGAGCATCATTACGCATCTAGCCAAGGCACTCAAGGTTACACTCCCGAGTAACCTAAGGCGGCTGCATGAAATGGCCCCCCTGAATACAGCCAGTCTTCTCAATATGGGACTGCTAATGCCAACAGCACAGGGGAGATATCGATTCCGTGCCCCCGGTAGGCCCACGGTGGGTGGAGGTGCACGGAAACCACAGCCATCAGCCCCATCAACCTCTGATCTACCACCATCATCATCCACTCCTGCCATGATCCACCCGGACATTCTTGCGTGGATGCAATCCGTGGACAAAAGAATCAAGGCGCTGACGATGCAGATGCTGCGAATCCGTACCAGCATCAATCATGCCCTCGGGCTACCTACGGATGACTCTGCTGACGACTTGGCAGCCAGCGCGGATGATAGGAGTGACTAAGGGGTCTAACCACCCAGACCAGGTTCCACTATCCTAGTATTTCCATTCCTTGTACTTATCTTATGCATGCTTAGGGGCAAGCATGACTTAAGTATGAGGATATTGGGTACCATTGCTTATTTCATTCTTATTTCATTATTTGCTTATGTCATTTTTTTTATTGCTTTTATTGTTTGTTTTCATGTTTATTTTCGCTGATTTTCGCTGATTTTCGCATCATGCTCCTTTGCATTTGTCATACTTGATAATTATCCTCTAGCTCTCTCATGCCCTGTACTTATTTATGTGTTCCACGCCATAGGAACTAGACCTGCCACCACTTGGACTCTACAGAGTGTAGGCTCAGATGTTGAGTTTCCTCACTAGGGTCACGGCCTGACTTAGGCACACTCACTATGCTAGCTTGAGATAAAACCACATAGCATAACATGGGAGACTTTGGGAATACATTTGTTTTGAGTGGATTCATACTTTGGGGACAAATCTAGAACTTGCCAAGTTTTGCCTCACAAACCTACATGGTAAGTATGTCTAGAAATGTGATTTGGGCATTTAGAATAACACCTTTGCATATATAGACCTTTGATTGTTAAAGCCGATCCTTGCACAATTTCATTAGGAACCATGCTTGAGACTAAGCCTATTCTTGTTTTTACCCAAGCAACAACTTCCTTTCCTGCCTCTAAAGAACCTGAGGGCCAGCCACTACTAACGAGCAAAGAAAGAAATCCTGACCTATGCCAGTAAGACACACCATGACCGCCCCGTGGTCACGGTTGATATGCATGTTCTCCCTCCATCAGGAGTAAAAGCAAGCCAAAGAAAAAGGGGAACGACATTACCCCTGATATATGACGAATTACAATCCAAAGAGAAGGAGACAAAGGATGCAATCAGAAACAACTATCAACCTAAAAGAAAACAAAAGCAGCAGAATACAGAACTATCTCCTGCAAACAGCCCACGGGAAGTGCTTGGGCAAGAGAAAGGGGTCAGGGAAGATAACAAAACAGCTAGTGGTTGGTTGGCACCCTCTAAGCCAAAATAGCCTTCTTCCATCATACCTCTGTCCAAGGCCACGGTTCAGTCCTTGAACAAAGCCCCATTGATTTTTAGATGTATTGAAGCCCCGCAGGGGAGTTTGGAAAGCTTGGCAAGCTTATGGTATTTAACACTTGGTATGAACGAGGAGAGGTCCTTGGTAGTATAGATCTGAAATTTCTGTGTGGTTTGATCAAGCGCATGGTTGTGTGTGTTTAACTTCTCGCATGTACCCGTTTTCAGAAATTCTCTATCTGCTTAATATATCTCTGATAGGCTACTTGAGGTGAATGATCAAGTTCTGTGGATTAGAATGCATGCTTAGGGACAAGCATGACTTAAGTATGAGGATATTTGATAGTATGATTATATGCAGTTCCACGATACGTAATAATCGGCTGGTTAGCACTTCTTATTTCCTAATATATGCGGTTAGGGAGTTATTACTGGTATCTTACAAGATTTCCCTGAAAGCAGGAATCCACAGGATATTATGGAGATTTAAAGGCAGATTTCGCGAAAGAGAATCAGGAGCTGCGATTTGATAGCTGCTGCCTGGAAAATCGGAGATCTCACCGTGACCACGGACCGAGAATCTGACCTGATATCTCGGGAAATCCTAACTAATATGGCAGTAATCTGTTTCTGATCCTGCGAGATTTCGAGAGATAGTATATAGAGACCCCGACCGCCTGTGGTTGGGGGAGATATTTTTTTACTTTGTTTCAGAATTGTTCAAGAGGTTTACTCCAGAACCAAATGGAGGGCTAAACTTATTCCTTGATTTAGTTCATTTACCGGGCCAGCCCTTGTGAGGTCCTGTTCAATATATTACTCAGTTCTTTTTGTTATCTCTTGTCATTCTTGAGTATACGGATGTTATGGTGAGTGATCAACTCCATGACATATTAAAAGCCAATCACTGTAATCGTGAGTGGTGAGCGAAAACACGAGTGACGGAGTGCATACTCAGATTAACTACGCTGTTAATCCAGAGGTGAGGTTTTCTGGAAAGTAGGACACGAAAGAGCGAAGGACGTTCCTTCCCCCTGGAGTGCTCAGTCGTACTGAGCAACCCGCTAACTGGAATCCGACAGAACAGACGTGAGTACATCCCTCGAAGACCCGTGATCACGGGAAGGTCTCGGTGTGAACCGAATCAAGGATCATCACAAACATACGGATTACACTTTTCTTTCTCCTCTCCGAAACATTACATTTGTTACACAACCCCTACTCATCCCAAAGATCTTACAACCCATCATTCTCACTGACCGTGGGCACACCGTGACCACGGCCAATTCAAAGACTTCCAACTCTTAAAACCATCTCCCTGAGGATTCGACCTTCCTTACCACTAGCTACCTATTCAGAAGAGAAGATTATTTTGGTGAGCTTGCGACACTCTATCAAAATTGGCGCCGTTGCCGGGGAGACGGCAACTCAAGATTTGGAATTCTTAACAGTATATGACCCGTTCGGGCCGGACAGGACCCTTACTTCCCTTCGACCCAGAAATTGAATCAACCTGTCGGCTGAACAACTCTAGAAGAAGACAAAACTGGTTCGCATCTGCCGCATCCAGTTCCACGGCATCAAGTTCTCATCAAGCAGGTGACCGTGACCATACTGAGATCACGGTCGACTCGTCCTCAAGCAATCCTCCTTCTCCAGTTCATATACCGGCTCCACCAATGGCGGATAACCAGAATAGAGCAGGGAATCATGAGGACCCACCAGCAGGACATGAGGATCCTCCTCAGGTAAATGATGAGGTGGAAAGAAGACGACCTTACAAGGTACTCGATGCCTTTCTAGCTGACGAAGAAGAGGATGACGCTCAACTCATCCCAATGGAAGAAATGGGGGGGACCGGCAGATTTAGAAGACCAATGTGTATCATCCACGAGAATGATAGAGATGTTAATTATGAAATGAAGCCTGGACTTCTGCAAACACTGCCTTTCTTCCATGGACGAGCCCGTGAAGACCCAAACGAACACTTGAGAAAGTTTGAGATGGCATGTACAAGTTTTAAGCCAAAAGGTTTGGTCATGGATCAGGTACTGCTCCGATCGTTTCCTTTCTCCCTGAAAGGAGAGGCTGAAGAATGGCTTAGCGAGATGCCCCCTGGATGCATCAGAACATGGGATGAAATGGTAGATGCATTCCTATACGAATATTTCCCACCTTCTGTCGAAGATGACCTCAGACGGCAAATAGCTGTGGTGCGACAGGACGACGCAGAAACTTTGTATGATTACTGGCGACGATTTAAGAAACTCTGCTCAGCATGCCCACGACATGGCTACACTAATTTCCAGTTGCTTCAAGCTTTTTATCATGGCGTCCCTTAGAGTTTGATGAAGGGGATCTTGTGTTGGTGAAGCTAATGCCTCACCAAAGCCGAGTTTTTGCCAAGTTGCACAAGGGGCTAGTGCGACGATACGAGGGTCCTTTCAAGGTGTTGAAGAGGATCGGCAAAGTATCATACAAGCTGGAGTTACCGCCAAGATTGGAGTTCCATCCTGTCTTCCATGTGAGCTTATTGAAGCCATTCCAAGCAGACACGGAAGATCCGGAGAGGAGGAAGTCCAAGAGAGCTCCCACAGCTGTGACCAATGCCCATGATAAGAAGCTTGATGAGATCTTATCAAGGCGAGTGGTGCAAAAGAGTGGGAAGCATATGAACCATGTGGAGTACTTGGTTCGATGGAGAGGCGACCCTTGATAGTATGATTATATGCAGTTCCACGATACGTAATAATCGGCTGGTTAGCACTTCTTATTTCCTAATATATGCGGTTAGGGAGTTATTACTGGTATCTTACAAGATTTCCCTGAAAGCAGGAATCCACAGGATATTATGGAGATTTAAAGGCAGATTTCGCGAAAGAGAATCAGGAGCTGCGATTTGATAGCTGCTGCCTGGAAAATCGGAGATCTCACCGTGACCACGGACCGAGAATCTGACCTGATATCTCGGGAAATCCTAACTAATATGGCAGTAATCTGTTTCTGATCTTGCGAGATTTCGAGAGATAGTATATAGAGACCCCGACCGCCTGTGGTTGGGGGAGATATTTTTTACTTTGTTTCAGAATTGTTCAAGAGGTTTACTCCAGAACCAAATGGAGGGCTAAACTTATTCCTTGATTTAGTTCATTTACCGGGCCAGCCCTTGTGAGGTCCTGTTCAATATATTACTCAGTTCTTTTTGTTATCTCTTGTCATTCTTGAGTATACGGATGTTATGGTGAGTGATCAACTCCATGACATATTAAAAGCCAATCACTGTAATCGTGAGTGGTGAGCGAAAACACGAGTGACGGAGTGCATACTCAGATTAACTACGCTGTTAATCCAGAGGTGAGGTTTTCTGGAAAGTAGGACACGAAAGAGCGAAGGACGTTCCTTCCCCCTGGAGTGCTCAGTCGTACTGAGCAACCCGCTAACTGGAATCCGACAGAACAGACGTGAGTACATCCCTCGAAGACCCGTGATCACGGGAAGGTCTCGGTGTGAACCGAATCAAGGATCATCACAAACATACGGATTACACTTTTCTTTCTCCTCTCCGAAACATTACATTTGTTACACAACCCCTACTCATCCCAAAGATCTTACAACCCATCATTCTCACTGACCGTGGGCACACCGTGACCACGGCCAATTCAAAGACTTCCAACTCTTAAAACCATCTCCCTGAGGATTCGACCTTCCTTACCACTAGCTACCTATTCAGAAGAGAAGATTATTTTGGTGAGCTTGCGACACTCTATCAAAATTGGCGCCGTTGCCGGGGAGACGGCAACTCAAGATTTGGAATTCTTAACAGTATATGACCCGTTCGGGCCAGACAGGACCCTTACTTCCCTTCGACCCAGAAATTGAATCAACCTGTCGGCTGAACAACTCCAGAAGAAGACAAAACTGGTTCGCATTAGCCGCATCCAGTTCCACGGCATCAAGTTCTCATCAAGCAGGTGACTGTGACCACACTGAGATCACGGTCGACTCGTCCTCAAGCAATCCTCCTTCTCCAGTTCATATACCGGCTCCACCAATGGCGGATAACCAGAATAGAGCAGGGAATCATGAGGACCCACCAGCAGGACATGAGGATCCTCCTCAGGTAAATGATGAGGTGGAAAGAAGACGACCTTACAAGGTACTCGATGCCTTTCTAGCTGACGAAGAAGAGGATGACGCTCAACTCATCCCAATGGAAGAAATGGGGGGGACCGGCAGATTTAGAAGATCAATGTGTATCATCCACGAGAATGATAGAGATGTTAATTATGAAATGAAGCCTGGACTTCTGCAAACACTGCCTTTCTTCCATGGACGAGCCCGTGAAGACCCAAACGAACACTTGAGAAAGTTTGAGATGGCATGTACAAGTTTTAAGCCAAAAGGTTTGGTCATGGATCAGGTACTGCTCCGATCGTTTCCTTTCTCCCTGAAAGGAGAGGCTGAAGAATGGCTTAGCGAGATGCCCCCTGGATGCATCAGAACATGGGATGAAATGGTAGATGCATTCCTATACGAATATTTCCCACCTTCTGTCGAAGATGACCTCAGACGGCAAATAGCTGTGGTGCGACAGGACGACGCAGAAACTTTGTATGATTACTGGCGACGATTTAAGAAACTCTGCTCAGCATGCCCACGGCATGGCTACACTAATTTCCAGTTGCTTCAAGCTTTTTATCATGGCATGGACGACGAAACTAGGAGTGCTGTAGACCATTCTGCTAATGGCTACTTACTCTCCCTTGACTCCCGAAGAGCTAAAGATCTTATTCTCAATATGATAAAGGGAGCCAAACACCGTGTAAGGCGGGGGAGATCACCTCCAAGATCATCCACGAGAACAGCTGCAGCAGCCACCACAGTCATAGCAGAAGCAGACCTACAGAAGATAATCGACAAAACCGTGGGCAACGCATTCCATAAATATGTTTCACAACTTCAATCAAAGCCATGTGAGTTCTGTGGGAACCGTGACCACGGCACAGACCAGTGCCCCAAAGTCCTCAACAATGAGATCCAAGATGCAAACGCATACAATCAGTATGTCCCTCCATACCGCAGGAACCCAGAATTTGCCGGAAAACCAGGTGGGTTTTACGAACCAAGGAAGGCCTATCCAAACCCGCCTTATGATGGCGGAGTACAAGAGCAACAGACCAACCACCGAGGACCTGACCACAGATCCGGAGCCACCTACGAGAAGGGTTCGTCAAGCCGTAACCATCAGGAGGAGTTGGACAAAATATGGGAGGCCCTGAAGCAAGTGACAATGAACCAGCAATTATTCGCGCAACAACAGCTGGCCAGCCAAAACGCTCAGAATGCACGGGAAGGTAAGTTACCCGCACAACCCGAAACTAACCCCAAACATAATGTTAGCGCTATTACTCTCAGGTCTGGAAAAGAGCTTCCGGAGCCATCACAGGTGCAGGTCAGACAACCGAAAGCGATGAACGCTCCACAAACCAATGGACAGGCGGAGGTCACGAACAGGGAAGTCAAGTCTATACTCCAGAAAACAGTCAATCCTAACCGGAAAGACTGGAGCCTCAGGCTTGATGATGCACTATGGGCATACCGTACCGCATACAAAACTCCAATTGGCACTACCCCCTTTCGCCTCATTTTTGGGAAAGCCTGTCACCTTCCAGTAGAGATTGAACACCGAGCTTACTGGGCTATCCGACAGTGCAATCAGGAGCTTTCACGCGCTGGGGAAGAAAGGCTGTTGCAGTTAGGAGAACTTGAGGAGCTGAGACTTAATGCTTACGACAGTTCGAAAATATACAAGGAAAAGGTCAAGCACTACCATGACAAGAGCATTCGGCGTAAGCATTTCATTGAAAGGCAACAGGTATTGCTATACCATTCCAAATTTAAAATCTTCTCAGGAAAATTACGCTCAAAGTGGATAGGACCCTTCACCGTGACCACGGTCTATCCCCACGGTGCTGTTGAAATTAAGAGCCAGGACACTGGCAAGGTTTTTAAAGTCAATGCTAACAGACTTAAACCTTTCTATGAATTACCTGCAGAGACTCTTCCCGATTACCAATGATACTATAGTATCATCAATAAGTCGGGCCAAACGACATTAACCAAAGGCGCTCCTGGGAGGCAACCCAGCAGTTTTAATTTTGTTTGTTGTTTATGTTTTATTTCAGGAATTTGGGAGCCAGTCACACACTTAGACACACGGGGGGGGGTGTATAACCGAGCGTTGGTGTGGCACTACTTAATGCCCCAGACGGAATTAAAGACGAAGGCACCCAAACCCCTACCAAAACCCCCAAAAACCTCAGCGATTAGCCCTAACGTCCTCTCTGCACTCACGCCATGGCACCTCCACGCAAAGACACCACGCCAACAGGACGGCGCACCTACACCCGGCGATCCTCTCGGTCCGCACCCAGGGTCCCGACATTCGGCTCAGTGCAAACAGCGATGGAGGAATTACAACAGCGCCACGCCCTAACCCGAGCCATTGTGATTCAAAGGACGGTGATCGATCGTATTGCGCAAGGCCTCATCCCTGACGCGATGGTTCTCGATATCCCTCCGTTAGACACATTGTCAATGGAGACAACAACAGACGCAGCCACCCCCATTGCAACTTCTACAGCCCCGTCCAACTCACCCATGAAGGACGTACCCACGGCGAACCCACGGCCGATTCTACCTGATCAGCCGACGCCACGTGGTCGTGCAAATCCCTCTCCTGTCGAGGGTAGCACCACCACGAACCCGATACTCATTACCCCGCCACTGAGCCCAGCGGGGAGCCAGCCGAGCACTCCTGTGCTTTCCACTCCAGACAGTTCGGCCCAGGAGACGGCTGATATGGCGGCCCTAAAGGAGATGTACCCTGACTTCCTGGAGAATCGTGGGGAACTTCGACACATGCCAGAGACTATGGAGCCAGAACCCCCATCAACCTCCCAGGATGTCGCTCCTCCAGCACAGCCAAATGCGGAGGACATACCATGTCCAATGCCCGAGGTAACAGAGCTGCACACTCGTCCTTCAATTCAAATTTCTGATAATGATGTTGAATGGTCGTCCGAGACCACGGGCGGGGCTGCGCCTCAAGTTCCCATGGATGAGGACGAGGATGTTGCTTGGTCCTCTGAGTCGTCTGAGCCCACGGGGGTTGCGTCCCGCGTTCCAGCTGCTGCCCCTACACCCCCTGCTCCTGTCCAATCACTATCAAGCAGTGATTATGAGCTCGAGGACTCCGACGTTCCCCTGGCTGACTTAGCAGGATCATCGTCCCGAACCAGCCGCCAATTGCGCAAGCGGAAGGCTGCTGCACCTACCCCACGGCTAAGCAAAAAGGCAAAAGGGAAAGCCGTGGCCACGAGCCGTTCAACACCAATATCCGCCCGAGGTTTACAGGACAAGTATGAGGAGTTCCGACATCGCGCAGTATACCAATGCAAGTGCCTATGCCCCGACACGATGGCGGAACTGGACCTGTCCGCGGAGATTGATGAATTGATTGATAACATAGGCTGGCGCACCTATTTCTATATCAATGAACCAGCCTATATGGAGCTGATGTTGGACTTCTATGCGACCTTCCAATGCCACCGGCCGTCAGAATTCAGTATGAGGACTCCTGATCTCATCCAGTTTCAACTGCTCGGGCAGCCCTTTAGCTTGTCGTACGCCCAGTTCAACTCTCTGCTGGGTTTTGCTCAGTCCCGCACTGCAAGGACACAGGAACCTCAGGACTTCAACCCGGCTGACTTGTACAAGAAATGGTCCAATTTCCCCACGGCATATGATCCAGGGAGGTCTAAGGATTATTACCTGCTCCGCCCTGCCTACCTATACATCCATCGATTCCTGTCCTACAGTTTTTCAGGTAGACCAAACGCGGCTACCACGTTGAATCGAATGGAACTCCTGATTTTATGGTGCATGCAGACCTCCACCAAGCTCAACTTGGCTGTATTCTTGACCCGACAATTTGAAAAACATCAAAAGAAGGGTCAGCCATTAATCCTCGGGAGCATCATTACGCATCTAGCCAAGGCACTCAAGGTTACACTCCCGAGTAACCTAAGGCGGCTGCATGAAATGGCTCCCCCTGAATACAGCCAGTCTTCTCAATATGGGACTGCTAATGCCAACAGCACAGGGGAGATATCGATTCCGTGCCCCCGGTAGGCCCACGGTGGGTGGAGGTGCACGGAAACCACAGCCATCAGCCCCATCAACCTCCGATCTACCACCATCATCATCCACTCCTGCCATGATCCACCCGGATATTCTTGCGTGGATGCAATCCGTGGACAAAAGAATCAAGGCGCTGACGATGCAGATGCTGCGAATCCGTACCAGCATCAATCATGCCCTCGGGCTACCTACGGATGACTCTGCTGACGACTTGGCAGCCAGCGCGGATGATAGGAGTGACTAAGGGGTCTAACCACCCAGACCAGGTTCCACTATCCTAGTATTTCCATTCCTTGTACTTATCTTATGCATGCTTAGGGGCAAGCATGACTTAAGTATGAGGATATTGGGTACCATTGCTTATTTCATTCTTATTTCATTATTTGCTTATGTCATTTTTTTTTTGCTTTTATTGTTTGTTTTCATGTTTATTTTCGCTGATTTTCGCTGATTTTCGCATCATGCTCCTTTGCATTTGTCATACTTGATAATTATCCTCTAGCTCTCTCATGCCCTGTACTTATTTATGTGTTCCACGCCATAGGAACTAGACCTGCCACCACTTGGACTCTACAGAGTGTAGGCTCAGATGTTGAGTTTCCTCACTAGGGTCACGGCCTGACTTAGGCACACTCACTATGCTAGCTTGAGATAAAACCACATAGCATAACATGGGAGACTTTGGGAATACATTTGTTTTGAGTGGATTCATACTTTGGGGACAAATCTAGAACTTGCCAAGTTTTGCCTCACAAACCTACATGGTAAGTATGTCTAGAAATGTGATTTGGGCATTTAGAATAACACCTTTGCATATATAGACCTTTGATTGTTAAAGCCGATCCTTGCACAATTTCATTAGGAACCATGCTTGAGACTAAGCCTATTCTTGTTTTTACCCAAGCAACAACTTCCTTTCCTGCCTCTAAAGAACCTGAGGGCCAGCCACTACTAACGAGCAAAGAAAGAAATCCTGACCTATGCCAGTAAGACACACCATGACCGCCCCGTGGTCACGGTTGATATGCATGTTCTCCCTCCATCAGGAGTAAAAGCAAGCCAAAGAAAAAGGGGAACGACATTACCCCTGATATATGACGAATTACAATCCAAAGAGAAGGAGACAAAGGATGCAATCAGAAACAACTATCAACCTAAAAGAAAACAAAAGCAGCAGAATACAGAACTATCTCCTGCAAACAGCCCACGGGAAGTGCTTGGGCAAGAGAAAGGGGTCAGGGAAGATAACAAAACAGCTAGTGGTTGGTTGGCACCCTCTAAGCCAAAATAGCCTTCTTCCATCATACCTCTGTCCAAGGCCACGGTTCAGTCCTTGAACAAAGCCCCATTGATTTTTAGATGTATTGAAGCCCCGCAGGGGAGTTTGGAAAGCTTGGCAAGCTTATGGTATTTAACACTTGGTATGAACGAGGAGAGGTCCTTGGTAGTATAGATCTGAAATTTCTGTGTGGTTTGATCAAGCGCATGGTTGTGTGTGTTTAACTTCTCGCATGTACCCGTTTTCAGAAATTCTCTATCTGCTTAATATATCTCTGATAGGCTACTTGAGGTGAATGATCAAGTTCTGTGGATTAGAATGCATGCTTAGGGACAAGCATGACTTAAGTATGAGGATATTTGATAGTATGATTATATGCAGTTCCACGATACGTAATAATCGGCTGGTTAGCACTTCTTATTTCCTAATATATGCGGTTAGGGAGTTATTACTGGTATCTTACAAGATTTCCCTGAAAGCAGGAATCCACAGGATATTATGGAGATTTAAAGGCAGATTTCGCGAAAGAGAATCAGGAGCTGCGATTTGATAGCTGCTGCCTGGAAAATCGGAGATCTCACCGTGACCACGGACCGAGAATCTGACCTGATATCTCGGGAAATCCTAACTAATATGGCAGTAATCTGTTTCTGATCCTGCGAGATTTCGAGAGATAGTATATAGAGACCCCGACCGCCTGTGGTTGGGGGAGATATTTTTTTACTTTGTTTCAGAATTGTTCAAGAGGTTTACTCCAGAACCAAATGGAGGGCTAAACTTATTCCTTGATTTAGTTCATTTACCGGGCCAGCCCTTGTGAGGTCCTGTTCAATATATTACTCAGTTCTTTTTGTTATCTCTTGTCATTCTTGAGTATACGGATGTTATGGTGAGTGATCAACTCCATGACATATTAAAAGCCAATCACTGTAATCGTGAGTGGTGAGCGAAAACACGAGTGACGGAGTGCATACTCAGATTAACTACGCTGTTAATCCAGAGGTGAGGTTTTCTGGAAAGTAGGACACGAAAGAGCGAAGGACGTTCCTTCCCCCTGGAGTGCTCAGTCGTACTGAGCAACCCGCTAACTGGAATCCGACAGAACAGACGTGAGTACATCCCTCGAAGACCCGTGATCACGGGAAGGTCTCGGTGTGAACCGAATCAAGGATCATCACAAACATACGGATTACACTTTTCTTTCTCCTCTCCGAAACATTACATTTGTTACACAACCCCTACTCATCCCAAAGATCTTACAAGCCATCATTCTCACTGACCGTGGGCACACCGTGACCACGGCCAATTCAAAGACTTCCAACTCTTAAAACCATCTCCCTGAGGATTCGACCTTCCTTACCACTAGCTACCTATTCAGAAGAGAAGATTATTTTGGTGAGCTTGCGACACTCTATCAAATATCCTGATCTGTTTGAGGATTCTGGTAAGTGAATTTCGGGGGCGAAATTCCTATACAGAAGAAAGGAAGTTCACAACAGAAGAGTAGCTAGAGAAGATGAGAGAATGATTATGAACGGTAGGCAGAAACATCACTGACGCTGACGCTTATAAATAAACAGATAGGAGTTTTCTCTAGTCTTTGTTTATTCAGGTGCACGTTAAATTTGTAATAAAACAGAGACATTTGTCTTTATTGTTTGGAATTTGGGATATCAGTATCTGTATAATAAGCATAAATACTACAGTAATGCATGTTGAATTTGTTATAAAAGAAAGAAATTTGTCTTTATTGTTTGCCATTTGGAATATGATATTGGCGATAATGAGAATTTGGATCCAGAATGTCTGTTTCTACAAATGTGAAATACGGATTTATCCGCATGGTATCCAGAATGTCTTCTTGCATGGGAGGATCAAGTTGTTCAAATAAGGCATAAAAATTTAATATAATAAATTTAAAGCATTCAAAAAGTAACATCTCAGAGACAGCAATATCCACATCTTTTTGAGGAATCTGGTAAGTGAATTTCGGGGACGAAATTCTTATAAGGAGCGGAGGTTGTGAGATCCCGTCCTTTTAGAGTGTCTAATCAGCATTTAGATACAGTCAGATCATCCGGATTGGTCGGTTTAAGTGGGTTTGACTAGTTCACTAGTCGGAATAGACCGGTTTGACCAGCTAGTTAGGTAGTGGACCGATAGTTGACCCATTGACTGAGTGACCTGGACATAGTCATAAAGCCTAGGTGTCGAGTCTAGGACGTTTAGAGTGTCATGTCGTTGGTAATGTGATGATAGTTTGCACGACCAGTCATTTCGGAGTTTTAACGTGCATTAAGATAATTTGTTTGATTTGGTTGTCGTTTGAGGCCCGAGTCTAGTGAAAATATTCATCTTTATTCTCTTAACCCGAGTGTGAGTTTTCAAGACCCGTTTTGAGTGGTCGGAGGCCTTTGGGCTGATTTCCCTTTAATGGGCCCGATTTCGATTCATCGTGCCCAATTATGTTTTAAATGCCTAATTTTTATATTTTGAGCCTAATTTTGGAGTTTACCCCTAGTAGATTCACCCTAGAATCCAGCAAACCTGTCATCAGTTCAGGAGGAGTCAAATGAGTTTTAGGTCAAACCACACCAAGTCAGATCGGATTCAGTCAAACTAGGTCAAGTCAAATCGGGTCGAATCGGATTAAGTTGATTTGGATATGATTTAAGGAGCATAAAAATTAGGAGAAATTGATAGATATTCGGAATGTTTGAAAAAATCCCAGAAAAGTTCGTATAGGCTAATCGAGTCCCTTACGACTACGTAAGGGGTTATGTGATTTCAGTTTTTAATTTATTACCTTAAGGATTGAGAAAAATTAAGTGAGTTTATCGATCATAACTTGCATAGGTGTTGAAATACGTGCACTAGATCCTGGAGCGAGACCCAATTTTATGCCATTAGAATAAGGTGGGTAGACTAATCTTAATACTTTCATCAATCATTTATGTTTTGTATTTTATTTTTTGTATTAAACGTGCTATATATCATAAACATGTTTTTCATTAGCAGGAACTATGAGACCCGTATATTTATATGGATGGGTCAGAATTTGGTGTTTGGGCCTAGATCTGGAAAAACAGCCTAGTAGCTGGAAGGAGAGAGATTCGAGGAGGATAACACCTGAGTCACTTGCCTCCCCCATGACATTATCCGTTGCGTATAACCCAATCAGTTACACTAAATCACAAGTCACCGACGCTGCTATATGTCATTTTCTTGCTTTCCTCTGCTTTCTCGTGCTCTGTTTTATTCTGTTCTAATTGGTTCAGCTATGGTTGTTTCCATTTATTATTCTCTCAAACTACCTAAAAAGCCCCAAGAGACTACAAAACAACCATTTAACCTTCTATTATTTGGGTGAATTGGCATGTCTGCCCCATGGTGGAAGGCTGACTCTTTTTGTCATTTTGTCTGTCCTTCGCTGAACCAAACTGTCAAAAGTGACCGTTGGGACACTTGCAAAGAAGAAAATAAAACAGTCTGGTAAGGGACAATTTTGGGAAATAAGACGGAATAAGAAAAGGGTAAGTTTGAAGTCGACGTCTTTTTCTTGAGAGGGAGAGGCAACAGGGACAACTGTATGCCACCTGGAAGCCGCAATAGAGAATTTTCCGGAGGGTTAGTCTATCATAATGCGCCAGCTCATCACCAGCCTTATGCTACAATTGGATTCCAAATATGTGCATTTTTATCTTATTAATGACTATAAAATTATAAAATTATAACCATTGAAAATTTCTAATTAATTGAAATAAATACTAAAAATTATAAATAAATTATATAAATAATATTTATTCTTATCATATCTCTTAAATTAATAAAAAATAAAAAAAAATTATTTTTGTTATTATCTCTTCTTATTATATTTTTAATTTATATATATCTCCAAAATTATAAATTTATTTTTTATTAATTTTAAAAATATTATAAGTTGATTTGGTCACCAATATTCTGTAAATTTCACACTGCTCACAAAGGGATCTCAATGAATCCACCAATATTCTTAGAAATTCTTTTTTTTTTTTATCAAATAATAACGCAGGCATTAATGAAATCAGAAGCCTGGTCTGAATACAGCATAATCAGAAACATCTAACGAAAGAACATGCTGCACACAACTAGGAGGAAGATGGTGCACATGAGTTCCTGGTCCAAGGGATGGAGTCATTTTTGCGAGGGCATCAGCTACGCGATTTGCCTCTCTAAATATATGAGTCAAATTAGTGTCCTGAAACCTGCATAGAAGGCTATGACATTGAATAAGGAGAGGGCTCCAGGGAGGCTTTATCTCCCTTAACTTCAATACTTGTATAGCATCCCATGAGTCACTCTCAAGATGAAGACGAACCACTCCTGCAGATAAGGCCACTGAAAGGCCAGTATATATGGCTGTGACTTCTGCTTCCCACACAGAGCATCGACCAATTGCTTGAGAGAAACCCATAATCCATGAGCCAGTTGCATTACGTAGAACTCCACCAGCACAAGAAAAGTTGGGTTGTGACATATGACAACCATCACAATTCAACTTAATCCATCCAGAGAGGGGGGGAATCCATCTCACCCATTTACTCACACGGCCAACAGTCCGAAGTCGAAGGTATTTCAGCGAGTGGGATACCATATGAAAGTCCCTAGCCTGAGTCAAAACATGCATTACTGGAGCTGGGTCGATATTGACTTTTCCTTCAAAAATCAGCTCATTCCTCCATCTCCACAACAACCACAAAGCAGTACCGAAGATAGTAGGCCAAGCTAGAAAGCCAAAAGATTCACTGCTTTTTAAGTTGCGTAATAACCATTCTTTTAAATCTTCACGATAAAAACACTCCTTAAGAGAATCCGGAACTAGTTGTCGCCATATATGGTTAGGGAAAAAGCAATCCCTAAGAACATGCAGCACCTTTTCTGGGGATAACCTGCAGTGAGGATTGCAGCTAAGCTACATTGTCGTCTACAGAAAATTCCGTTCACATACCTTGGTGTGCCTCTAGGGGCGAATCCACGCCTCAAAGGTACATGGAGTACAGTGGTGCCACGATTCAAGGCCAAGCTTGCTTCATGGAAAGGGTCGTTGCTTTCCATGGGGGGCAGAATCACATTAATAAAATCAGTACTAAGCAGTCTCCCTGTGTACTATATGACCTTCTTTAAAATGCCAGAAGGAATAAAGAGGGACCTTGAGAGATGGATGAAGCGATTCCTATGGACTGGGAAAGTAGATAAGAGATGTTTGTGCAAGGTGAGTTGGTCAGTGGTAGCGAGAACTAAAGATGGTCGAGGGGCGGGGCTAGGGTGCTTGAAGTTACAGAATATTGCTTTACTTTCAAAATGGAGTTACAGGATTGCAAGCAATACTTGTTCATTGTGGCAAGACATAATATCACAAAAATATAAGCCTAAACTGAGACCTGAAGGAATTGTATGCGAAACAGCCAACAGTTCAGTTGTCTGGAAAGGCATTGTACAGACCAGCAGCTCTTCTCTGCCCAATGGGAGGTGTATCTCAGCACACTATCGTTGGAAATTAGGAAAAGGTGATTCTATTGCTTTCTGGCATGATAATTGTTGTAGTTCTACACCCTTACTGATATTATTTCCCAGATTATATGACATTTTGTTAGATAAGGAGGGGCCAGTCATGAATTTTGGGAATATGGTGGAAAATAGTTGGCATTGGACTTTCACGTGGAGGAGGAGGCTATTTGCGTGGGAGGTAGTCGAGGTTGAGGGTCTTCTGCTAACTTTGAGAGGATTTACACCGAACCAAGCGGATGATGATATGCTATTATGGGGAGATCAGTTGAGGCCTTTTTCTGTCCGGAATTGCTATCAATTGCTGGAGGAGAATTCGATTGGTCCAAGGGAGAAAGTGATTCCTAATGTATGGCGTAAATATGAAGCTCCTAAGTGGCAAGCATTCATGTGGTTGGCGTGTAGGGAGAGGATAGTTGCCAAAGGGCAGTTAATCAGGTTCGGAATCTTGTCTGATTCCGAAGGAGGTTGCGAGGCATGTGGATTGGAGGAAGTAAACTCCAACCATATATTGCTTTATTGCAAATGGCTTGGTGTTGCTGGTCGCTATTTTTTAGGAAATGGGGTTTCAGCTGGGTCCAGCCAAGGTCTATGTCAGATCTTTTCAGTCAATGGAATGGATTCGCAATCCCAATCCGGTGGCAAGGGCTATGGTATGTTCTATTATTTGCTTTGACATGGAGTATTTGGTGGGGAAGAAATGACAAAATTTTCAAAGGAAGACACACCAGTGCGGCGAATCTATTTTACAAAGGCTTACGACATGGTTTTTGCTGGGCCAAAACAAACCTGAAGGAAGTTAGTGTAGACAGTTTGGATTTGTTACCGTCGGGAGACTTTGCTTCATTGTTTTTAATATAGATCGTATAGAGTTGCGAAACTCCCAGATAACTTAACCTGATATGGTATCTGACAGTTTTGCTTTTACCTACAGAGTTGGGACAATGATTTATTGTTCTGCTCTAAATGTATTAATGTTTTTATCTTAATACATATCGATAAATTATTCAAAAAAAAAATCCTTTTTTAAAGGGATTGCATCAAGTGTAACTGAATTCTGAGCCGAATGCCACCCATATTTTCCATATAGTACTCGGACCCATAAGCTCGATGAATTAGGTAAGAATCTCCATCCTAACTTCATTATTAGAGCTTGATTAGTTTCTGAAGTAGGAAAAAGACCCAGTCCTCTTTGATGTTTAGGAGTGCATATTTTCTCCCAGCTCAACAAGTGCATCTTCCTTTTATCTGAAGTGGATCCCCATACAAAGTTTCTAGTGATCTGATCAATCTCTCTAGCCACCCCAGATGGGATTAATGTTGATTGCATCATAGATGAGGAAATTGCTTGAAGTACTGATTTTGCCAACGTAACACGTCCTGCAAGTGATAAAGAGCTCCCCTTCCAACTTGATAGTTTTCCATGGATTTTATCAATTAGACTCGAAAAATAATCCTTAGTCATCCGGCCATGCATAATCGGCGCTCCAAGGTAAATCCCCAGATTTTTAGTGATAGTGAAATCTAGTAATTGACCGATCTCTCCTTGTACCCGTGAAGCTGTATTGGGGGAGAAAAAAGATTTTTGACTTGGCTCGACTCACCTTCTGTCCAGAAAAGTGACAAAATTGCTGAATAACATCATTGATTATTCTCCGTTGCTCCTGGGTAGCTGTAGAGAATAAAAATAACTCATCAGCAACAAATAAGTGAGATATCAATGGACCAGAATTACCAATCTTGACTGGTTTTCAAGCTCCACTTGCCACTGATTTATCAATAAGATGCCCTAATCGTTCCATACACAAAACAAAGAGATATGGTGAGATTGGATCGCCTTGCCTAATGCCCCTTGATGGAACAAAGGAATTAGTGAGAGCTCCATTCCACAATACTCGCATAGAGCCCGAAGAAACACAGGTCATGACTCTATCAATCAGCTCTATAGAAAAGCCTGCCAGGGAGAGAGTATCAGCTATGAAAGACCATCGAAGCCTATCATAAGCTTTTTCCAATTCAATTTTCAAAGCCATCCATCCCATCTTTCCTGTTTTCCATCGCATCGAATGAACAATTTCTTGGACAATGATCATATTATTTGTTATCTGTCGCCCCTGAATAAAGCCAGATTGTGTTTCTTTGACCAAATCTTTTAATAGAGGTTGTAGACGGTTGGCCATCAATTTAGTAATGATTTTGTAGGAGACATTACATAAACTGATGGGACAAAATTGTCCCAGATTATAAGGATTAGGAATCTTCGGTATCAATGCAATAAGTGTCTCGTTTACACTCAGGTCCAGAATACCATCACGCAGAAATCTTCGTACAAATTCGCAGATAGAATCCCCAACAACAGCCCATTGAGTTTGGAAAAAGATAGGGGAGAATCCATCAATACCCGGTGATTTAAAAGATCCGAAGTTCTTAATAATTCCAAAGATCTCCTCATTAGTAGGAAGAGATAATAATTGCTGGTCAGTTGTCCCCTCAATTTTAGGAAATCCATTTGGTAACTCAGAATGTTGCAAAAATAAATCTTCATCCGTGTATAATCGCTAGAAGTACTCGACTGACATCTTTTTTAACTGCTCTTCATCTGAAATCCACTAGTTAGAGGACTCTTGTAACATTGAAATTCTATTTTTTCTCCTTCGTACTAACATAGTAGAATGAAAAAAGGATGTATTTCTGTCACCATGCCCAATCCAATTGGCTCTTGATTTTTGAAACCATAATAACTTCTCCTGTAGTCGAATAGCTTTAAAATCTCGTTGAAGGTCCCCATGAATATCTCTCAGATTTTCAGAATCTCTTACACTCAATATTTTCTCCACCCCCTGTATACGTTTCAAAATCTGATTTTTCCTCCGAAATACATTTCCAAAGACCTTAAAATTCCACTCCTTTAATGATTCAATAAGATGAGGGAATGATGTAATCCAGCTGTCCTGAGTCCTCCACTTATCTTTGATGAACTCCTCAAAGCTGGGGTGGGTTAGCCATGCAACTTGAAATCGAAATGGACGAGGAGCTCTTGTATTAATCACATCATGAAAATATGATAATAAAATGGGCCTATGATCAGATTTAATATATGGTAAGTGTGTAAGATGCCCATCTAGATATACTTGCTGCCACATACTGTTACAAAGAGCTCTATCTAATCTCTCAGTTAGATTTCTTCTAAACCAAGTAAATTTTGGACCATCAAAACCCAAATCTAGTAATTCAGAGTCTTCACACATTTGTAAAAATTGCTTATTCGGCGATACTACATCCCGCATGCCACCTCTTCTTCATCTGATCTTAGCATTGCATTAAAATCTCCAATTAGAACCCATGGTACATTTATTGAAACATGCAACCTTCTCAAGTCATCCCATAACTCCTTTCTCTTAACAGGAACTGGACTTCCATAAATAGCAGTACACTCCCCATAAATTTCAGAAGAGGACCAACAGAAATGCACAAATTGTCTAGCTGACTCTTTGATAGTGATAGTGACATACTTACAATGCCATAGAAGCCAAATACCTCCAGAAAATCCTATAGCCTCTTCACATAACAAACCATCAAAACCAAGCTTTTTAATGACTTTTTATGCTTTGTTTCCACTGATTTTTGGTTCCAGAATAACAAAAATGTTTGGATGATATCTTTCTATCTACTCCTTCATGACTGGAATAAAAGCCTTATCCGCGGCCCCACAACAATTCCATGCAAAGATAGACATAAATTCAAAAAATAATTTTTAGACGGGAATTCGGGTTCTACATCCCAATCGCGGTAGCTGTTAGCTCCTCTTTCTGCTTTAGATCTTCATTATCTGAGCTAATGCGAGACGGCTGAATCTCCATCGTTTCAGATATTGTTGAATCAACAACTTCATTATCTTTAGGTGCTTCTATTTGCGATACCACTCCTCCCGTCTTAGACTTCTTAGCATGTAATCCTCCAGTGTGTAGATTATACGTGAAAGCAGATTGCAATCTTTCTAAGTCTATAAGATTATGGACACCCGCATCAAAAGTGACTTTCTCCTTCACTCTCTTTTTTGAACTTGGGCCATTAGTATTCATAATAGTTCCTTGGGCCTTGGCACTTTTAACTTGTGGTGGACCTGCACCATGAGCTGTTACAAATTGAAAAGACTTACTTTTTTCCATATTGTTAATAGCTACCACGTTTGCTGTTAGGGGAGTGACTTTCACAAAATCACGTGGCTTTGACTCAGGGACTTTCAAAGGAGAGTGATTCTGATCTTTATTTTGAATATGCTGATTTTTAGGCTTATTTCCCTGGCCCTCCTGTCGAAACTTATTTAATTCTTCGTTGACATTCTCTTTTCCATTTAGCTTTGACAGAACTGCAAATCTTGATCCCACAGCTTCCTTCTGTGTTATTCCTTCCTTTCTCTCTTGACGTGCAATCTGATTCTTTCCTTTAGAAATTGTCTTCTGTCCCATATGCTCAGATGATGCCACTGATTTCGGGCTAGGATTATCCTTGTTGTGCGTTCCTTCCTTACGTGTGGAAGAGTCAATCTGTTCCTTTCCTTTGGCTGGAATCCGACGAGGTCTGCTTGGGGCGTGCAACCATGATCCAAACTGATTAGGGATTTCACTCATCGTTTTATCTTTCGAATTCTCATTCTTTTCTGTTGCTGCCTTGCTAGACTTACGAGCGCTGTTATCTTTGGCTATTGTATGAACCTGTGTCTGAAATGTGGGTGCTTGTCTAGCAGAAAAGGCACAAATCGATTGATTGTGTCCAATGTGACCACAAGAAAAACAAATCAGAGGGAGATTCTCATATTCCAATCGGAACCATTGCCCATTAATCCTCAATCGAGGTAAGAGAGGTTTAGATAAATCAAGATCCACTGCCACTCTAGCAAATTTTCCCCTTTGAGCACCCAAAGTATTCTTGTCGATCTTCACCATCCTTCCTGCGAGGCTTCCAATCTTTATGAGAATTTTCTCATGATAGTACTCCAATGGAAGGTCTGGAATCCTCAACCATGCCACCAGTCTCGCATCAATTGCTGTACTTGCTCGGAAGCCCGAATACCATTGCTGAACAGTGAGATAGTGACCAAGAATAAGCCATGGACCACCAAGCAAGATTCCATTCTTCTCTTCCTTGCTTGATAGTTGAACCAAGAAAAAACCACTGTCCATATCCAGGATTTTTACATCAATAGGAAGTCCCCATAATGATCTTAGTTTCGAAACCATAAGGGCAAAGCCAATGTTTCTTCCCAATAACTTTACTACCACTGAGAACTTCCATGATTCACGTAATTGTTCATGAGCTTTAGCAGAAACAGTAATGAAGGGGCCATCATCATCAACAGAGACCACGATATCCTCGTCATTCACTTCTACGTCTTCCACAAGAGTTGGCCGGTTCCCCACTAATGATTCTTTGTATGATTTTGGAGATTCTGTCATCTCCGCATCTTTCACTTTTTCTTCTTTAGGAGGACGAAACTTTACTTTCCCTTCAGTATCTGAAGAGTCACTTGTTTTTGCATTGTCGTCATTCGAGAGCATTTCAGAATCGGTCATCTGGTCTTAACAAATACATTTATTGGCTTGTAATTTTTTTGAAGAAATATCGATATATATATATAATGATAAGTAAACAACAGAGCCGGACACTGAAACTGTATTCGCGCTCAATGAGCAGAATGAAACAAACATTCAGCAGTGGATCAACTATACAGCCAATATGCCAACACTCCAAAACTGTAAAATCTAACATCTGAGTTAGTAGCCTTCACCCAGTAAATCATACCGTCTGTCTTTGAAATTCCTGTCTGCTGCCCCTCAAACCGCGCCTCTGAACATTCTAGCAAGCTTGCAATCTTGCATTTGTGGGCTTATCTGTTGCAACGCCAACAGCAAGAACTCCCCTTGGCGTCTGGACAGTTGACAGAAGGTATCCATCCATCCAGAGATGTCACGACAACAGTCATTCCTGAGTAGTGGGCTGCACCACGGACACCAACATTGATGATCTGAATACCCCTGTTTCCCGCTTCGAATAAGAAGATTACAACCCCTAATACTCTCAACTCTTGTCAATCTGTATCTGATGTACCCAATACAGATAGAAAATTTTCTGAAGCAATCAGTTCCAAAATGTCAACCTCTACGTTTGGCAGGTTAGTTTTAGCCCAACAGCATCCATGACGTAAACCATTGTAACAGAGATCACTTGCAGTACTATCCTCTTGACGAAAAATTTTATGATTTCTGCCCAACCAAATACTCCACGCAGTGGAGAATAGCAATACGTACCAGAAATCTCTCCACCGTCGAGGAATTGGATATCCTCCCCACTGCTCAAATAAATCAGCCATAGACTTTGGTTGGACCCAAACCAAGCCCCACCACTTAAACAACCGCGACCAACATGTCCATGCCTTGTGACAGTCAAGCACGATATGATTAGAGTCCTCCTCGCTACCGCCGCATGCAGTGCAGTGACAGTCTGATGCAGATAATAAACCCAGCCGAACAAGATGCCCTCTCGCAGGAAGCTTCTCCCTGCACGCCAGCCACATAAAGGCTTGCCACTTTGGTGCGGCTTGCTTATTCCATACGTTTGGTATTTGCCTATCCGTGGATGATATGAAGCTCTCCGCCAGGGTGAAATAGCAATGTCGAACCGAGAACGGCCTCACCTGAGTTCCCCAGAGTAAGAGATCTTCATCCATAGATGAAGGTCGAACTGCAGCCACCAAAGACATGAGACGGCCAGCTTCATCTTCCTCCCATGCGAAGAGTCGTCTCCGCCATATAAAAGACCAGCGCCACTCCGTTCCAATTAAAGTTCCAGAATCCCATACAGACCCCTCCTTATCCATTGATAGTGCATATAATCGAGGAAAGATTAATCTGATAGGCACCGTACTGCACCAAATGTCATGCCAAAATGCGATAGGGTCCCCTTTTCCCAATCGCCATTTATATAGAGATGAAAAACACTGACCAGTTGGTAAAGAAGATCTACTCGTCCGCACAATTCCTTTCCAGATTGCCGAGCTCTCTTGAATGTCACTCAAAATGCCTTCAGGGCGTAGGAAAGCTTTATACTTTTGTGCAATAACCTTACTCCACACCGAACTGGTGTCTGTAGCCAGCCGATAGCACCATTTCATTAACATCGCCTCATTCCTCAATTTTATACACCCCAGTCCTGCACCTCCATTATCTTTTGAACGCACTACGACCGACTATTTTACCTTACAGAGGCAGCTTTTTTCCACTTTACCAGTCCATAAAAACCGTCTCATCCACTTGTTTAGTTCCTGACGCACACCAATTGGCATCTGAAAGAAATTCATGTAATAAACTGGAATGCTATTCAATACTGACTTTAACAGAACAATTCTACCACCTAGAGACAGTAAGGATCCCTTCCAAGAGGCTAATTTCCTTTTAAACCTGTCAATCACCGTAGACCAAGTACTTCTTCGTCGCGGATTGGCTCCAAGAGGAACTCCAATATAGTAAAAAGGTATAGTCTGTATCCGACAGTGCATTGAAGCTGCCATGTTCCTGACCTCCTCGCTTGGGACATTTATTCCCACCAATCCTGATTTAAAGAAGTTGATCTTTAATCCTGACAGTAACTCGAAACAACGCAGAATTCGTTTTAGCCCAAATAATCCATGTTGATCTCCCTGACTGAAGAGTATCACATCGTCCGCGTATTGTAAGTGCGTTAGCCGAATATGCCCAACCGTTATGCCAGTGAACAAGTGCTGATCAGCTGCTGCACCAAGCATACGCGACAATACTTCTGACGCTATATTAAATAATAACGGAGACAAAGGATCACCTTGTCTCAACCCTCTTCCTGTGGAAAACTCAGAAGTAGGAACCCCATTGACGAGTCGAGAACAACGAGCTGTGGAAACACACATCAAAATCCAGCGACACCATTGCACACCGAACCCCATTCGTTTCATCACATCTATTAGAAAGTCCCAATCCACCGAATCATATGCTTTTTGAAAGTCCAATTTGAAGCACCATCCACGTTGTTTAGAACTCTTCATGGTGTGAACAATTTCGTTGGCAATCATGATAGAATCTGCTATATATCGGCCTTCCATAAAACCGGTCTGTAAAGGGGATATAAGTTGTGGCATCACCCGCTTGAGTCGTGTTGCTAACAGTTTTGCAATGATCTTGTACATGCTGTTGATAAGACTAATAGGCCGATAGAAATTAAAATCTGTTGCACCCATCACCTTAGGAATTAACGTAATGAAGCTGTTGTTGATGCCACGGGGTAAGACGCCGCTGGAATGAAATTCCTGAACCATTGTCACTATCTCATCACCAATTACATCCCACGCCCTCTTGATGAAATAAAAGTTAAATCCATCTGGTCCCGGCGCTTTGTGACTGCCACACTCCCACACAGCATGCTTAATTTCCTCCTCTAAGAACGGATCTTCAAGAGCAACTGCATCCTCGGGAGGAAGAGTAGGAAGGATCAAACGCCCCAAGCCTACACACCTGGTTCCTGCATACGGAAATACCTGCTGAAAATGCCTGACCGCTGCACCTCTGATTTCCTCAGGTGTGCTGCTGCTCAGCCCGTCAATTGTTATGTTGCCAATAAAATTGGAACATCGTCGAATGGACGCACAAGAGTGGAAGAATTTTCTATTCTTGTCTCCCAATTTAAGCCATTGCTGTCGTGCTCTTTGCCTCCACATAGCTTCCAATTGTCTCCTCAACTCCCATTTCTGAGATTGTAACTCTTCATACCGCTGATTGTAACCATCAACCCACTCCCGTTGCTGTTGATCAAGGGACTCAAGCTCAGTCAAGATATCTTTCATCTGAGTCTCCATTCTCCCGAAAACACTTGTGTGCCACACCCGTAAATGCTGTTTCAGAGATGCCAATTTCTTGACAACAGTGAAATTGCCAGGAAAGAGTGTTCCTGCTTCCTGCCAGAATTTCGCAACCACCCCAATAAACTGCTTATTCTCCCACCATACATCCCAAGTGCGAAATGGTGGTCGACCCCAACAATAGGTATCAGCTTTTAAAACCAGTGGTACGTGATCCGACAATCCCTTCACACCTGCATACAACCTGTGATTGGCGAATTGTACACACCATTCAGGTGTCACCAACGCCCTATCAATTCTTGAGGCACTGTGTGAGTTGAACCAAGTGAAATCCTTGCCTAAAAGAGGCATATCAATCAGACCTGCATGTTGAATGAAAGACACAAAACGGCGAGCTTCTGCAGGATTAAATGAACTGCCTATTTCTCCGTTGCTTGGACCGTTTCATTAAAATCCCCAAGAATAACCCACGGGATATCGTCTCCAGATTTTCGACTAAGTACTTGCTCCCACAAGACACTCCGCTCATTTGCCACATTAGGGGCATGTAGCCCAGCACACATAAAACAAAACCCTGATACCCTCACCCGCATCTTCAGTAAAAGCCATCTAGAAAATTTTTCAATACCAAGAGTTTGTACCTTTACATCATCCCAGAGACAGACTATGCCTCCTGCCCTTCCTTGTGCATCGACGGTTGCCCACTGAATATGTTCTCCACGCCACAATCTACCTGCTAATCTGTCTGAAAAATTTTCCTGTTTTGTCTCACATAAGAATAGAATACTCAATTGTTCTTTACTGATCAGATTAGAAATCTGTTGACCCTTTAGCTTACCTCTACTTCCCCGAACATTCCACATGGCCAGATTGATCATTCAATTAAAGATGAACTCCTTGACCACCCTACCCAGCAACACACTGCTAATTGCAGTGAGCTAACCATTCCTGCCCTTCCTCAATTATTCTTGTCTGTAACTTCCTCCTGATAGCAGCCTTCGTCTGCTTACGGCTGAGACCCAAAGCTTCTAATACCTCCAGAGAGTGCTGAGTCTCCGTCTCAATTGGACAACTATCAAATTCAGGACTTTGAGTAGTAGACCGTATCACTCCACCATCATTTTTGTCATTACTAACTAACAGGAAAGAAGGTTCATCTACCATAGGCACACCCAAACCAGCATCTTGTTGACTGATTCTTCCTGAAGATAAACTTCCATTTGGTTTTACACGTTTGAGCTTTTTATTCTTACTCACCCTATTGCTGGCAGCCCTGCCTTTACCTTCAACAGTAGATGCTTTGGACCCTGTCTTCCTCATCCTAGCAAAGGCCATCTCCTCATACAACCCTGTGAAGTCCACCTGTGCTGCGACTTCCTCCGGGGGTGCACCTACCGATCGTGCTCTCCTTAGAATCTGAGAATGAGCAGCTTCATATCTGTCCCCATGAGAGTTTGGAAAAGCAGGGGCCGTGAAATTACTGAAGCACCCTCCACTTTGCCTAGAAAAACTATCTACTCCTTCAGCATATTGAGTCACGTGCTGGGTACAATCTGCTTGTTTGTGTTGTGTACAATCGGCCACTTTGGGTTGTGGCTGGACTAGCTTAGTTGGCATCTGGCCATGCCCCACCTTACCCCTTTTGGGGGACTCTGTTTCCCCTACTTCCGCATCCATGTTCCCTTTCATATGCATGTGAGCATCAACTTTTGTGCCTACAGAAAATGTGTTACCCTTTTCTTCCCCTACAGGTTGCTGTTTGTCCACCTCGGCCCCCATATGTTCTGTCTCCTGGACTTCCACAATGAATACTGGGAAACTTTTACCATCTACCTGCACCTGTATGCTCTCCTGAAAAGGGGATGAACAGTTAGTCTCCACTTGCAAAACTGCAGCATCAAGCCGCTCCCAATTGATGGTGCTACTATCAATCTGAACTAATGTGCCTAAAGACTGCAGAATCTTTCTATAAGCAGCTTCAGACCATGCCTGTAAAGGAATACCAACAGCTTTCACCCAGCATAGTCTTCTAATAGCTGTGTCTTCAATCTGCCATGGATGAATGTCAAAGAACAGACCCTGCCAGTACCGTATATTGATACTCAGTTCCTGCTTCATGCACTCTGCAGTAGCAAAAGTTAACAGGTATCTATGACCCCCCATATAAACACATTCTATGCCATCAGGAATGACATCCTTATCAATGCTTCCCCTACCAACAGACCCAACTGCACTCCGTTGCAACCTTTTCTGAATGTTAGTATCAATACTAAGCTCCACAAGCAATTCTACGCCTTGTTGTACCTGTGCTGATTTGGTGACTGCCGCATATGTGCGACCGTCGCGCTCACGCCCTGTATTATGTGTCTCAACCGTATGCTTCTTCTGCAAATCCACCTCTGTTCTGTTACATTCAATTTTCTCCTTATCAGAACTATGTGTTCCATTCCGTGTAGCATATCGTGCGACATTAAAATGCATTCGTAGCGATCCACCAAAAGCCTGATTGAGTCGCCACTGACGAATATCTTCCTGCACCCCGCACCTAACAAATTTTGCAAAGCCAAAACGAAGTCCTCTAATGGATTTACGAGTGGAGATAAACACGTCTGCAACAGGTTCCACCGCAGCAATCTCCTGGAAAAGTCTGCCTGAGTTCCATGTCGCTGGGATGTTGTCTACAAAATAAGAGGTGTATCTATCTGAGCTGAACACATGTTGTGGCACCCACTGAGCTGTAGACAAACGAGATTTAAAACGCTCGACCGAGGTGGAATGACTGATGTTGGCAGATTTTCCAAGTGAAACGTGATCAATCCGCTGGTGTTGGGATGAAGAATATGTCCTGTGTTTGGGTGGATGGGTTGGGTTATTGGTAGAAAGTGAGGTGAGGTTTTGAAACATTGTCTCAAGTTGGACTGTCCAATTTTATCACTTTTATTGGCTTGTAATAAGACTCTATATTCTTAGAAATTCTAATTTAACATAAAGCAAAAGCTAGCAAACAATAATTACATCTTTTCTTTTTCTTTCCATTTATGAAAATGACTTTTCTTTTCTTTTCTTTGTTTTTTTTTGTGTTTGTTTTTTCAAGCTGTAATCATGGGGTTTTCGTGATTTAACGGACAATCACGACTTTTTCCCACTTCTCCTCCACACAACTTTTTATAAAGTATAAATCCAACCAAGGCAAGGGATTCCAATTGTTATGATCATGGTCTAATTCGCTTTGCTTTGACTAAATAATGGCAGGAAGAAGGCAGAGATTCCCAAGGATTTGATTACTTGGGTAGCTGTAGAAGAGATTCAAGCCTCATTATGGATACCATGGGAAACAGGTAGCCTGGTGAAGGTCATGAGAGTGCAAGAAGGAGATTCCCACGTGGTGGAACACCAAGATGGGTCGACTCATCGGTAGTATGCCAAATTAAATCTCTTGGTGGGTTTCAATAGACTCCTAATAAAAAACGAATAAACTTAATTTATACTATACGATTCATTGTCTATAGACATGAAGCCGACCCTTGAGAGTGTTGAGAGCTACTGTATTGTAGTGGCAGTGCAGTAGTCAGAGTAGAAAAGAAGGCTTCAGGGGTTAATAACAAAGAGGAAATATCAAAATTGAAAAAACAGCATTCATCTCACCTCACATGCCTTCTGTGATGGTATTCTGAAACATGAGGTTGAATGTTGAATTCCATCTTCTTCTTCATAGAGGAATAGAACCTTAAAGTTGCCACGAATGACTTTAAGATATTGCAAACAAGGGAATTTATGGAGCAAGTCAAATGGGAAGATCGTTGATTCATCGTCACGAAAAGGCAGACCAAGATATTTGATTTGATAAAGGATATGATACTAACCCACAACCCACCAGCCCACAATCCAACAATGCAGGCCCAACAGTTATCTTCAGCGGAGCATCTGCAAAAGCTACACAGAACCTGGGCAAGCACCAACTGTCAGCAGCCGGCACACAACGCACTAAGAGAGTAATGCAGTAACCAACATGGTTTAGGGACTATATAGTAGACTAGCGTACGATGATAGGAGAGCCTACTATGTCGGCCATAACAGCTACTTAAGAAACATTAGTATTTAATAGAATGAAAAGCATCCATACGGGGGCATGAATTATATCCTCGAAACCTTCCCTCTTAAGTTTCCTCTTTTCTTACCTTCTTGTTTCCCTTACTCTTTCTCTTCTGGTAACGGGGTGCCAACGTTGGTGCTCTTGTTGAGTCCTGATCATGGGTGAAGGCACCACTACACGGTACAAAGCTTTTGAAGAAGCTCTTCAAAAAATCTTACGGGAGATAGAAGAAATTGCTTCCACAATGACAGAGCATTCGGAAGAATTGTCTCGATTGACCTCTTCTCAGGAATGGTTGCAGAAATCTCACGAGACACTCATGTAGTCCTTAACTCCTCTGGAAAAGCAACATAATGAGCCACCACTTCCACCATTGTTGCCTAATCCCATTCAACCTAGTTCTATAGCTACATCCGCTTACCAAGGAGCTACTTTTAATCGAAAAATGAACTCTCTCACCTCCCCAACTCTCCCACCTCTCTCTAACAATAATCCCAACATCATCATCCCAAACCCAACCATCTCTCACTCAACTCCACTAACCATCTTTCATTCAGCTCCACCCTCATCTCCTCCCCGCCCTAAGCCCCGCACCCAACCTCATGCCCCTCGTCAGATTACGCGGAACGTTGGGAAATCACCAGCCCACGGCCAGGTCTATCAGGAAGACAAGGTAACACCTCGACGGTCGCCAGCTAAGTGGAATCCCGCAAAGATCCTTAGCCCTGACAGATACATATCCTATTTTGTTGAAGATATCCCAGAGGGATGGTCAACCAATAAACTATTTAAGGAGATAGCACTTATAGAACCTGTGGCATATGTGTTCATCTCGGTTCGTAAATCTCGTAAAGGTTTACGTTTCGGTTCCATTAAGTTCGTCCGCTGTGGCACACAGGAAAGTAACAGGCTGCGGAGGCTCACGGAGGCTTTTGGTGGGACTACGAGAATGCGTTTCAATGAAGCCCAATATGAAGCCAGGTCAGGTCGACGAGGTTCCATCAATGGTCCTCATGGCCACGACCCGAGCATCGGTTCATTGCAGGCCCCTCCTACGAAGGTCACTCGCTTGCCTCCAACAGAACGAGACGGTAGAACCTATGCAGAGGTCATCACGGGATCTCGTCATCATGCACCGGCCCTATCGTCTATATCAGTATCGGCCAGTGCGGGCAATCTGGAACGGTTACGTCGCAGTGTAGTGGGCTTCCTCCGAGATGAAATTAAGACTGATCTGCCTCTCCCTTCCGGTGTTGAGTTTTTCTCAATGGGAGGGACACAACGCCTAATTGTGTTTGCCAGTGCTGAAGCATTGCACCGAGAGACCACTTCAAACAGGCGTTTCTGGACTGAGCGATTCTTTGCATTTCATCCGTGGGTTCCTACAGATATCGGTTGTCGAAGGATTGCTTGGATAGAGGTGAATGGCCTACCACTCCATGCATGGACTGAGGATGTTTTTCGCACGTTGGTTTCGCAGTTTGGTTCTCTGGTCCAAATACATCATAGTGCAGTAACATGGTAGAACCTTGCTTCAGTAAAGCTGCAAGTGGCAATTACAGGGGCGCACCGTATACAGATGCAGTTGCACCTGTGTGTTGACGGGGACCCTTTCACGAATGATATTGAAGAAGTACCAGAGCCGGTGGTGACGAATGATGGGGAGGGCACTATACTGCCTGTGTCAGGAGAATGTTGTAGCCGTTCTGCACGGATTCATATTTCACAATCAAAAGACTGTCGGGATAGGACCCTTAGAGGTAAGGAGCGTTTGTCTCCCTTGGACAAGAGGGAGTCCTGTCAGGAAGATTTAATGCGGCTCAGTGTTGAAGAGAGTATTACGGCGGACGGATTCAAATCTGCTGTATTGAGACAACCTGAGAGGTTTCAATCCCAGACATTGGAACATAGGTCGCACGTGGGAAGGAGTAAAAAATTATATCAAACTAAGGAGGGACAATATTGTCATTCCAGGTCCAGTGATGAAGGAACCAGCTTGTGCTCTGCTCCAGCTTTTCTTATGGTCCGAAACGAACCACTTGTGGGGGAACAGGTACAGGCCTTGCAATCACCTTCGATCATGAGACCACTTCCGGACTCATCAGAACGGCTCTCGGCTCCCAATCCCTGTCTTCCAGTCACCGAGTTCCCTCCCTTGTGGAAGGTTGGATACAAAGATCTGAGGAGAAGAAAATCGAGCAGCAAGCTAGCTTACAGAGTTAGGAGGCAAAGGAAAATTCGGCATTTGAAACCCACTGGCAGTCTTTCATCAGGTCGTGTGAGCATTACAGCGCAGGAAGAGGCTCCTCAACTTGTAGAAGACCCGTCGTTTCTGGACGAAATTGGCGAAAACGGAGCAAGCACGATGGAGACCCAAGCTTCCAAAGGACCTGAGTCGGGCCCCTGTTCTATCGAGGCAGAGACTCAACGTTCGATGGACATCGCAGAGACCCTGGGTCTCAATTGTAAGCTAACGAAGGAGGCAATCCGACAAAAACTATTGGGGAGAATTGTTGAGGATGGACAAGCGTGGAGGATTCACTGCGCCAAGTAAGGTCTCCTTGGTATTGATTCGTGTTCAGGGCATTGCTTATGTTTATGATTAATTTTGCATTATGGAATATACGTGGATGTCATGGTCGATTGAAGGAATCCCAGATTAAACAACTGATTGTTAGAGAAAGCCTTAGTCTGTTGTTTATATGTGAAACAAAGGAGGAACATTTTTCCAATCGTTTATCCAATAAATTTTGGTCTGGTAGTAGTATAAAATGGACAGCTATCGATGCCCAAGGATTGGCTGGTGGTTTGGCATGTTTATGGGATGATGCCCAGCTTCAGATACAGGGGATTGAGAAATTTGAACGCTGGGTACTGCTGGAGCTGAAGATTCGCGATACAGGCTTCCAATTCGTCTGTGTCGGCCTCCATGCACCAAATATAGCAACTGAACGCAGAGAATTATGGAGTGAGTTGCGGCGCAGGAAGGAATCAGACTCGATTCCTTGGATGGTTATGGGTGATTTCAACGAAATCACTACCGCGGAGGAGCGGACTGGGCGAACCTTCAATCCAAGTGCAGCACGTCGCTTTTCCAATTTCATCAACCGGTCTGGTTTGGTTGATATGCCGCTCCATGGCAAGGGATATACCTGGTTCAGTTCATACAGCGCATCTCGGATTGACAGGGCACTGGTTTCTCCCAATTGGATGGTATACTTTAATAGACATCAGTTGCATGCCGGGGATAAAGGGTTTTCCGACCACACCCCTATCATTCTGTGAGCGGATGCATTAATGTGGGGCACAAAACCATTTCGCACGTGGGACATATGGTGGGAGGATAGAAGATTTGTGCAGACGGTGTCGGAGAAATGGCAGGAAGCAGGCCGGCTATTCCCTGGGGATTTCAGTGTTGTGCGCAAAATGGTTGTTCTGAAGCGGAAGCTGCAGGAATGGCACAGAGAATCCTATGGCGCACTACCAACACAATTACAGAAGATCCTTACCGAATTAGACAGTCATGACCAGCGAAGAAGTCATCAGGGGCTTTCTCCTGAGATGAGATACGTCGAACTTCAGACACAAAAATGGGATCTCAAAAGGAAGATAGAAGCAATATGGAGACAGAAATCCCGACAACAATGGCTACGTCTTGGGGACAAGAATAGCAGATTTTTTCATTCCTGCGCCAGCATCAGACAATGTAGAAATTCCATTGGGACAATCAGGTTCAACGATGAACTTTTGACAAAGCCTGCCGCAATCAAGGCTGCAGCCGTCCAGCACTTTCGGCATTTCTTTGCAGACCCAGGTGTACTGGGTTATGGATTGGGATCCCTGCCTCTACCCCGGTTGTCTTCTGCTGCTGCTCATGGCCTGGAAAGTCCTTTCCTTGAAGATGAAATTAAGTGTGCTGTATGGGAGTGTGGCAGCCATAAAGCCCCAGGGCCGGATGGCTTCAATTTCTATTTCATCAAAAAGGCTTGGGCAGTCATTGGGGCTGATATTGTTCGGCTGATACAGGAATTTCATTCCATAGGGACTCTCCCTAAAGGAATCAACACCAGCTTCTTGATTTTAATTCCCAAATTGCGGGGTGCTAGTGAATTTTCGGATTTCAGGCCGATTAGCCTAATCAATGGAATATACAAAATCATTGCCAAGCTGTTATCATCTCGGCTCAAGCAGGTGATGGAGAGATTAATATCCCCACGGCAGTCCGGGTTTATGCAGGGTCGTTCAATCGCAGACACAGTAATGGTGGCGAATGAGATACTCCATTCTATGAGAAAGTCCAAAAGGAGCGGATGGTGTCTGAAACTGGATTTTCAGAAGGCATACGATTCGGTAGATTGGACGTTCTTACTCGAAGTGATGGACAAGATGGGATTTGGGGCTCAATGGCGCAGATGGATACAGGGATGTTTCACGAATGCGCGATGTGCTGTGCTGGTAAATGGAGTTCCAACCGAGGAATTCACTTTAGGGAAAGGCCTGCGTCAGGGTGATCCAATGTCCCCTCTCCTGTTCAACCTTGCAGCAGAGGTGTTATCCTGCATGTTGGATCGAGCTGTTGATTGTCAACTGTTCCAAGGAATGACCATTGGCACATTACAGCTAACACACCTTCAATACGCCGATGATATTATTTTATTCAGCACTGGCGACGGGCAGAGTCTCCATAATCTCCAGGGCATTCTTCGCTGCTATGAACTTATGTCAGGGCTCAAAGTAAATTTCTTCAAGTCCGGGTTAGTAGGGATCAACGTCTCTTCCATGGAGGCCGAGCGCATGGCATCCTTGCTTCACTGCAGGCTACAGAATCTACCATTCCAATACCTGGGAATCCCTCTCGGGGAAAATCCGCGGCGTCGTAGTACATGGGAGATGGTGCTGGCTCGCTTCAAAGGCAAGTTAGCCTCGTGGAAAGGCTCACTGCTATCGTTGGGTGGAAGACTAACGCTGGTGAAAGCGGTGCTAAATAGCTTGCCTATTTACTACATGACCTTTTTCCAGATACCGGTGGGTGTAAGGAAAGAGTTAGAGAAATGGACAAAGCGTTTTTTATGGGCAGGAACAGCAGAGAAAAGATGCTTGTGCAAAGTGCGATGGTCAACGGTAATCCGTGCAACTGATCGTGGAGGTGCAGGGGTGGGGTGTCTGAAACTAAGGAATACTGCCTTGCTTCTGAAGTGGAGTCACCGACTTGTGATGGCGCCTGATTCCTTATGGAGTAAGGTAATCCTACAGAAATATAAACCCACCTTAACTTGTGACGGCCTTGAATGTTCTGCCAGGAATGTGTCAATATTATGGAATGGAATTGTTAGAACCAGTAGATCATTATTACTGGATGGTACTTGTATATCTTCCTTGTTCCGTTGGAAATTAGGGAATGGTAGTTCAATTGATTTTTGGCATGATATTTGGTATGCTTTAGCTGTGGTAAAGAGAGGTGCAGTGGTACAATTCGGGGAGATGAATGGAACTGTATGGCACTGGCATTTTATTTGGAGAAGGGAGCTATTTATTTGGGAGGCAGAGGAATCCCAACGATTGCTTGAGTTATTGGCTGCAGTTCGATTTCATCCAGAGGAGGCCGATTGTTTGCGGTGGGGAGAAAAGCTAGAGTTTTTCTCCACCAGAGCATGCTATCAATTCCTGGAAGAGAATGCAGTGATGGACAGCGACCGGCTGATTCCAAATGTCTGGAGTCAAAAGGGGGCTCCCAAATGGCAATCATTTATGTGGCTGGCGTGCAGGGAGAAGTTGTCAACCAAAGGTCAGTTAGTCAGGATAGGCATCATACCAGCATCAGAACAATACTGCGATGCCTGCGGCGGAGTGGAAGGGGATTCCAATCACATCCTTTTGAATTGCAAGAAGGCGTGGTATTGCTGGTCTTTGCTGATACGCAAGTGGGGCTTTCAATGGGTTCAGCCGCAGACCATCGCAGAACTATTCGTCCAGTGGCAAGGATTTTCAATTCCCCCTCGCTGGAAAGGTTTATGGTACGTGCTTATGTTTTCTTGCACTTGGAGTATATGGTTAGGTAGGAATGCTAAACTTTTTCGTGGAGAAGAAAGCAGTGCTGCGGACTTGTATTATAATGGCTTGCGTCATGGATTTTTCTGGGCAAAGACCAACCTAACGGATGTTCCCTTCGACAGTCTGGATGTATTGTCTTCAGGAGATTGTATGTTCCTATTAGCTCATTAGATATCTGGACAGATGTAAGTAGCTGATACCGACCTATGTTTCTGGCATCAGTAGCTTACATTTTGTAGATGGGTGGGCACAATGTTTCATTGTCCTGCACTTGTATACATTCCAATTTAATATAACTCGATATTCTTCAAAAAAAAAAAGGAGCTACTTTTGCTAAACATCAGTCCCAACTGCAGATGCAGACCTCGAGGTTGGAGATACCCCTGTTTTCAGGAGAAAACCTAGTCGGGTGGCTATTCCAAATTGAGTGTTTCTTTCTATTTCATCACACGACCTCAGACCAATGGCTCACCATAGCCTCATTCTATTTGACAGGCGATGCTCTCCAATGGTTCCAATGGTTAAATGCTACCCATCAGCTGACTTCGTGGGAATGTTTTGCTGCAGACTTGGAAACACGGTTTGGCTCCTCGACCTTAGCTGATGCCGTGGGCATGGCAAAGGTGGTGGAAACCAAATATGCACCAACCGAACGACTCTTAGCCTACCACGTCCTGCAGCCTTTGTCCAGTCCTCTCCTTCATCACAAAACACCCCCAAACTTCCCCTATCAGTCGTACCGATCTCTTCTGTCGCTCCCACGCTACCCAAGATTCCCGTAAAACACTTATCACCAGCAGAAAATGGACGACATGTGCTTTAAGGGTTTGTGCTTCAATTGTGATGAAATTTTTTTTCCAAGTCACAAATGTAAAAAAGTTCAGTTCCACTGCTTGGTAGCTGGTGACTCGGATGAAGACTGTAACAGTGAGGAGCTGTTGACCACACAACTGCAGATGCAGACCCAGAGTAGGCATTATCCTCCTCACGGCTCAAGGGCAAGGATCCGATGCTCTCCATTTCTCTTCATGCTATGGAAGGACTATAGAAGCCAACCACACTACGTATCTTAGGCAGCATAAAAGGACATGTAGTAGCTATCCTTATCGATGGCGGGTCAACCCATAACTTCGTTCAATCTCGAGTGGCGGCTTTTCTACAATTACCTGTCCAGAAATCCAGATATTTAAACGTTATAGTCGACAACGGCAAAACCTTGGAGTGTAGCGACATGTGCTCTGAAGTCCAGGTATCTATCGATCCGAATCAGTTCTTAGTCGATTCGTCTGTCTTACCGATATATGGCACTAAGGTCGTGCTGGGGGTTCAATGGCTGGCTCAATTAGAGCCTATCCTATTTGATTATAAGGAGATGTGAATGCGATTTACATATGAGGGACATGCAGTGCAACTTGATGATGAAAGGCAAGCAGAGTTGTTAACTGCAACTATAGGGCAGCTATGTTTGGATTCAGAAACCCCATTCCATCGCTTCTTGGTATCACATTCTCGGACAGTCACCTACAATGTCGATACCTCCTTCTTCCTTGTCCTTCCTACCACTAGAAATCCAATCATTGATATCGAAGTATGAATCTTTGTTTGCTGAGCCATCGGGGCTCCCTCCATTTCGCGATTTCATTCATCGTAATGCACTTTCCTATCTACCTTCCCCACAACCTTCCCTCAATCATACTCAAGGAACCTCACGTCCCACAATGTCTATTATTCGTACTCTCTGAGATTTTGTAGCTAACAATTCTGCTCCTCTCAAGTTTTTGCAAAAATTGTGGCCCATCCCTCAACTCATGTCGGGTATACAATCAAGGATGGCCTCATCTTCTTCAAAAGACGATTGTGGATACCAAAAGAATTTGCATTACACAATCTACTCTTAATGACTCTCCTATAGGTGGACATGCCAGAGCCCAGAGAACCTATGCCAGACTAGCGATAATGTTCTTTTGGCCAAACATGCATTAGGATGTCAACACGTATGTAGCAGCTTGTTCGACTTGCCAACGGATTAAGCCCTTCAACAGAGCTCCCCAAGGGCCACTTCAATTCCCCAAACAACCTGGGAATCCATCTCAATGGATTTCATCACATATCTTCCAAACTCTAAGAGTAAAACCATTATCCTTGTTGTCGTTGATCGACTCTTGAAGTACAGTGATTTCATTCCACTCGGTTCTTCATTCACGGCAATGGAGGTGGCGGATGCTTTCATAAAAAAATCACTAAACTACATGTAACGACCCCAATTCCTAACTATTTGTAACTGCTCCGATTAAGGTCATTACCGCCGTGAAACCCAAATAAGCCTCAACAACAGCATTTCACAAGGCTACTCATAAGATATCAATTTTAAGCTTGTTTATTTTGTTGCTTATCAATCAATTGGAGCATGATATTGGACACATATTCTGGTAACATACGGAGTAAATAAAAACATCAGCGGAAGTCTTAAATTAATCCATTGGGTTCATAACACACAAGTCCCATAGGGATCCAAATAAATAACAAGAAATCTTCCAACAAGTTTCGGAAATAGCAAGCAAAAGAAGAGTGCTTAAAATAAACCAGAAAGTTGCCCAATCATATGTTATATGCGCAAGTAACAAGTTTTAAAATGTGATGCGATATCGCCCCGCCGTGCAGCCTTGATCTCACACACTGGTACCACGAACAGAGGATGTACCTAAGCCTGAAAAATGGTAAAAACAACGGTTTGAGATTACAAGAATCTCAGTAGGGTCACAGCATCATAAGATCTACAGAATCCCTAAACACAAATCTCCCAATTCACATAAGATCATTCCTAAACAACTAAAGGGATCACGCAATTCAACAATAAACCAAAAGAGGTTAAGGCTGAGATTATGGTTGAGGGAGGACCACACTTCCGAAAATTCAGAAGTACACAGGCAGGTGAAATACAACAAAATCACACTCAATGATGAAGAAAAGCCCATCCCCTTCCACCTGTGTTGTCCAAGACTTACTGCACAAAGGGTAGATGGTTAACACACAAACTAATCAGTAAGCCTTTCACCTTATCCTTGCAAGGACAAGTCGACTAGCCCCACATGGACAAGTCTTCCCTTAGCCGAAACTAGGGCATCCCCAAATCTCGCAAGATAAGGGCTTCCTGTCCCACAAGACAGGGATCCGGCCCCGCAAGGACAGATATCCAGCGTGCACTTGTTGGTTCAATCACCCATACACCTCCCATAAATCGATAAGAACCTCTCCTCTCCCTAGGAGCATCAGTTCTTACCCTGCGTGGCCACCGGAACAGGATCCTGACACACAAACACGTACAAGCACACACACAGGCAAGTACAAAGCATAATACCACAACAGGGTATTCTCAATCACGTCAGGATATAATCAACACATCCAATTCATATAAAAATATCATCCCAGGCACTCAATTCCTAACTCAGGGGTTCTATACAGCATAGGAGATTCATATCTCATTCCGGATTTCATATTCTCTCCATATAATCCAATCACAAACAATACAACAAAGGCAGGTAACGAAAACATCAAATAAGAACAGGGGTTTTCTGGAGAAACCGATGAGGCATAGATCCTACCTCTCTTGTCTCTGAACAAGAAGCTACTCCTTTGCCTTTATTAAGTAAATCTGAACCACCTAAATCATCACCAGACAAAAACAAAACAAATTAAACATGCATATCCAAAATTAAATTGCATACTCTATTCCTTACCAGTACCACTCACCAAACCTATCAGAAAACCAGTGATGAGATGTTGCAGGTGCCTCCCCCTTGGATGTGTGATGTGATAGCCAGGAATTTATCAAGATTCAACCTGAATTTACCATTCCAATTAACTATGCAATACCTATTGCTAAAAGTAGGGCATAAGACGATTTCGTTTTAACCTAAAAAAACGAAATATTTACATAGCTGCGATTAATATATGGTTGGAAAGAGGATGAAAAGAGCTTTCCAACGACATATTATTTGCAAGATTCTGACAAACGAGTAGAGAGTTATGCTATTTTTAAGTTCAAGAAGATTTGGCGAAAACCTAATTCCGCCGCCGATTTTCAAAGTAACTTTAGACAAAGAAATACTAACCTCCTGACGAAAAAAAAAAGATGGTTGGAAAGAGGATGAAGAGAGATTTCCAACAAGCTATTATTCACAGAGATCCAACGGACTATGAGTGAGTTATGCTGGTTTGAAGTTTCTGCAAATTATGGTGGCTATAGGGAGGTATAGGGTTTTAAGCCTATACGAAATTTGTAGGTTTTCTATGAATAATTCTTTGTGAGGTTGGCATCCTATTTATAATGAATGGGTATAGAATTATGATTACTACTTTAATCACTTTATCTAAATAGGATAATTTACTAAACTCTAAACTCTTTAATTATCTTTCCCTATTTTTAGGGACTTTAATCTCTAAAGCAACTTCCTATCTATAAGGATAATTTCTAAGGCAATTACCCATCTATAAGGACTTAGATCTAAAGGAATTTAAAAAAAAATTAACTACTAAACAATCTTACCAATTTCGGCCATCACACATCCTTTTCTTCAGGGAAAAAATCGTCTTTTCACCTGCACTGGCTTCTGGACTTCTAGGACTCAAAATTCGGGGTCTTACACTACATGGGTTTCTAGCAGACATTATCTCGGACAGGGATCCGATATTCATGAGTCGTTTCTGGAAGGGGCCTTCTGCTGTCAAGAGACTATTTTAGCTATCAGCAACGCTTACCATCCCCAGACAGATGGACAAACATAAGTGGTAAACAAATGTTTGGAAGATTACCTACGAAGCTATGTCATGGATAACCCTTGTTTGTGGGTCAAATATCTTCATTGGGCAGAGTATACCTATAATACGGCATGACATTCTTCGATTAAGATGAGCCCTTTAAGCAATATATGGCAGCCTACTCCTGCACTCCATGACGCCTCCTGTACTGACACTACACTGCCAGCGATCGAAGCATCACCCCTCTCTCACTCACATCTATTAGAACTTTTAAGGAAAAATATCCACTAATCACAGATCTGAATGAAGAATCATATCGACAAACACTGCTCAGAGAAAACCTTTAACCAAGGGGACCTGGTTTATGTTAAGCTCCGACCATACTGTCAGACATCAGTGGCTCAGAGTGCTTCTGCGAAGCTTGTGCCTCGGTTCTATGGGTTGTTCCCCTTCATTCAAAAAATAGGCTCAGTGGCTTACAAACTACAACTGCATGCCAATGCCCAAATTCATGATATCTTCCATGTTTCGCTTCTTAAGCAATAACTCAATTTTGAGGCCACACCCCTGCTACAATTGCCGCAAGAAATTGTTCTAGGTTGCCCATTGTTGCAACCTGCACAGGTATTGCAACATCGGTAGTTACTTCGATTTGGGAAATACATTCCACAGGTCCTAATTCAATGGCAAGCCCAAGACCCTTCGGATGCAACTTGGGAGGATGTCTCTGAGCTATGAGCCAATTACCCACACTTTTAACTTGAGGACAAGTTGATTCCGGAGAATTGGGAGTATTGATACCAACCCACACTTTTAACCTAAGGACAAGTTGCTTCTGGAAAATTGAGAGTATTGATACCAACCCACAACCCCACCTAGAAAGCATACGATGATAGGAGAGCCTACTATGTCGACTATAACAGCTACTTAAGAAATATTAGTATTTAATGGAATGAAAAGCAAGCATGCTGGGGTATGAATTATATCCTCAAAACCTTCCCTCTCTTCTTACCTTCTTGTTTCCCTTGCTCTTTCTCTTCTGGTAACGAGGTGCCAACAGGATACCAGTATGAAGCTTTCTGACTTCAAAACTAGATATCATCAGACTCTCCAAGGTGGGAAGGATCTTCAAATATAAAACTGATTTCAATCCATCGTCGGCTGTAGTAATTGAAGAGTCAACATCAAATATATCACTTTTGGAAGACGACAGAGAACAAATTCCTTTTAACGGGGCCATTCTGAAATATGCTTTCCTGGTTAGAAGGTGGAGAGGTTCGATAGGTTATTGAGGTGCAAAATCTTAAACAGAGGAACCTCTTTGTTTACACCTTCCTCCTCCTTAGCAACAATTTCCTTCAACATCTCGCTGTAAACTAACTCAAGCTCTTCAAGATAAGGAAAGTCCTTTGCAATAGAAGCAGGGAAGAGTGTTTCAAGACTCCCGTACACCTTTTGAAGGTTATGAAAGGATAAAATGTGTTGAAGATCATTGGTCTCATCCTAGGGAAATTCACTGCTCGAAACTCAAGATTTGGATTTGCTCGATTTACCCACCAAGGAGAGAAGGAAGTAGACTGTTAGGATCACGACTCACACACTCAATCTAGATGAAAAATATGAAGAATAAGAGAAAGATACGTGGTAACACCAGAATGGTAACCTCCACGGCGGCTTGGCTCTTTTATTGATTATTTCAGGCTTACAGAGAATTGCCTTTCACATACTCTAAACAATTACATAGGAGAGTATTTATATAGCATTAAGAAAACTTAACTATCAGGCCTATAAGTAAACTTAAATATCAGGCCCATAAGTAAACTTAAATATCAGGCTCCACAACCTAACAATTCTCCCACTTGGAGACTGATCCAGTCTTCCAAAAAATTGCATTCTCAAACATTGATCACTTCATCATCAATATCTTCACCACACCGCATCATCTGTAGAAACACAACTACAGAAAGCCAACCAAGGTTTTGCACAACCTCAGTTTTCCAATATCAACACATTTTGTCAACATGTCTGCTGGATTCTTTGCACCCTCTATCTTCTCCAAGCACATATCTCCTTCTTCCACTGCCTTGCGAGTGAAATGATACCGTCTCCTGATATGCTTTGTCTTTGAATGATAGATTGGGTTCTTCACCAACTGTATGGCACTCTGGCTATCTGTGTAAAGAATCTTCTGGCATTGTTTCCTGCCCAATTCGTCCAGATAATCTGCCAGCCATATCATCTCTTTTCCAGCTTCAGCTATTGCCACATACTCAGCCTCAGTAGATGAAAGAGCAACACACTTCTGAAGTTTAGACATCCAACTCACTGCTGTTCCGCCTAAAGTGTAGATATAACCAGATGTGCTCTTGCTTGAGTCCACATCTCCACTAAGATCAGCATCCACAAAACCCTGTAGAGTCATTTTTCCATTGCCATAACAAAGTGAAGTGCTGGATGTACCTCTCAGATATCTCAGAAGCCACTTAACAGCTTCCCAGTGCTCTTTCCCTGGGTTTGTCATGTACCTGCTTACAACTCCCACTGCATGTGCTATATCAGGTCTAGTGCAGACCATAGCATACATAAGACTTCCAACTGCAGAAGCATATGGAACAAGTGTCATGTGCGCCTGCTCCTCATCTGTCTTGGGTGACTGCTCCTTTGATAATTTTATGTGATTTGCCAATGGAGTAGTCCTGGGTTTAGCATTATTCATCCTGAATCTGGACAATACCTTCTCAATGTACTGCTCTTGGGATAGATTTAAAGTGCCGACAGATCTATCCCTAGAAATCCTCATCCCAAGAATTTGCTTTGCTGTACCCAAATCTTTCATCTCAAACACTGAAGATAGACTTGCCTTCAGACTGGATCCTGCAATCAGCATATCATCCACATACAATAGTAAAAAGACATAAGAATCAGTGTATTTCTTGAAGTAACAACATTGATCCTTTTCACTCCTCTTGAAACCACTCTTGCTCATAAAAGAGTCAAACTTTTTGTACCACTGTCTTGGTGCTTGCTTCAGTCCATACAAGCTCCTATTCAGCTTGCACACCATGTGTTCCTTTCCTGGAGCTACAAATCCTTCTGGTTGTTGCATATAAATCTCTTTGTCTAGATCTCCATGTAAAAATGCTGTTTTGACATCCATTTGCTCCAGATGCAAATTCTCTGATGCAACAATACTCAACAGAATTCGGATAGTAGTTAATTTCACAACAGGAGAAAATATTTCAGCATAATCAATACCTTTCCTTTGTGAATAACCTTTAACCACTAACCGAGCCTTGAACCTTCTTTTGCCATCGGGTTCAGTTTTGATTCTGAACACCCACTTGTTCAACAAGGCTCTCTTCCTTGCAGGTAACTCAGTCAACACCCACGTGTTATTCTTCTCAAGTGAACTCATCTCATCATCCATGGCTTGCTCCCACTTGATTGAATCCTCCACGTGTAGGGCCTCATCAAAAGACTCTGGTTCCCCTTCATCAGTCAGCAACAAATAGTGTAATGAAGGTGAATATCTATCTGGTGCTCTGATGGTCCTGGAAGATCTTCTTAACACCTGCTCAGGTGTTACTTGCTCCTCCTCTGGTTCTTCAGCAACAGTGTCTGGGATTAGTTGAGTTTCTATTGCAGCTTCTCTTGGTGTACTCTTATGCAATTCAACCTCAACTCCCACTTGCTTTGCAGTCTCTGAAACCTTCTGCTCTTTGTCCTTGTACAAGACATTCTCATCAAAAGTTACATCACAATGTCTCAGGATCTTTCTGTTCTTATCATCCCAAAACCTATAGCCAAACAAGTCAGAACCATAGCCTATGAAGTAGCACTTCGTAGCCTTAGCATCAAGCTTATCTCTTTTCTCTGGATCAACATGAACATAAGCAGTGCAACCAAAAGTTCTCAAGTGTGAGTATTTGAGTTATTTTTCTGCCCATACCTCTTCTGGAATCTTGAACCCCAAGGGAACAGATGGCCCCCTATTGATCAAGTATGCAGCTGTGCTTACAGCATCTGCCCAGAACATCTTAGGCAGCCCACAATGTATCCTCATGCTCCTTGCACGCTCATTCAACGTTCTGTTCATCCTCTCAGCAACTCCATTCTGCCTTGCCTTTCCAGGAACATTTCTCATTAGTCTAATTCCCTTAGCTGCACAGAATGCTTTGAATTCTGACTTCTCGTACTCCCCTCCATTGTCAGACCTTAGGCATTTGATTTTCAACCCAGTCTGATTTTCCACTTCAGCTTTCCACTTCTTGAAGGTTGCAAAAACATCTGATTTGTGCTTCAAGAAGTAAACCCATACCTTCCTGCTGAAATCATCAATGAAGGTGACATAGAACCTGGATCCACCAAGTGATGATACAGGAGATGGCCCCCAAACATCTGTATGGACCATTTCCAACCGTACTTTCTTCGGCTCTCTAGCAATCTTTGTGAAGCTAACTCGTTTCTGTTTGCCCATAACACAACTCTCACAAGGACCTATATCAACAGATTTTAAACCCTCCAAAACTCCATTTACAACCAACATCTTCATTCCTTTAGCACTCATGTGTCCAAGTCTATTGTGCCACAGACTTGAAGCACCCTCAGCAACAACAGCCATGTTAATACACCCTGCAATGGTGTACAAAGTTCCAGCTTTTTTGCCACGTGCTACCACCATAGCACCTTTCACAATCTTCCATGAACTTTTCCCAAACTCTGTTGCGTAGCTTGTGCTATCCAACTGACCAATAGAGATCAGATTCTTCTTGAGGCCAGGAATATATCTGACATCCTGTAATGTCCACTGATTTCCTGCTGGAGTCTTTATGCAGACATCCCCTTTCCTTCAATCTCCAAGGCTTTGTTGTCAGCAAGAAACACCTTTCCAAAGTTTCCATATTGAAAGTTTTGGAATAATTCTTTGCTAGGAGATGAATGAAATAATGCACCGGAATCCAAAATCTATGATTCAACTGGGCTGTCCACACTGAGGATTAGAGCATCCCTAATGTCTTATGTTGAATTTACAGAATCATTATCATCTCCAGATTTCTGATGCTGCTTCTTCTTTGGTTTGGGACACTTCGTCCGATAGTGTCCTTTTTCTCCACAATTCCAGCAGGTTATGTTTGGCCTGCTTGGAGATTTTCCTCGGTTCTGTGATTTGGATCGGCTATGTTGGTTTTGACCCCTCAAGCTACCTCTCCCCCTTCGGTCAACACTGAGAGCACTGCCCGATGAATCCCCAATTTCTCGTTTGCGAATACTTTCGCTGAGAACAACATCTCGGACTTCATCAAACTTCAGTTTCTCAGATCCACGGGAACTGCTGATCGCAGCAACAACAGTATCCTTGTTCATTGCCGATGGTTTTTCATACATATTTGATAGCGCGTTTAGGAGATCAGACGTAGTCTTCTCCTTGACGATGTTAAAAGCCACGTTTCTCGACAAAGTCAATCGAATCAACCCAAGAGCCTGACGATCTTTGAGCTTCCACTGCTCCTCTGTCAATGAATCCGGCTTCACTCCAGTTAAGGGTTCGTGAAGATCTTTCTGGTACAGATAATCTTCAATCTGCATCTTCCAGAAACTGAAATCGGATCCATCAAACTTCTCAATTGCAATCTTCGAACTGTCCATCTTTCAGATTGTGCTGAATCACTTCTAGCTCCGCTACCAGTTGTTAGGATCACGACTCACACACTCAATCTAGATGAAAAATATGAAGAATAAGAGAAAGATACGTGGTAACACCAGAATGGTAACCTCCACGGCGGCTTGGCTCTTTTATTGATTATTTCAGGCTTACAGAGAATTGCCTTTCACATACTCTAAACAATTACATAGGAGAGTATTTATATAGCATTAAGAAAACTTAACTATCAGGCCTATAAGTAAACTTAAATATCAGGCCCATAAGTAAACTTAAATATCAGGCTCCACAACCTAACATAGACCTTGTTCAGAAACTCAATGGTTTGAATTTGGAAGGACACTTTCTGCTTTTTAGTGTAGCTAGATACGTGAATAGAGAAAAGCCGAAAATTGCGAAAAAGATTGAGGTTAAACGGAATGCAGACTACCCTAAAGGTGTTGCAAATAGATTGGAAGCAGTGAGAATGCCTCTTAGGGGAAAACGGACCTTCTCTGATGTAGTCGCAGGGAGGAACAATGGAGGGGCTGAGGCTGATCACATCGTCTTCATTGAAGAACTAATTCTGAAGCTGAACAGAGAATGGCTTAATAGAAGTTTGTTGGTATAGCGAAAGACGGAGTGTTTAAAAAACACAGAATTTTGTATGAATTTTGTGCTCGGAAACTCATCCATGAGTCCTTTCTTGTCACGTTCCCAACATATGAAGAAATATTTCACGAGATCTCGGTGAACATAAACTTTGCAAGCATTTATTTGCAGAATTTCATCCATGGAGTGAGGAGGATGAGATGGCAGGCAGATTCTGCTGGCTCAAGATTTCTGGAGTCCCACTCTATGTGTGGTCGGAAGAAGTTTTTCAGCGGATAGCTAAGCATTTTGGAGTGGTGGCTGTCACGACCGAATATCAGACTACATGTCATTCATGATATCAGACTACGAGTCATTCGGCTTCGTGTGGGACCCGACTCCCAAATCAAGGAGCACATTAATCAATGAGGGAATCTTTCCTCATTATGTTCCCACTATGTTTCCACTATGTTCCCCACTAAGTGAGGGAATCAAGGAGCTCACTTGGGATCCGCATTTGTGCTTTCTACTTTTGTATATAACCGTTAGATCATACGGCTTGATCTCCACCATTCATTGGGGAGTTGTAAAGGCTATATAAGGGTTCCTCCCCTCATTTGTAATCATCCAGCAATACTTGCAATATTGAGAGTTTAGAGCTTTCTCTCCATTCTTGTGTGTCTCTCTCCTTTCGGTTCGGTTCTAAGCTTAGCATTCTAGCTAGCTTTGTGAGGAAGGCTTACTTAGCCTATTGCGAGAGCGATAGTCTAAGGCCGCACGGAGAGTTTCTATTCCGCAAAACTCTAGTCCCGTGACAGTTGGTAGCGGAGCTACGGCTCAATCCTTTGAGGGAGAAATGGAGATGCCTAGTACTTCTGATGCCAACATCCATTTTGAAGAGGAGGTCGAGGAGGTCCGTGTGGGGAGACTACCCCAACGTGCTCCCGAACCTAAGAAGAAATGAAGACTGTTGATCATCTGTCATCATTGGAGGCAAGGATCACTCGTATGGAGATGAAGGTTGCCGATGACAAGGATATGATTGAGGAATATGGCCAACGCATAAGCGAGCTCGAGTCAGGGACGTGAATGAGCTTCGCGAAGAGATGCAAGGCGCCCTCATTGCTATCCACTCTTGGAGGGAAGAGTTAGATGACTTCAAGGTAAATCTTCTTGCTGAGATCTCTTCATTTAAGGATGATTTGGTTGGAATCAGGGAGGATTGCAAGAATGGAATTGCGCAAGGGGTTGCCAAACCCAAGCTGAAGCTGGATGTCCCAAGGCCAAAGTCATTTGGTGGGACGCGGAATGCCAAGGAAGTGGACAACTTCCTTTTCAACCTTGAACAATACTTTCAAGGGGTGGGCATGGAGAGCGATGGAGATCGACTTTCCCAAGCCCCACTGTATCTATCCGACAGTGCCACAACCTGAGGAGGATGAAGCATGCTCAAATTGAGCGTGGCACCTTGAAGATGGAGACGTGGGGAGATTTTAAAAGGCTCCTGAAGGCACATTTCTCACCAAGAAATGGGGAGCTAGAGGCGAGGGAGAAGCTTCGCAGGTTGTCCCACAAGGGCAACATCCGAGACTACGTGAGGGAGTTCACGGAAGTCTTGTTGGAGATCCCAGACATGCCCGAGATGGAGGCCATGTACGTATTTCTGGGAGGCCTACAAAGTTGGGCCAAGTTGGAGCTTCATCGACGCAATGTCAAGGAGCTCAACGATGTAATTTCCGAGGCCGAATCCTTGGCAGAATTTGAGAGCAAGGCCGAGCAGAGTCACAACCACCTAAGCCTAAAGAGTTCCGTGACTACAAGGCTAAAGGTGGGGGAGCAGCCCACGAAACCAAGGAGTGGAAGGACAAGCCTTTCAAGTCCTTCAAGCCCTACAAGTCCTTTCGTCCAGCCAAACCCACACATGGGGGAGGTGAAATCGGGGCAAATACGAGAGACTCAAGCTCTCATGTTTTCTATGTGAGGGGCCACATAGAACTGTGGATTGCCCGAAGAGGAACAAGCTAGCAGCCATGGCAAGGGAGGTTGAAGTAATGGAAGCACCAAGGATGAGTTCCATGCAACTGTTGAGTGCTGTTAAAGCCTCAACCAAAGATGCCAAGGAAGAGCAAGCTGGGAGGATGTTTGCTAGACCCATCGTGCATGGGAGGGAGTCCCGTGCATTGATCGATACCGGTGCTACTCACAACTTCATGAAGAAGGAGGAAGCACAACGACTTGGCATCAAGTTCAAGGAGGAGAAAGGCTGGCTAAAGACGGTGAACACTCAAACGCAGCCAATCTTTGGAGTAGCCCGAGGGTCGAGCTACAAATGGGAGAATGGAAAGGTAACCTTGACTTCTCCATTGTTCCTATGGATGATTTCCCGATTGTATTAGGGATGCAGTTTTGGATCAGACGAGAGCAGTCCCTATAAGCTGCACAAACACCCTCATACTTTCCGAAGGAAGCAAGTGTTGTGTGGTGCCAGTGGCTCGAGAGAAGGAGCTGAAGGCAAAAACACTATCAGCTATGCAGCTGAAGAGAGGAGTAAGGAAGCTAGAACCCACATTTCTAGCTACCTTGGTGATGGATGAAGGCACACCTGCTGATGACGAAGTGCCCATCCAAGTTATGGAAGTTCTTGGGGAGTTTGGCGATGTGATGCCCAAAGAACTCCCAAAGAAGCTACCACCCATACGGGAGGTAGACCATGCCATCGAGTTGGAAGTCGGGGCCAAACCAACTGCAAAAGCCCCTTATCGAATGGCACCTCCGGAGTTAGCTGAACTACGGAGGCAATTGAAGGAGTTGTTGGATGCGGGCTTCATCCAACCATCGAAAGCACCTTACGGAGCACCGGTGCTTTTCCAAAAGAAGCAAGATGGGTCGCTGAGATTGTGCATCGACTACCGAGCCTTGAATAAGGTAACCGTGAAGAACAAGTACCCTATTCCTCTTATTGCTGACTTGTTCGATCAACTTGGGGATGCGAGATGGTTCACCAAGTTGGATCTGAGATCGGGCTACTATCAAGTCCGCATAGCAAAAGGAGATGAGGCCAAGACCGCATGTGTCACACGGTATGGATCTTACGAATTCTTAGTCATGCCATTTGGTTTGACTAATGCACCTGCTACTTTTTGCACACTAATGAACAAAGTACTCCGAAAGTTCTTGGATCGCTTTGTTGTTGTGTATTTGGATGACATAGTGATATACAGCCGCACACTTGAGGAACACATCCAACACATAAGGATGGTGTTTCAAGCATTGAGGGAGAATGAGCTGTATGTCAAGCGAGAGAAGTGTGCATTTGCCAAACTGGAGGTAGCATTCCTTGGCCACATAGTGGGCGGAGGCAAAATCAAGATGGATGGTGCCAAGATCCAAGCTATCAAGGATTGGCAACCCCCAAAGAAGGTCACGGATCTTCGTTCCTTCTTGGGGTTGGCCAATTATTATCGGCGGTTCATTCAAGGTACTCTTCCGTAGCCACACCGTTGACGGAGTTATTCAAAAAGAACAAGGCGTGGGATTGGTCGAGTGGATGCCAAGAGGCATTCGATGCTCTGAAGGCAGCCATTGTGAAGGAGCCGTGTTAGCCTTGCCTAACCACCTACTTCCATACGAGGTTCAGACGGATGCCTCAGATTTTGCAATTGGCGGTGTCTTGATGCAAGAAGGTCACCCAATTGCTTATGAGAGCCGCAAGCTGAATGATACCGAGAGGCGGTACACGGTGCAAGAGAAGGAGATGACAGCCATGGTGCATTGCTTGCGATTTTGGAGACATTACTTGCTGGGGAGCAAGTTTGTTGTCAAGACTGACAACATTGCCACAAGCTATTTTCTTTCACAGAAGAAGCTATCACCAAAGCAAGCAAGGTGGCAAGATTTCTTGGCTGAGTTTGACTATACACTCGAGTATAAGCCAGGAAAGGCAAACTGGTGGCGGATGCTCTTAGTAGAAGGGCCGAACTTGCAGCCATCAGTCGACCAGTGAGTCCTTTTGTGGAAAGGATCCGAGGGGGTATGGAGCATGACCCCCAAGCTCAAGCCTTGGCAGAACAAGTGAAGCAAGGCAAGACCCGCAGATTTTGGCTAGAGGATGGTGCTCACCCAAAGGCAACCGCATCTATGTCCCTCGACATGACAAACTTCGGAAGGAAGTTATGAAGGAATGCCACGATTCAGGATGGGCTGGTCACCCAGGTATTACTCGAACTCTTGCACTTTTAGAAGATGGTTATTACTGGTCTAACATGCGAGACAATGTGGAGTAGTATGTGAAAACCTGTCTAGTTTGCCACAAGACAAGATTGAGATTGCAACAAAAAACTTCTGGATTGTTAGAGCCATTGCCTATACCGGAGAGACCTTGGGAGAGCATTTCCATGGATTACATCACATCCCTCCCAAAGTCTGGTGACTTCCAAACCATACTTGTGGTGGTGGATAGATTTTCGAAGTACGCAGTATTCATTCCAGCCACCAAAGCATGCACGGCAGAGGAGACAAGCCACATTTTCTTTAAAAATGTGATGAAATATTGGGGCGTTCCGAGATCCATTGTGAGTGATCGAGACACTCGATTCACGGGGAGATTTTGGACCGAGTTGTTCAAGTTGTTGGGGTCAGAATTCAATTTCTCCACCAGCTTTCATCCTCAAACCGATGGGCAGACCGAGAGAGTGAATGCCTTATTGGAGCTCTACCTTAGGCACTATGTGAGTGCCAACCAGAAGAATTGGGCAAGGTTACTTGATGTGGCCCAATTCTCATACAACTTGCAAAGGAGCGAATCGACAGGTACGAGTCCTTTTGAGATTGCTAATGGACAACAACCTTACACTCCTAGCAAGATTGCCACAGGTTATCAAGGGCCGAATCCATCCGCCTATCGCTTTGCCAAGGAGTGGGATGAGCAAAAAGACCTTGCAAGAGTGCAACTGTCCAAGGCGGCAAAGAGGATGAAGAAGTGGGCGGACAAAAAGAGGCGTCCCTTAGAGTTTGATGAAGGGGATCTTGTGTTGGTGAAGCTAATGCCTCACCAAAGCCGAGTTTTTGCCAAGTTGCACAAGGGGCTAGTGCGACGATACGAGGGTCCTTTCAAGGTGTTGAAGAGGATCGGCAAAGTATCATACAAGCTGGAGTTACCGCCAAGATTGGAGTTCCATCCTGTCTTCCATGTGAGCTTATTGAAGCCATTCCAAGCAGACACGGAAGATCCGGAGAGGAGGAAGTCCAAGAGAGCTCCCACAGCTGTGACCAATGCCCATGATAAGAAGCTTGATGAGATCTTATCAAGGCGAGTGGTACAAAGAGTGGGAAGCATATGAACCATGTGGAGTACTTGGTTCGATGGAGAGGCGACCCTCCTAGCGAGACAAGCTGGGAGAAAGATTTCGATCTTTGGCAGCACGAAGACGAAATCAACGAGTTCTTAAGGCAGCACACAACGAGGACGTTGACGAGTTTGGTGGGGGAGAATGTCACGACCGAATATCAGACTACATGTCATTCATGATATCAGACTACGAGTCATTCGGCTTCGTGTGGGACCCGACTCCCAAATCAAGGAGCACATTAATCAATGAGGGAATCTTTCCTCATTATGTTCCCCACTATGTTTCCCACTATGTTCCCCACTAAGTGAGGGAATCAAGGAGCTCACTTGGGATCCGCATTTGTGCTTTCTACTTTTGTATATAACCGTTAGATCATACGGCTTGATCTCCACCATTCATTGGGGAGTTGTAAAGGCTATATAAGGGGTGCCTCTCCTCATTTGTAATCATCCAGCAATACTTGCAATATTGAGAGTTTAGAGCTTTCTCTCCATTCTTGTGTGTCTCTCTCCTTTCGGTTCGGTTCTAAGCTTAGCATTCTAGCTAGCTTTGTGAGGAAGGCTTACTTAGCCTATTGCGAGAGCGATAGTCTAAGGCCGCACGGAGAGTTTCTATTCCGCAAAACTCTAGTCCCGTGACATGGCGCAGTTTCATTCTGAGACCGTTAACCGAAGCAATTTGGAGGCCCTATGGGTTTGCGTGTAGCGTGGCTAGACTAAAAAGGGAGGCGGAATAGTTCGGCTGGATGTGAAAGGCACCGAAAACATACCCCCTTGGGTCAAGGTAGGTCTGAGGATGGAGAGAGACGGCGCCTCACAAGATATTGCAACACTCCTTTTTCACTAGTCAAGCAAATAGCTTCCCCAAGCCACAAAGGCTCATTCAAATAGGACAATGAGAACCTGCAGGGTGACCTAGGTTCCCCAAGAGGAGAAATGAGAGGAGTGCTGGCAGGTGGGAAAAGTGGCCTAATTTATACGAAGAATGGGCTGGCGACATTTGAGGGCATACAAGACTCTAACGTAACGGGCCACGAAAGCCCAAAAAGTCCGCTAATTGCCAATATGCCTTTGGGTAGTATCCTGTCTCTGGAGATAGATAAGAGACACAGGCCAATAGCAGAGGGCTCGGTGAAAGCTGGCCGGAGATCACCCCAAGATAGATAAGAGACCCGTCTCCTTTGTCATTTTCTCTGCTCTCTCTTTTGCAAAGCTTTAGCTTTTGTTGTCCAATAGTCATGTCCTCTCCATCTTCAGAGCGCGGTAACTAGTATTGCATGCGACCGCTTCTCATTGGGTTTTCTCTACTGCTATTAGCTTTGGCTTCTCCACTATTTTGTCTCTTTAAAAACTTATCACTAACTTCGTCTTCGTCGCTCTCTCTTGCAGATGATGAGGTTGCATCTACAGAGCAAGCCCAGTCACCTATATTATCTGGTAACACTTACTAAGTTAACCCATGTTTTCATTTATCAAATATTTATTTATGGCTGCATAATTTTTCTGCTCAACAATACAATATTGTCTATCGAACTAATTTAGTGGAATTGTTTCCTTGCCTAAACTATTGATGAACCTCTCCTTCAGGTATTACTATTTGTCACACACTAAATTTTGCATAAAAATCCATTGTGATGTCTGGGTATTCTTGGGTTCGAACAACATTTAGAGATAATATTATCATTTGCATTATCTGCACATAATGGGTATTTCAATACGTATTCTTTTCGGGACCATTCTGCAATGACAAATTATTTTGATAATGTTGCATTAAAATATTTAATATACATCAACATGTTATTTATAGTTGTAGTAGTCACTATATAGGTTCACTTCATAGATTTTGTTTTGCATATGCACATGTTTGTGTTCATAATATGCAGATACAACTGTCCCATTGAAATACCAGTGGAGACACCCCCACACCCAAATAGGACAAAAAAATCCTGGTCAGACGAAAAGATGCACTATTGATCCAAATTTTATTGGACCTGACATCAACTGGGAAGTACAAAGCTGATCGTGGCTTTAAACCTGGTCTTTTTACTGCTGTCGAACGTGAGATGCAATGTCAAGGCCTGGTTGCAATATATGTGCAGAACCACATATATATTCCCGAATGAAGACACTCAAAACACACTTTGGGATAGTCCATATTAACACCAGTGGGTTTGGTTGGGACCCCGTCACTAAGTGTGTAACAGCGGAGGATGATGTGTGGACCTCATATCTTCAGGTAATTTTATCTTTTTTCATTGGTGGATATGACCTTCTTGTTAATGCATGTTACTAACTTAAGCATTATGACAGACTCATAAGGCGGCTGCACAATTTCGAGGAAAGGATTTCAAGTGGTATAAAGAGCTAGCTATAATCTTTGGACTAGATAGGGCTAATGGCAATATGGCGAATGATCATATTGGGGCTACTATGCAACCTGAAAAGGGCTACTCTTCCCCTTCCCATGGATTGAGTGATGACCCTCATTCATCTAAAGGTGACTCATCTGGTGATACTTGTTTAAGGGGTACGAAAGGAAATGGCAAACGGAGGAAGATATCCCGAGAAGAGGAATTCATTAGTGCTATTAAAGAAAACACTCGTTCTGTTGTTGGAGCAATTGGTGTAGCTGCCCACACTCTTGCCTCTGCAATAACCAGGGAAGATATGCATAACAAGAGGGCACTCTTGTTTCAGAAATTATGTGAAATCCCAACACTCACATCATTGCAGAGAAATAATGCCCATCGCATTATTGGTTGTGATAGAGAACTATTAGATTGTTTCTTTGCAATTGATGATTGTTCCATTGAAAGTTGGGTACGGAAATTCTGCAGTAGGATAACTCAAGTTTGTCCAGTTAACTTTTGTTATGACATGTGGTATAGGATAGCGCATGCTTGCATTGGATATCTCATGCTTGTATTGGACAGCTCATGCTTGGATTGGACAGCGCAAATTTGCATAGGATAACTTAATCTTGCTTTTTGCTTTTTGTTATTTTGGACAAAAATGAATATGTTAACTCCCCACATGTAATTTTGTATTATTAACTATCACTGTTTATTATAATACAATTCTCGTTCAAGAGGACTTTTGTTATTTTCCATTCATCTATTTTAATAGGATTCTTACATAAATAATAAAATACAATAAGCAACATGAGTATAGTGAGCAATATATGTTGTTTCATGCTCCAATTATCATTCCGAATTTGCAGTAGTGCATTATTAAGATGATTCTCTGTTTGATGAGAAGTGTGACTCACTTTGTCCTCCCTCATCCATATCTGTCACGACCACAAATAATGCATATCTCATAAGGCATCCAATTTTGAGAATTGAATTATTAAACTGACATAAAATTCATAATACTCACAACACATATAAAATCAAATATATCAAGCCAAAGGTTCATGACATACACAATAGTATCTTTAATCAAATTATGCAATAAACAACAAACTAAGATGACATTAGTTTGTATTGGTAGAGAATAAAAGCATGGGCTGCGTAAAATAGCCCAACGGGACTTCAGCTGTCCAAAACATCTCTCAATCACATTACGAGCAGATGCATGGAGATGGTTAAATATCTCTCTAGGGGTATTTGGAGTTCTTCCATCGTGCCACTCCTGCAAATGGTACCGCTCACCCCTATAGGGTGCAAGGGAACCGGGGGCGTTTGCAAACCCCGCATCAACCAAATAATATTTTCCTGAATAAAGTGAGATCATCAACAATTTATGTTATATCAATAAATGTACGAATAAAATAAATAGAATGTCAAACTAATTTATCTATAAATAACTTAGAGTTTCATACCATGGGGCACTTTAAGGCCGAACGGTCTACTTAGTGCATCTCGTAAAACTCTACTATCAGCGGCTGATCCTTCCCATCCGGCTAATACATAAATGAAACGCTCATCCCACGAACATGCCGCCAACACATTCTGAGCAATTTCTCCCTTTCTATTTCTATATCGGGCTCTCTCTCCGATAGGGACAGTAGCCTTGATGTATGTCCCGTCTATTTCTCCAAGAAAATTCTACAATGTTGGTGATGTCATAACCTGAAAAACCAATAACACATGCATATACAGGCCAATAACAATGATGTAGAGTTACGAACCTCAAAGTACTTAAGCTGATGATCCATGCAAGCCGCAGCTATTTCCTTTGGTTTTCGTAACAAGATTGGATGTAACTTAAGTATACCAGTTAACACATGCCTAAAATATCTACTGACAGTATCACCTGACCTATGAAAGTTAAACTTAATGACTTTATTCTTAACATGATGTGATAAGATATGCAAAAACATTGCTACTTGCTCATCAATATTCAAACGATGGCTCTCTTTCAGTCCAGCCTCATGCTCTAGCAGGTTGCAAAGGGTTTGAAAGGTAAACTTATCCATTCTAAGTTGTTCGATGCAACGAGCATCGCTATGGTAAACTAATTCATGCATATGCAGGCGGCGCATTGCTTTCAATTGTAAAGAATGTACGGTTGGAGTATTATGTAAGAAAAACTTTCTAATTAGGAACAATTGAGAATCTACAGTTAGTAAGCACAACTCAACCAAATTTATCCAAAAATGGCATATAAGGAGTATGTCACTAATTTCCTCTGCATCCCTCATTTCAACATCTGCTTGATCCGACATTCCCTATGTACAGAAAAATAATGAGTAATAAAGAAGTGTATGCTGAGTAAAGTCAACTACTGCAAAAGGAACTTCAAATCAGTAGAACGACTATGTCATTTTAACAATTGAGAATTATTATTGATTGTTTTCAAATCAGTAGAACGACTATGTCATTTTAACAATTGAGAATTATTATTGATTGTTATCTATCCTTTTCAAATATCAAATTGCTACACATTTTACTAACAAAAGCCAAAAGTGATTCATGTCAATACCAATTGTCAATGTAACTAAATATAATATTATTAACCTTGGGGTTATAACAATAACTTCTTCTTCCCCAAAATGAAAATTTTAATAAAAACAAAAACAACAGCATAGTGTCATAGCATCGTTTGTACTTACCCTGTGAATGGATGGTAATACCAAATAAAACCACTTGCACCCCTCAATTATTCCTTCGCAATTTTAAAATTTCCTTGAAAAAAAAATTAGAATAACCCATTATATATTTATTTTTGAACTCCTAAAAAGAAGAAGAACAAATCCATATTACCAGTGGGCTGGTCATAAGTACTAATTTAGTCGCAACAATCCAATCAATAAGGTTTCTCCACACTACTATATCCTACTGTTATTGGCAGTGACATGCAAAATTGATGTAAATGCCAAATAATGCATAAAATCCCAACTAGAGCTGCATCTTCTCCCATCCCAAAATATCTAGGCTCCAGCAATGAAAATAGTCAGAAGAAATAACCACCTCACTACAACTTCTAATACCACAATGGATATCCAAGGAACGTACATTTGAAAATAAGATCCAAGTGAAATTAATGGTTTTCATTATAAATCGGAAAGCAGTTAAAAAAGAAAATAAAAGTGAGTTCCTTTGTAAGCATTATCAAAAACATTACACAATCAATGTTGTGTAAGAAAACAATACCTTGTTTTGAAGATGGATTTGACAAAGATTTTGATTACGATGAGAGGTGAGGTGATAAAGTTAAAAACGAACGGTGAGAGTATAATCTATCTTCATGCCCAAGCCTGACTGCCTTCTACGTGAGATGCGGTCTGTTGAAAGCGTAAGATGTGGTCTGTTGAAGGAGTGAGATGTGGTGGCGTGAAAGCATCAGTCGTGAAAGCATCTATTGAAGGTCTGAGATGTGCTTTGCTGAAGTGAAGGCGTCTCAATGAAGCACCGACAAAAACTAGGGTCTTCGCTTTGTTGTGCTGAACGACATAGGGTTTTGGGGACAATTTTGTAATTGTCTCATTAATAAAATTTAAGGACAAAACTGATTATTACTATCTAACTCTTCTTAACACTACTGGTGTTACTGGTGTTAACACTAACACTAATGTAGAAACAAACATATTAGTTAGACTTAGGAGTGAATAATTGGAAACCAACACCAGTATTTCCCGAGCTGGAGGTGGAAAAAGAGGAGGAGATAGATGTTACTCTAGAGGTAATAGAGAAACTAGGGTTACAGCCTAGGAGACTGAGAGACATGTTGAGGATAAAGATCGTAGAGCTGATAAATTAAGAGCACGATAATTGGGGTAGTCACAGTGGGAATTAGGCAAGCCTATTCCCATCTTGGGTGTTATTATCTCTTTTATGATTAACGTGGTATTTTGGAATACAAGGGGTATTAGGAGCCACATGAAGAAGACGGATATTATGGAGTTTGTGAGGGTAAATGACATAACAGTATGCATTATTGCGGAGACCAAATTTGAATGCATGTTAGATTTGGTTGTCAGTAGCATGTGGCCTATGGGTCCTTGGGATGGTGCAAGTGTAAGGCTGGAGGGCGAGCAGAAGGGATGATGGCAATGTGGAACAAATCTGAGGTGAATGTTGTTAGATCTAAATGCTTCGATAGAAGGCTCATGCTGGAAATTGTTGAGGTCTATTCAGAACAAAAATGGAATGTGTGGGTATCCACGCTCCTAATATGAGAAGAGAGTGAGAGGGGTTGAGGAGGGATATTTTGAACATCCAAGTCAATAGTGTAGAACCTTGGGTGGTGCTGGGAGATTTCAATGAAGTCATATCACCATTGAAGAGGATGGGCAGTACTTTTGATAGAACTGGGACGGAAACGTTCCGTAAATTTTTGGAGGAGGGAGGTCTAATAAATTTACCATTAGCAGGACGGAGATTCACATGGTTTTCCTCTAGAAGTGGATCGAGGATTGATTGAGCATGTGTAAGCGCAGAATGGTTAGCCGATAACTTGGAGTTCAGACTGATGACTGGAAACAAACGACTTTCTGATCACTCTCCTATCATGATCAAAGCAGAAAAGGCGTCTTGGGGATCTAAACCATCTAAATAATGGGATGTATGGTGGCAGGAACACGACTTCCTTGCGATTGTGAGGCAAATTTGGGCTGACGGGAAGCTGTCTACTCGAGACCTTTCTCGCTGGTCCGGAAACTCAACTTCATGAGAAGAAAACTCAATATCTGGAGCAGGGAGAAGTTACTGTGCCCTGAAGAAGAATTGAGGAGGGTTATAGAAGACATGGATGTAATGGATAGCAACAGAAAGGAGGTGGCGGATTGGGTAAAAGAAGATGAGCTCAAGTATTGCCATTTGCAAGAGAAAAAGTGGCAAGCGAAGAGTAAAATCGAAACTATTTGGAGACAAAACTCTAGGGTGCAGTGGTTAAAACTTGGGGATTCAAACTCAAGATTCTTCCATATTTGTGCTAGCACTAGACACAAATTTAACTCCATAAACTCATTGCTGATCGTTGGAAAGATGAGCAAGGAACCAATAGAGATCAAAAAGGAGGCCTAGACATATTTTAAAAACATTTTCCAAGAAGATTCTAGTCAGTAGTTGGGCATTCATTGCTTGGAATTTAATTCGCTCCTCACACAAGATTCAGATAGATTGGTTGAGCCATTCTCTGAAAATGAAGTTAAAGCAGCTGTTTGGGATTGTGGAAGCCATAAAGCACCCGGGCTGGATGGATTTAATTTCATCTTTATCAAAAAAGCATGGGAGGTGGTGGCTAGGGATGTATTATGGGAGGTGGTGGGTAGGGATGTATTAAGGATGATAGAAGAGTTCTATGACAACAAGAGACTGCCCAAGGGAGTCAACAACTCCTATTTGGTACTGATTCAGAAGATATAAGGGGCGGTTACTCTCAGCAACTTTAGACCCATTAGCCTTATTAATGGGATGTATAAAATAGTTGCAAAGCTACTAATAAAGGGGTTATACAGTGTCATCACATGTGGAACCCCGTCCTTTCGAGTGCTTAGGCAGCGAGAGAGAGAGAGGCCAATTAGCATGGCTAGAGTGGTCGATGTTGATTAGTCGACCGAGTTAGCTGACCTGAGTGTCGTTAATAGCTCGGATATAGCCATAGGAAACCGTAGTGTGTTAAGTGGGATTAGAGGGTGTATTGAGGTTGAGTCCAGCAGAAATTCTATTTCATTATCATACACCCATAAATGCGTTCTAGGTCCGTTTTGAGTGACCATAAACCTTTAGGCCGATTTTGCCAAAAACGAGCCTGTTCACTACTCACTGGTTCCAATGTTGTTTCAAGAGCCAGAAACAATATTTTTAGTTCTCAAGTAAATTTTGCACATTTTTGGGTGCGTCGGGACATTTTAAAACGTATTTTGAATTTTGGGATTTGCAGGCCCCATGTCGGATCGACAGGGCCCATAGGCAGACCAGTCCACTTTCCTTCTTTTCCTTTTCTTCCCTTTTCTCCCCCTTTTCTCTCTTTTCTCTGGCTTCCCACGACACCACACCAGAAACCAAAGCTTTTCTTCTTCTTCTTCTCCCTTTTTGAAAACCCAAACCTTCTAAACACAATTTCTTTCAAAATTGACGAAAAATTGAGTTTTCTGTAGCAATTCTGAAACCCTTTGTATAATGTTTTGCTGGGGTTAGCTGTTCTTGGGGTGGTTTTGACAGGGTTAGACTCTGAAAGAGAAAATTTAAAATTTCGGGGTAAATTTCTGATTCCTTTGCATTCATGATGATAAATTGGTTTAATTGGTGTTTTGTGATGTTGTGGAAGATGGATTTGTAGTATTTTATGCTATCGATTCGCGTAGAATTGAGTTTGGTTATGTATTCTGGTTTGATTGTTGATGCTCTATAATGTGAGTTCACAGAGGTTAATTCCCTGAGTTAGGAAGCTTTTAAGTATGAATGTTTAAGGTTTGTTTGAGCATTATAGAATATGTTAAAAGGGGTCACAAGAATCAGATTTGAAATTTGAGATTTTTCTGGTTTAGGTTTGCGTTGAGCTTGAATTTTTTTGTTCTGTTTGTAGGTGTTTCTCAGAAAGTTGATAAGGGCAAAGGGGTGGCTGTAAGTGTATTGTCTGCGCGTCAAGAGGTGAGAGTTTAAGTTTCATTTGCGTATGCGAAATGATTTGATTTGCGTAATCTAAAAATCTGGAAATACATGATTTGTTTTGAATAAAGGCATTACTTAAAAATATGTTGGATACTCATGTTAGTATCATGATAATGCTTGCCATGTTTATGTGCAGAAAATATATATTTGAACTCTTATGCATGCTGGGAATGTGATTGCAAGATTTCGGTGCATGAATGGCCATGAGTATATTCTGGTTGTTGAGTTGAGTATAAACTGAAATTGTTGTGAGTTTTGATCCATAAAATTTATTGAGAGTGGAATGCAAATGTTGGTATGTAACCAGGCTTTGTGTTTGTTGGTGCAAGGATGTAGTTTTGTGTCTGGTTTTATGATCTGGAAGTGAGAATTGGTGTGTGCATTGTAACCTTGAAGTGCAAGGAATTTGGTGTCCTGTTTTTTATGTCAAAACCCAGCAAAACACCTTCAATAGCAGTGGATAGGCAATTACTCATATTGAGTAGTCGATTACCTACTACCAGCGAGTTAAACACATGTGTCGACAGCAGTAAGTAGTTGATTATTACAGGAGGTAATCAACTACTTCGATTGGCAAATAAACAGAGAAGTCTCGTCCAACAGTTAGTAATTGCCTACTCCTCTAGAGTAGTGCAATCCAAATTTTTCTTTCTTCTAAATAATACCTTGTGACGTGTGGATTTTTATGTGTTTTTTTTGTGATTAATTATTGAAACCAAGGTCCTATAGTGGGATCAGATATTGAGCATACCATGCATTACATGTTTAAATACAAAGATATATATCTATATATATTTTTCTGGAATCAAATGGAATTGACTAATGGGTTTGGCCAGACAAGGTAAGTTAATGGATTCCCAGTTGAGGGGAATGTCACTTACTGATGGGAGTAGTATGGATGGTTTGTGTTATGTGTGCCTAGTTTAACGTACTTAGCAGGACACTTAGGACTGGATTGTCCTTGCCGGCTGTGAATTCATTGTGCGTGCATGTTTGGTAATTGAATGTGATAGATTGTTTTCTCCATTCAGTTATGGTTAACATTGACAGTAGGGGGTTTTGTGACTTATATGTCTATTTTACAGAAACGAAAATGTTAACTGCCAATGGACTTTTGGATTACCCTTTAGCGGGGGTGGTTCGAAAGTGTTTTATATCCGCCCCGATGAGTTTTGGCATATTAGCCAAGTGAACTGATGAGAAACTGGATTTAAATGTATTTATTTAACTGAATCGCATAATGTTCTGTGAGGCATGTGTGATACATATTTTTCATGGATGTTGTTGGATGCATGATAGATAGCATGGATTTCAAGTATATTTGAAATATATGTTTATTAAACTGATTTAGTAAATGCCTTTATTCTAACGGATATTCTTATGACGCGGTAACTCCCACTGAGGTCTTTAGATCTCACCCCCTCCCCTTATTTTTTTTTTCAGGGCTAGATCGTGAATTTATAGCCGAGCTTTGTTGAGGTTTTCCCGGTGTCTTTCATAGGGCTGGACTTGTGCATATTCACGTTTTGGAAACTCGACATGTTCTATTTTATCTTGTGAACTATGAAAGTTATGCATGTAATAAAACATGATAAATGATGTGAATTGTTTGTGAATTTATTTTGGAAATTGGTTATGAATCTGCATGGATAATTTGGAAAATAGATTGATATATATGATGTGTGCTTTGAATATTTATTAATGATCTTAAGGACTTGTGTGTATGGACTTGTTGTGTGGCATGTTTGGGGCCGTGTGATCTGTTGCATGCGACTTAAGACTTCCGCTGAGTGTCTGTGATTTTCTTTGTTGTTTATTGCCGAGTGTTTTATAAAACGTGCCATGCTTGTATCGATTTAATAAAATTCAAATTTGTACGCAGTTTTGGGAATATTAGTTTTAAAAATTTAACTAAGCCTTGTGTACTTTCGATTGATTCACGAGTTGGGTTGATCGAAGTTGCACGGCGGTGAGGTTCCCATTTACAGGGAGCGGGTCCTCACAGGTGGAGCATGGTTGTTTATGTGTGCTTGGATTGAAAAATTGGTTTTAAATTGCATGTTTTATAAATGCATTACACTCACAGCACATGCATAGTCCAGCATAGAGTGTGTCTAGATATCTTGTGGTTTTAGGGCTTATACCTATGACTGTGTATCCAGTTGCTAAAAATGGCTCGTGGTAGAGGCCGTGGTTGTGCTAGAATCAGAAGAGTCTGAAGTGTTTATACCAGGCAGTTGGAAGAGACATCTGATGCAAGAGGGCCGACAGTGAATGTGGATCAGCCACGGGTTGCACCAGAAGTACAGCCAGAGGCACAACCAGCTCAAGCAGCCCATATAGCTACAGATCCGACATTGATTCAGATGTTGGCTGCAATGCAGAATACTATGGGTCAGATGCAGCAGATGATGCAAATGTTGCATACAGCGACAATTCAACAGCCGCAAGCGCAAGCACAGCAAGCACAAGATGAACCTCGGGTGATTGCAGAGCCTGAAGTACAGATTGAGCAAGAGGCACAACAAAACAGAGCTCAAGTTGACAGATTTCTAGTCCATTTGTCAAAGTTGCTGATTGAAGCTAGACAATTGGGGTGCGAGAGTTTCTATGGCACCAATGATGTGGTAGGAGCTAAGAACTGGAAGGACAAAGTAATTCTAGCTGCTCAAGACTTACGATTGTCTAAGGAAGACAAGGTGGCCTTAGCTGTTCGGTTTCTGGAAAGAGATGCAGTAATTTGGTGGTCACTTACGAGAGACAGATATGAAGGTCAGCCTTCTTGGGAGGAATTCGAGGGAGAGTTTGATCGGATGTATTACACAACCTACTTCTGTTATCAGAAGAGATCTGAATTCTTTGATCTCCGCCAGAAAAGTATGACGGTGACAGAGTATGCTGCAGAGTTAAGAGCACTATCCATGTTTGTACCAAAACGGACAAAACGAGCAACATGATGGCCAGTAAGTTTGAAGATGGGCTTGACTTTAATGTACGCGGCATAATGAGTTCAAGAATAAGTGGTCATTGAAGTAGTGAAAGCTGAGGCTATTCTTAAGGGCCAAAGGAAGAAAAATCAGAGACGCCAGGATCATTTTTCTAGGAAGGGTCTAATAAGACGAAATTTCAGGTTTGATAAGAAGTTCCGTGGCAAGACATCGGGTCGATACCCTTCTTTTCAGACCAGATCACAAGGTGTTTCTTTAGTGATAAACCGTTTCCCGCCTAGCCAATCATTTCGCCTGGTGAGCAGACTGTTTGGACAACCATGGTGCATGAACTGCAAGCAGTCTCACCCACCTCCTTGTCCGCATCCAGTTCGATGCTATAGATGCGATCAGTTTGGACACATGGCTCGAGAGTGTCCGGGGACTAGATCAGTTCAGCAGGGTGTGTCTCAGTTCAGACCTTCAATGATTCAGAAGTCAGGGAACAACTACTTGGGTTCTCAGGGTTCCTCTAGGCCACCTCAGAGGACTCAGGTAGGTAGGCCAGCTGGTAGTCAGACTGCAGGCCAACCATCTCAAAGACAACAACCACCACAACAACAGAGGCATCAGACTCGTCTCTTCACGTTAGCTGATGCAGATGCAGTGGCCAACCCAGATGTGGTGACAGGTAATATTTCTGTTTTCTCCACTTGTGCTAGAGTTCTTTTGGACCCAGGGGCGAATAGATCTTTTGTGAGTCTTAGAGTAATTAAGAATGCAGATAGAGAGTTGTCGCCATTAGAACCACCTATTGAGGTTTTGACCCCATTAGGTGAGAAGTTGATTTGTAGTAGAGTGTTCCTAGGTTGTGTGTTGCGGATGGGTTCCGTGGAGATTTTGGCAGATTTGATCCCTTTGGATATCAGAGATTTGGATGTTATTCTGGGGATGGATTGTTTGGCCAAATACAGAGCATGAATGGATTGTTTTGCTAAGAAAGTTTGGTTCAGTTTGGAGAATGGGGCAGAGTTTTGTTTTGAAGGTGATCGACGTGTTTTGCCATCTTGTTTGATTTCTTATTTGGGTGCTAGACGTATGATCAGCAAAAGTTGTGTTGCTTTCTTGGCACATATTAGAGATGCGACTATGGAGACTCCAGAATTGAGTCAAGTACCAGTGGTGAAGGAGTATTCAGATGTATTTCCGGAGAATGTGATAGGTTTGCCACCAGAGAGAGAGATTGAGTTTGAAATTGAGTTGTTGCCAGGTACGGCTCCTATCTCTATTCCTCCATATAGAATGGCACTAGCAGAACTAAAGGAGCTGAAGACTCAGCTTGAAGATTTGGTGGACAGAGGATTCATCAGACCAAGTGTATCTCCTTGGGGAGCATCGGTCTTGTTTGTGAAGAAGAAAGATGGTACTCTTAGGTTGTGCATCGATTATAGGCAATTAAACTGGGTTACCGTGAAGAACCGGTATCCTTTACCTCGGATTGACAATTTGTTTTGATCAGCTGCAGGGTGCATCGGTGTTCTCAAAGATTGTTTTGAGATCAAGGTATCACCAATTGAGAGTACGGAGGCTGACATTCCAAAGACAGCATTCAGGTCACGTTATGGCCACTATGAATTTTTGGTGATGCCGTTTGGTTAACTAATGCTCCAGCTATGTTTATGGATCTGGTGAATAGGATATTCAGGGAATTCCTTGATCAGTTTGTCATAGTCTTTATAGATGACATTCTGATCTATTCAAAGTCAAAGGAAGAACATGAAGATCATTTGAGGACAGTGTTGGACATACTTCGAACTCGGCAGTTGTATGCAAAATTTTCTAAGTGTGAACTTTGGCTTCAAGCGTTGGTTTCTTAGACCATGTGGTGTCAGCCAAAGGAGTGCATGTTGATCTCAAGAAAATTGAAGCAATTGTATCCTGGGAGCCACCTCGAAATATCACATAGATTCACATTTCCTTGGTTTGGCAGGGTACTATAGACGGTTTGTGAAGATTTTTCAATTTTTGCAGGTCCTTTGACTCATTTAATGCGCAAAGGTGTTTCTTTTGTATGGTCTGAAAAATGTAAGCAGAGCTTTCAGGAATTGAAGACTAGATTGGTATCAGCTCCAATTCTTATTTTTCCGGTTCAAGGTAGAGAATATGTTGTGTTCAGTGATGCCTCGAGATTGGGATTAGGCTGTGTGCTTATGCAAGAGGGAAGATGGTGGCTTATGCATCGAGACAACTACGACCACATGAGAGCAACTACCCGACTCATGATTTAGAGTTGGCAGCAGTGGTTTATGCATTGAAGATTTGGAGACATTACTTGTATGGTGAAACATGCAAGGTGTTCACCGATCACAAGAGTCTCAAATACCTTCTCACCCAAAAGGAATTAAATTTGAGACAAAGGAGATGGCTGGAATTGATCAAAGACTATGATCTTGTGATTGATTACCATCCGGGCAAGGCAAATGTTGTTGCTGATGCATTGAGCAGGAAGACTCAGACTTCCTTAGCCTATATCAGAACTGAATACTTGCCGATGTTGATGTTTTGAGGGCATCAAGAGTCCAGCTTGACGGTGAGGAATCAAGAGCCTTGATTGCACAAATTGTTGTCAGACCATCTTTGATAGATGATATTTGAGTCAAGCAGCTTGAGGATTCAGTATTGGTTCGAGTGAGACAGTAGTTAGAAGATGATGGAACCAGTAACAGTACGGTCAGTGAATATCGAGTTAGAGGTGATGACGTGTTGATATTTCGAGGCAGAGTGTGTGTTCCGAATAATGAGGGCCTTAGACGAGTGATTATGGAAGAGGCTCACAGTTCAACATTTTCTATTCATCCGGGTGGCACCAAGATGTATAGAGATTTGCGAGAACAATATGGTGTGTCCGGGATGAAGAGAAATGTTGTAGAATTTGTGGCCAAGTGTTTGATATGTCAACAGGTCAAAGCAGAGCATCAGAGACCAGCAGGACTACTTCAGCCATTACCCATTCCAGAGTGGAAATGGGAACATGTGACGATGGACTTTCTGACAGGATTACCGAGGACAATGCAAGGTTATGATGCGATTTGGGTGATAGACAGGTTGACCAAATCTGCACATTTCTTAACTATTCGGGGGACGGATACACCAGAAAAATTGGCATCTAGGTACTTGGATGAGATAGTGAGACTTCACGGAGTACCTGTGTCAATTATATCAGATCGAGACCCGAGGTTTAAGTCCAGATTTTGGGAGAAACTTTATAGTGCGTTGGACGCTTGATTAAATTTCAGTACAGCCTTTCACCCTCAAACAGATGGACAATCAGAGAGGACAGTTCAGATTCTTGAGGACATGCTTCGAGAATGTGTTTTGGATAGACAGACGACATGGGATCAAAGTCTACCTTTAGCTGAGTTTGCCTACAACAACAGCTATCAGGTTTCTATCGGCATGGCACCGTACGAAGCTTTGTATGGTAGGCGATGTCGTACACCTTTGTGTTGGAATGAAGTCGGTGAGAGGAAGCTGGATAGTCCAGAGTTGATTGAGCAGGCAACAGAGCAATTGCATTGATTAGACAAAGGTTGAAGACAGCCCAAGACAGACAGAAAAATTATGCTGATAACCGCAGGCGAGACCTCGAGTTTAAAGTTGGTGACATGGTATTTTTGAAAGTGGCACCATGGAAGGGTGTGATCCGGTTTCAGCAGTGAGGCAAGTTAGCTCCGAGGTACATTGGTCCATATGCTATTATTGAAAAGATTGGATCCGTTGCCTAAAGACTTGATCTGCCCCAGGATCTTCAGAGGGTTCATAATGTATTTCACGTTTCAGTGTTGAGGAAATACATTAGGGATCCCTCGCATGTGTTAGAAATGCCACCAGTGGAGATTGCAGATGATCTAACTTATATTTCTCAGCTAGTTGTAATTGTTGACAGGGCCGTGAGGAAGTTTCGTCGTCGCAGTTTTTCCGATGGTCAAAGTGTTATGGCACAGTGACAGACTTAAGGAGTTCACTTGGGAAACTGAGCAGTCAATGAGAGAGCAGCATCCGAAACTGTTTGAGGCATAAGGTAAGAGAATTTCAGAGACAAAATTTCTATAAGGAGGGGAGGATGTGGAACCCCGTCCTTTCGAGTGCTTAGGCAGCGAGAGAGAGGACAATTAGCATGGCTAAGTGGTCGACGTAGAGCGTTTGATTAGTCGACCGAGTTAGCTGACCTGAGTGTCATTAATAGTTCAGATACAGTCATAGGAAACCGTAGTGTGTTAAGTGGGATTAGAGGGTGTTTTGAGGTTGAGTCCAGCGAAAATTCTATTTCATTATCATGTACCCGTAAATGCGTTCTAGGTCCGTTTTGAGTGACCATAAGCCTTTAGAGACCGATTTTGCCAAGAACGAGTCTGTTCACTACTCACTGTTCCAACATTGTTTCAAGAGCTAGAAACACTATTTTTAGTTCTCAAGTATATTTTGCACATTTTTGGGTGCGTCGGGACGTTTTTAAAATGTATTTTGAATTTTGGGATTTGCGGGCCCCACGTCGGGTCGGCCGGGCTCATAGGCGGACCAGCCCACTTTCCTTTTTTCTTTTTCTTCCCTTTTTTCCCCCTTTTCTCTATTTTCTCTGGCTTCCCACGATACCACACCAGAAACCATAGCTTTTCTTCTTCTTCTTCTCCCCTTTTGAAAACCCAAACCTTCAAAACACAATTTCTTCCAAAATTGATGACAAATTGAGTTTTCTGCAGCAATTCTGAAACCCTTTGTGTAACTTTTTACTGGGGTTAGCTGTTCTTGGAGTGGTTTTGACAAAGTTAGACTCTGAAAGGGAAAATTTGAAATTTTGGGGTAAGTTTCTGATTCCTTTGCATTCATGTGAAAAATCAGTTTTATTGGTGTTTTATGATGTTATGGAAGATGGATTTGTAGTTGGTTTTGCTTGGTTCTGTAAATTTTGTATTGTGAGAATCAGATATTAGGATTTCTTAAGGTTCTGGAGAATGTGAACCCTGATTTTTTTTCCCTTGACTTTGAGGATGTAATTAAGTGCGATTGAGGTTTCGAAGTACGTCGGTGGGCGATTATGCTGTCGATTCGCGTAGAATTGAGTTTGGTTATGTATTCTAGTTTGATTGTTGATGCTCTGTAATGTGAGTTCACAGAGGTTAATTCCCTGAGTTAGGAAGCTTTTAAGTATGAGTGTTTAAGGTTTGTTTGAGCATTATAGAATGTGTAAAAAGTGGTCACAAGAATCAGATTTTTTATTTTAGATTTTTATGGTTTAGGTTTGCGTTGAGCTTGAATTTTCTTGTTCTGTTTGTAGGTGATTCTCAAAAAGTTTATAAGGGCAAAGGGGTGGTTGTAAGTGTATTGTCTGTGTGTCAAAAGGTGGGAGTTTAAGTTTCATTTGCGTATGCGAAATGATTTGATTTGCGTAATCTAAAATCTGGAAATGTATGATATGTTTTGAACAAAGGCATTACTTAAAAATATGTTGGACACTCATGTTAGCATCATGATAATGCTTGCCATGTTTATGTGCAGAAAATATATATTTGAACTCTTATGCATGCTGGGAATGTGATTGCAAGATTTCGGTGCATGAATGGCCATGAGTATAATCTGGTTGTTGAGTTGAGTATAACTGAAATTGTTGTGAGTTTTGATCCATAAAATTTATTGAGAGTGGAATGCAAATGTTGGTATGTAACCAGCCTTTGTGTTTGTTGGTGCAAGGATGTAGTTTTGTGTCTGGTTTTATGATCTGGAAGTGAGAATTGGTGTGTGCATTGTAACCTTGAAGTGCAAGGAATTTGGTGCCCTGTTTTTGATGTCAAAACCCAGCAAAACACCTTCAGTAGCAGTGGATAGGCAATTACTCATATTGAGTAGTCGATTACCTACTGTCAACGAGTCAAACACATGTGTCGACAGCAGTAAGTAGTTGATTATTCCAGGAGGTAATCACCTACTTCGAGTGAAAAATAAAATAAAGAAGTCTCGACCAACAATAAGTAATTGACTACTCCTCTAGAGTAGTGCAAATCGAATTTTTTTTTTTTAAATAATATCCTGTGACGTGTAGATTTTTATGTGATATGTTGTGATTAAATATTGAAACCAAGGTCCTATAGTGGGATCAGATGTTGAGCATACCATGCATATCATATTTTAATACAAATATATATATATATATATATTTTTCTTGAATCAAATGGAATTGACTAATGGGTTTGGCCAAACAAGGTAAGTTGATGGAATCCCAGCTGAGGGGAATGTAACTTATTGATGGGAGTAGTATGGATGGTTTGTGTTATCTGTGCCTAGCTTAATGTACTTAGCAGGACACTTGGTACTGGATTTTCCTTGCCGGCTGTGAATTCATTGTGCGTGCATGCTTGCTAATTGAATGTGATAGATTATTTTCTCCATTCAATTATGGTTAACATTGACAGTAGGGGGTTTTGTGACTTATATATCTATTTTACAGAAATGAAAATGTTAACTGTCATTAGGCTTTTGGATTAACCTTTAACGGGGGTAGTTCGAAAGTGTTTTATATCTGCCCCGATGAGTTTTGGCATATTAGCCAAGTGAACTGATGGGAAACTGAATTTAAATGTATTTATTTAACTGAATCGCATAATGTTTTGTGAGGCATGTGTGATACATATTTTTCATGGATGTTGTTGGATGCATGATAGATAGCATGGATTTCAATTATATTTGAAATATATGTTTATTAAACTGATTTATTAAATGCCTTTACTCTAACGGATATTCTTATGACGCGGTAACTCCCACTGAGGTCTTTAGATCTCACCCCCTCCCCTTATTTTTTTACAAGGCTAGATCGTGAATTTGTAGCCGAGTTTGTTGAGGTTTGCCCGGTGTAAGACCCCGAATTTTGAGTCCTAGAAGTCCAGAAGCCAGTGCAGGTGAAAAGACGATTTTTCCCCTGAAGAAAAGGATGTGTGATGGCCGAAATTGGTAAGATTGTTTAGTAGTTAATTTTGTTTTAAATTCCTTTAGATCTTAGTCCTTGTAGATGGGTAATCGTTTTAGGAAACATCCTTTATGGTAGATAGTTGCCTTAAAAAAATTAAGGAATGTAATTTAAGAGTTTTGATTATTTGGTAAATTGTATTGAATTGATAGATTGATTAAAAGTAGTAGACCTAATTCTACACTCATTCAATATAAATAGGAAGCCAACCCCACAAAAATTTTACCCTAAAACCTTACAAAAATCGTATAGGGTTAAAACCCTATACCTCTCATTAGCCGTCAGAATTTGCAGAAACTTTAAACCAGAATAACTCCCTCATAGTTCATTGGATCTCTGCGAATAATAGCTTGTTGGAAAGCTCTATTCATCTTCTTTCCAGCCACATTTGGATTTTCTTCGGGAGGTTAGTATTTCGTTGTCTAATGCTACTTTGAAAATCGGCGGCCGCGTTAGGTTTCCGCCAAATCTTCTTGAATTTCAAAATAGCATAACGTTTTACTTGTTTGTTGGAATCTTGCAAATAATATGTCGTTGGAAAGATTTTTTCATTCTCTTTCTAAAAATCTGTTAATCGCAGCTTGGATGTAAAGATTTCATTGTTTTAGGTTAAGACGAAATTGTCTTATACCCTACTTTTAGCGACAGGTTTTGCATAGTTATTTGAAATGATAAATTCAGGTTGAATCTTGTTAAATTCCCAGCTATCACATCACACATCCAAGGGGGAGGCACCTGCAACATCTGATCACTGGTTTTCTGATAGGTTTGGTGAGTGGTACTGGTAAGGAATAGAGTATGCAATTTATTTTTGGATATGCATGCTTAGTTTGTTTTGTCTTTGCCTGGTGATAATTTAGGTGGTTCGGAATTACCTAAGAAAGGCAAGGGATTAGCTTTTTGTTTAGAGACAATAGAGGTAGGATCTATGCCTCATCGGTTTCTCCAGAAACCCCTACTCTTATCTGTTGTTTTGTTACCTGCCCTTGTTGTATTGTTTGTGATTGGATTGTAGGGTGTGAATATGCAATCCAGAATGAGATATGAATTTCCTAGGCTGTATAGAACCTCTGAGTTAGGGATTGAGTGCCTGGGATGCTATTGTTACACGAATTGGATGTGTTTATTGTTTCCTGACATGATTGAGGATACCCTGTTGTGGTATTATGTTTTGTACTTGCCTGTGTGTGCTTGTACGTGTTTGTGTGTCAGGATCCTGTTCCGGTGGCCACGCAGGGTAAGAACTGATGCTCCTAGGGAGAGGAGAGGTTCTTATCGGTTTGTGGGAGTTGTATGGGTGTTGAACCAGCAAGCTAGCGCTGGATATCTGTCCTTGCGAGGCCGGATCCCTGTCTTGCGAGACAGGAAGCCCTTATCTTGCGAGATTTGGGGATGCCCTGGTTGCGACTAAGGGAAGACTTGTCCATGTGGGGCTAGTCGACTTATCCTTGCGAGGATAAGGTGAAAGGCTTACTAATTAGTTTGTGTGTTAACCATCTACCCTTTGTGCAGTAAGTCTTGGACAACACAGGTGGAAGGGGATGGCCTTTCTTATTCATTTCCGAGGGAAATTCTGATGTGTTTCACCTGCCTGTGTACTTCTGACCTTACAGAAGTGTTTGTAGTCCTCCCTCAGCCATTGAATCAGCCTTAACCCTTTTTGAATGATTTCTGAATTTTGTGATCCCCTTTAGTTGTTTAGGGATGATCTTATGTGAATTGGGAGTTTTGTGTTTAGGGATTCTGTAGATCTTATGATGCTGTGACCCTACTGAGATTCTTGTAATCTCAAACCATTGTTGTTACCATTTTTCAGGCTTAGGTACATTCACTGTTCGTGGTACAAGTGTGTGAGATCAAGGCTGTACGGCGGGACGATATCGCATTATATTTGCATACTTGTTACTTGCGCATATAACATATGATTGGGAAACATTCTGGTTTATTTTGAGCACTCTTCCTTGCTTGCAATTTCCGAAAGTTGTTGGAAGATTTCTTGTTGTTTATTTGGATCCCTATGGGACTTGTGTGTTATGAACCCAATGATTTAATTTAAGACTTCCGCTGATGTTTTATTTACTCCATATGATACCAGAACATATGTCCAATTTCATGCTCCAATTGTTGATAAGCAATAAGATTAACAAGCTTAAAATCGGAAATTTTAAGATTAGCCTTGTGGAATTCAAATAGGTCTTAGGTGTCATTTAGGCTTATTTGGGTTTCACGGCGGTAATGACCTTAATAGGAGCAATTAAGAATAGTTAGGAATTGGGGTCGTTACACCCGGTGTCTTTCATAGGGCTGGACTTGTGCATATTCACGTTTTGGAGACTCGGCATGTTCTGTTTTATCTTGTGAACTATGAAACTTATACATGTAATAAAACATGATAAATGATGTGAATTGTTTGTGAATTTATTTTGGAAATTGGTTATGAATCTGCATGGATAATTTGGAAAATAGATTGATATATATGATGTGTGCTTTGAATACTTATTAATGATCTTAAGGGCTTGTATGTATGAACTTGTTGTGTGGCATGTTTGGGGCCGTGTGGCCTGTTGCATGCGACTTAAGACTTCCGCCGAGTGTCTGTGATTTTCTCTGTTGTTTATTGCCGAGTGTTTTATAAAACGTGTCATGCTTGTATCGATTTAATAAAATTCAAATTTGTACGTAGTTTTGGGAATATTAGTTTTAAAAATTTAACTAAGCCTTGTGTACTTTCGATTGATTCACGAGTTGGGTTGATCGAAGTTGCATGGCGGTGAGGTTCCCATTTACCGGGAGCGGGTCCTCACATCTCACCACTAATTTCGTCGTTTTAGGCGGGATTCATTGGTGGTAAGCAATTAATTGAGTCAGTTATGATAGCCTCCGAAGTAATACATGCTGCCATGGTTATGAAGAAAAAGGGATGGTGTTTCAAAGTAGATTTGCGGAAGGCGTATGATACGGCTGTTGGGAAGCACAGATGGACATCTCAAAAGCCATGGGTTTTAGTAGAAAATGGAGGTGTTGGATTAGGCAATGTGTTTCAACTGCAAGAACTGCGGTGCTTAATAATGGAACTCCGACTCAAGAATTTAAGATTCGAAGAGGATTGAGGATAGGGGACCTATTGTCACCCCTACTTTTTGATCTCATTGCGGAAGCATTGTCGAAAATGCTCCAAAAAGCTAAGGAGGTTGGATTAATAAATGGCATTAAGATGGGTAATAGGTCAATTACACATTTACAGTACGCTGATGAAGTGATATTGTTTAGTAGCGGAGGAGAGGCTTGCATAAGGAACCTAAAGAGGGTTTTAAGATGCTTTGCTTTGCATATCTCAAAGTGAATTTCCTAAAGAGTGCATTGATTGGGCTGAATTACACTAAGGAGGAAGTAGAGATAATGGCAGATTCCTTGCTGTGTAGATCGGATAGCCTACCTATCAAATACCTGGGCTTACCACTCGGCGCCAACCCGGGGAGGTACAAGTAGTGGGAAGGAGTACTACATAACGTTAGGACGAAGCTAGCCAGCTGGAAAGGCAAGTTCCTTTCTATGGTAGGGAGACTCACCTTGATTAAGTTGGTATTGAATAGTATTTCCATTTTTTATATGTCGTTATTCAAGCTTCCAAAAAAGGTAATGAAGGAGTTAGAGATGATGACTAAGAGGTTTGTTTGGAAAGGTGGCGTGGAAACTAAATGTCTCCATCAAGTAAAATGAAGTAAGGTATATTTGAAGATGGATAAAGGAGGGGCGGGAGTAGGGTGTGTGGATGGTGCATTGCCATTGGCAGTTGGCGTGCGTGGTATGCTAAGATGGAGCCTCGGCCAGGGCAATATAATATCCTTCTGGTCTCGTACATGGAGGCAAGAGGAAGCTCTAAAAGAGGTGTATCCAAGACTGTATGAGGTGTCTATGCTGAAACATTGCACTGTAGAGGAGATGGGGGAATGGCATGACAACAGATGGAGCTGGAAGTTTGTGTGGAGAAGACCTCTTTCTGTTTGGGAAGAGGAAATGTTTGTAGAGATGTTGGAAAGATTGGCAGGTATGGCACCTTCACAGGGGAGATGGATCGGCTGACATGGGGAGAGAACAACGAGGAGCCATCAGTAAAGTCATGTTACTCAATGCTGGAAGATATCCAGCTAATCTTGGTGAACCTGAACATCCCTAATGTTTGGAAAAGAAATGGCACCCCCAAAAGTAAAGCCTTTTTATGGCTGGCTTGTCAGGACAGGATTTTGACAAATGGAAGACTCCACAAACTTAACTTGCTGCGGACGGAAGAGGAGGCTTGTAATGCAAGTCAGGGAGGGGAGTTGTGTGCTGATCATTATATGGTAGCGGAGCCGATCTCGTTCCCTTTTCCGGGTGTGCTTGGGTCATGTTGTGTGTTCACGTTTGGACCCGTGAGTTTGAGCCCAAGTCAGTTACATTTGTACTCCCCTCGTGAGGACACGAGGTCTATAAGGAGGGGAGATTGTGAGACCCAGCCCGTAGGGGGTTAGGTTACCCAATCCCACATCGGAAAGGAGCGAGGGAGGTCTTGGGCTTATATGTGTTGTGTGATGGTATCATTTGTAACAAGATGCATCTTTTGGGCCCTGTGGTTATAAGCCCAACTGAGCATTGCAGTTGTGATCCATCACACGCACATACACGTCCGGGCCCGCTGGGCCGAGGGTCCGGGGGCCGGGTCGTGACAAATGGTAGCGGAGCCGATCTCGTTCCCTCTTCCGGGTGGGCTTGGGCCGTGTTGTGTGTTCACGTTTGGGCCCGTGAGTTTGGGCCCAAGTCAGTTATGTTTGTGCTCCCCTCGTGAGGACACGAGGTCTATAAGGAGGGGAGATTGTGAGACCCAGCCCGTAGGGGGTTAGGTTACCCAATCCCACATCGGAAAGGAGCGAGGGAGGTCTTGGGCTTATATGTGTTGTGTGATGGTATCATTTGTAACAAGATGCATCTTTTGGGCCCTGTGGTTAAAAGCCCAACTGAGCATTGCAGTTGTGATCCATCACGCGCACATACACGTCCGGCCCCCCTGGGCCGAGGGTCCGGGAGGCCGGGTCATGACAGAAATGATGAGAAGATGGGGCATTCAAGGAGTTCTACCCAACACGTTGGTGGAACTAACAAATCAATGAGAAGGCTTGTTCTGCAATAAGATACATAGACAGGTCTGGGATAGTATATTTACGGCTGGGGTGTGGAGTCTCTGGCTGGCCAGGAATGAGAGAGTGTTTAAGGAGAGACAAAAGGATTATAAGGAGGTGGCACCGGAGGGTCTGATGCAAGGGATGGACTGGGCTAAGGTAAATTTGAGAGAAATCAACTACAGAGGAGCCGACCTGGCAGCTATAGCAGACTGGCAGCAAGTGATTTTCTAAGGCTGTAAATAGTTAGAATACTTACTGGTAGTGCGCATTCTAGTTTTTCATAGAACTTGGTGCATTTTGTAGGAGTCTAAAGTTTGTACATATTTTGTTTATAATAGAAAATCATCATTCTATCAAAAAAAAACATTAGCTTTATGATATAATCCCTTTGAATACATGAAAATTAAAATGTGAATCAAAGTTTGTAATGATAATGAATTTTAAACCTTCTGAACTAAAACAACATACTACCTTCTATTGAAGAAAGTCAAATTGGCGCCATCTGAATCTGAATCTGAATCTAAATCTAAATCTAAATCTAAATCGCTGCTGATAAATTCCCTCATTACTAGGCACACCAGAATAATGAGAACTTTCAGGGAAGACAATTCGATCAAGTTTTCTATGCAGAAACTTGCAAGTTTGGGGAGACCATTCAACTTTAGAGAATGCAGATTAGTGAACAGACTTAAGACTGTTTTTCTTTCTTCACCGACATCATGTCAAGATTTTATTTTTCCAAGAAAGGAGGACTCTTCATCTCCTAAGAAAATCTTAGGAAATAGCTCATTCTTATCTTCTAGAGAGGACTCTTCTTCCAGCCAAAAAAAGTCTCATTAAAAATTCTCTTAAAAAGTTCTCTCTAAAAATTCTCTGTTACGCAATTTATCTATTCAATCAATAGAAAAACCTTACTATTGAAGTACATCCATCCGAAATTAATATTTAATTCTTAATAAATCCACCAATATTCTTAAAAATTTTAAATTAACATAAAACAAAAACAATCAAACCAATAATTGCATATCATTTCTCTATTTCTGAAAACGCTTTTTTTTTTCTCTTTGTTTTTTAAGCGACAATCACTGGTTTTGGTCACTTCCCCTCCATACAACTAAATAATGGCAGGAAGAAGGCAGAGATTGTGAGACCCAGCCCGTAGGAGGGTCAGGTTACCCAATCCCACATCGAAAAGGAGCGGGGGAGGTCTTGGGCTTATATGTGTTGTGTGATGGTATCATTTGTAATAAGATGCATCTTTTGGGCCATGTGGTTAGAAGACCGACTCAGCGTTGCAGTTGTGATCCATCACGCGCACATACACGTCCGGGCCCACTGGGCGGAAGGTCCGGGGGCTGGGTCGTGACAAGTGGTAGCGAAGCCAATCTTGCTTCCTCTTCCGTGTGGGCTTGGGTTATATTTTGAGTTTACGTTTGGGCCTATGAGTTTGAGCCCAAGTCAGTTACGTTTGGGCTCCCCTCGTGAGGACACGAGATCTACAAGGATGGGAGATTATGAGACCCAGCCCGTACGGGGGGTCAAGTTGCCCAATCCCACATTGGAAAGGAGCGCGGGAGGTCTTGGGCTTATATGTGTTGTGAGATGGTATCATTTGTGACAAGATGCATTTTTTTGGGCAATGTGTTTGGAAGCCCGACTTAACGTTGCAGTTGTGATTCATCACGCGCATATACACTTCCAGGCTCATTGGGCCGAGGGTCTGGGGACCGAGTCGTGACAGAGATTCCCATGGATTTGATTACTTGGATAGTTGTAGAAAAGATCCAAGCCTTGTTATGGACAACATGACATATAGGATGCCTAGCCAAGAGTGGAACATGAAGATGAGTTGACTCATCAGTCATATACTAAATTTCTTCGTGGATTTCAAACCACTTTTAGTAAGAAACGAATAATCTTGTTTTGTTTATACTACAAAATTCGAATTCTGAATAAATATTTAAGAAATATTTAGAGCTCAAAAGAAGCCTTTAGGTGTTAATAACAAAGAGGGAAAATCAAAATTTCTGAAGCAGAAAAGCTTCACATAGAGCTCTTTCTGCTCCAACAAACGAAATGCAAGTATCCTCAGTACAATATAAACCCCTTGTACTTTATCCTCGAGAACCTTGAGGAACCCACCAATCCATCCTGTCAATGGTTAGGACAAGTTTTGGTTAGCTACTGGCATTTTCAGGGGAGAATCCTGACATTCTCTCTTCATACTTTGTTTTTACAGCAATAAAATCATCCTCCACCTAAAGCAAGCTTTGGTATGCCAGATTTGAGGACAAATTTCTGAAGAGAAGCAGTCAAAATAAGTTGTATCTAAAGAAGAGATTGTTTCGCTTCACATATGTTCAAGGTACTACATTAAACATTAAATGATCACATCACCAATTTTAATCAGCTTGTGGCTGATTTATTGAATTTAGATGTGACTTTTAAAGATGAAGATTTGTCTTTGATGTTGTTGGGATCCCTTCCCGAAGAGTTTGAATTTCTTGAAACTACTCTACTTCATGGGAAAGCTGAGGTTTCTCTCAAGGAAGTCTGTGTGGGGCTTTATATAGCTATGAACTCAGAAGAAAAGATAAGCAAGAAAGCACAGGTGGTGCTATAGAAGCCATAGTTGTGAGAGGCCTTCCTCAAAGCCAAGGTAGAGCAAGGAGAGGAAGAAGCAAGTTAAAGTTCAGACTAAGCAAGGATAAATGTGCCTTTTGTTGAGAAAAAGGCACTAGAAGAAGAATTGTCCCAAGCTAAAGAAGAAAGAGAAATCTTCACAAGATGCAAACGTAGCTGAATGCAAGAGTGAGGCTAATTCAGATTTCTCTTTGGTGGTATCATCTTCAACTTCTCATCAAGATAAGTAGATTTTGGATTCAGGTTGCACTTATCATATGTTCCCTATCAAAGAATGGTTCTTTAAGTTTGAAGAACTAGATGGTGGAGTTGTCTACATGGGCAATGATAATCCATGTAAAACTGCTAGGATATGTTCAATCAAACTGAAGAATCAGGATGGATCTACGAGAATCTTGATGAGTGTCCGGTATGTCCCAAATTTGAAGAATAATCTTATCTCATTGGGGGCCTTGGAGTCAAAAGGTCTAGTTGTGACAATGAGAGACAGAGTTCTTAAGGCGACTTCAGGTGTACTGGTGATGTTGAAAGGTATCAAGAAGAATAATCTATATTACTATCAAGGTAGTATAGTTATTGGGACAGTAACAACAGCAATAACTCTTAGTAGCCAGAAGGACACAGATGCAACCAGGATGTGACATATGCGGTTGGGACATACTGGAGAAAAATCCTTGCAACTTCTTGCCAAGTAAGGACTATTGAAAGGTGTGAAGGCTTGCAAATTAAACTTTTGTGAGCATTGCGTAATAGGAAAACAAAGGCGAGTGAAGTTTGGTTCAACTATCCACAATACCAAGGGTATTTTGGATTATACACACTCAGATGAGTGGGGATCTGCGAAGACTCCATCCCTTGGAGGCAAATATTATTTTGTCACCTTTGTTGATGATTTCTCAAGAAGAGTATGGATGTTTACGATGAAGAACAAAGACTAAGTGTTCAGGATCTTTCTTAAATGGAAAGCTCAGGTGGAAAACCAGACAGGAAGGAAGATCAAAATTCTCCGAACAGACAATGGCGGAGAGTACACAAGTAATTCATTCCAGAAGGTATGCCAAGAATATGGCATAATTCGACACTTTACCGTTCGAGAAACACCACAACAGAATGGGGTATCAGAGCGTATGAACAAGACATTAGTGGAGAAAGTTCATTGTATCCTATCTAATGCTGGGTTAGGCAAGATGTTTTGAGTTGAGGCTGTGACATATGCTCAACACCTCGTCAATCGTTTGCCATCATCTGCTATAGGTGGCAAAACTCCTTTGGAGGTTTGGTTTGGAAAGGCTGTGACAGATTATGATTCTTTGCACATATTTGGTTCCATGGCATATTATCATGTCATAGAATAAAAATTGGATCCACGGGCGAAGAAGGCTCTCTTTATGGGATTCAATCCTAGAGGGAAGGGATACCGTCTTTGGTGTCTAAAAGCAGAGAAGGCCATCATCAGTAGGAATGTTACCTTTAATGAATCTTCCATATTAAACAAGGTAACAAAGGAAGAAATTGACAATAAACCAAAGCAGGTGGAGTTTGAACAGATAGAGGTGAACACAGCAAAAAATGTTATCAGCAAATCTCCTATGGCAGAAGAAGAGTCAAATGAAGAAGAGGTTACAACCCAAGAGCCTCAACAGCAACCAGCAGAGTTAATTGCGGTTAATAGGCTCAGACGACAAATATAGAAACCTGCTCGATTTGTTGATATGGTGGCCTACGCACTTCCAGTAGTAGATGATGTTCCATCCATTGTTTTTGAAGCAGTACGAAGTACAGAAAATGAAAAATGGAAAGGTGCAATGAATGAAGAGATGAATCACTTGGTCAATGCATTGTTGGATATTGTGATTCTGACTATGTAGGTGATAGTCACTTCAGAAGAATCTGTCATTGGAATTGACACTACTACTGAAGAACAAGAAGAAAATTGGATGCAAATGGGTATTTGCAATTGTCATTGGCAGGCTATGAAATGAATTCTAAGGTATATCCAGAATACTGTAGACGTTGGTTTGGCATTTGAGCGAGATGAATCACTTGGTCAATGCATGGTTGGATATTGTGATTCTGACTATGCAAGTGATATAGATAAAAGACGCTCTACAACTAGTTATTTGTATACCTTGGCTAAGGCACCGATTAGTTGGAAGTCTACTTTACAGTCAACTGTGGCTTTGTCTACAACAGAGGCAGAGTATATGGCAATTACAGAAGCTGTAAAAAAAGCGATTTACCTTCAAGGATTACTTGAAGACTTGGGAGTTGATCAGAAATTTGTCAAAGTATATTGTGATAGTCAAAGTATATTGTGATAGTCAAAGTTCTATTCACATAGTGAAGAATCAAGTCTTCCATGCAAGAACGAAGCACATTGATGTTCGTTATCATTTTGTTCGTGAGATTTTGGAAAAAGGTGGAGTTCATGTAAGACCCTGAATTTTGAGTCCTAGAAGTCCAGAAGCCAGTGCAGGTGAAAAGACGATTTTGCCCCTGAAGAGAAGGATGTGTGATGGCCGAAATTGGTAAGATTGTTTAGTAAATTAATTTGTTTCTAATTACTTTAGATCTAGGTTCTTGTAGATGGGTAGTTGCCTTAGAAATCATCCTTAAGGTTAGATAGTTGCCTTAGAGATTAAAGTCCCTAAAAATAGGGAAGATAATTTAAGAGTTTAGTTATCTGGTAAATTATATTAGATTGATAGATTAATTAAAAGTAGTAGACATAATTCTACACTCATTGACTATAAATAGGAAGCCAATCCCACAAAATTTTCCCCTAAAACCTTACAAAATTCGTATAGGCTTAAAACCCTATATCTCCCCTTAGCTGTCAGAATTTGCAGAAACTTTAAACCAGAATAACTCCCTCATCGTTCATTGGATCTCTGAGAATAATAGCTTGTTGGAAAGCTCTCTTCATTCTCTTTCCAACCATCTTTTGATTTTCTTCGGGAGGTTAGTATTTCTTTGTCTAAAGTTACTTTGAAAATCGGCGGCGGAATTAGGTTTTCGCCAAATCTTCTTGAACTTCAAAATAGCATAACTTTCTACTCGTTTGTTGGAATCTTGCAAATAATATGTCATTGGAAAGCCCTTTTCATTATCTTTCCAACCATATATAAATTGAAGCTTGGATGTAAATACTTAGTTGTTTTAGGTTAAGACGAAATCGTCTTATGCCCTACTTTTAGCGACAGGTTTTGCATAGTTAATTGGAATGATAAATTCAGGTTGAATCTTGTTAAGTTCCCGGTTATCACATCGCACATCCAAGGGGGAGGCACCTGAAACATCTGATCACTGGTTTTTGATAGGTTTGGTGAGTGGTATTGGTAAAGGAATAAGGGTATTCAATTGGTTATTGAATATGCATGCTTAGTTTGTTCGTCTTTCTCTGGTGATGAATTTATTTGGTTCAGATTTACTTAATAAAGGCAAAGGAGTAGCTTCTTGTTCAGAGACAAGGGAGGTAGGATCTACGCCTCATCGGTTTCTCCAGAGACCCCTGCTCTTTTCTAATGTTATTTGTTACCTGCCTTGCTGTATTGTTTGTTGATTGGATTGTAGGGTGAGAATATGGAAATTCGGAATGGGATATGAATCTCCTAGGCTGTATAAAACCCCAGAGTTAGGAATTGAGTGCCTGGATGCTATTGTTATATGAATTGGATGTGTTGGTTGTTCCCTGACGTGATTGAGGATACCCTGTTGTGGTATTATGCTTTGTACTTGCCTGTGTGTGCTTGTACGTGTTTGTGTGTCAGGATCCTGTTCCGGTGGCCACGCAGGGTAAGAATTGATGCTCCTAGGGAGAGGAGAGGTTCTTACCGGTTTGTGGGAGTTGTATGGGAGGTGAACCAGCAAGCTAGCGCTGGATATCTGTCCTTGCGAGGCCGGATCCCTGTCTTGCGAGACAGAAAGCCCTTATCGTGCGAGATTTGGGATGCCCTAGTAGGTATGTGACTAAGGAAAACTTGTCCATGTGGGGCTAGTCGGCTTGTCCTTGCGAGGATAAGGTGAAAGGCTTACTGATTAGCTTGTGTGTTAACCATCTACCCTTTGTGCAGTAAGTCTTGGACAACACAGGTGGAAGGGGATGGCCTTTCTTCTTCATTGAGAGCGATTTTGTTGTATTTCACCTGCCTGTGTACTTCTGAACTTTCGGAAGTGTGGTCCTCCCTCAGCCATAATCTCGGCCTTAACCTCTTTTGGTTTATTGTTGAATTGCGTGATCCCTTTAGTTGTTTAGGAATGATCTTATGTGAATTGGGAGATTTGTGTTTAGGGATTCTGTAGATCTTATGATGCTGCGACCCTACTGAGATTCTTGTAATCTCATACCGTTGTTTTTACCATTTTTCAGGCTTAGGTACATCCTTTGTTCGTGGTACCAGTGTGTGAGATCAAGGCTGCACGGCGGGGCGATATCGCATCACAAATGCTTACTTGTTACTTGCGCAAATAACATGAATGATTGGGCAACGTTCTGGTTTATATTAAGCATTCTTTTGGCTTGTTATTTCCGAAATTTGTTGATGGATTTCTTGCTGGTTATTTGGATCCCTATGGGACTTGTGTGTTATGAACCCAAAGGATTAATTTAAGACTTCCGCTGATATTTTTATTTACTCCGTATGTTACCAGAATCTGTGTCCAATATCATGCTCCAATTGATTGGGAAGCAATAGAATAAACAAGCTTAAAATCGGTATCTTATGAGTAGCCTTGTGGAATTCTAATAGGTCTTAGGTGTCGTTGAGGCTTATTTGGGTTTCGCGGCGGTAATGACCTTAATCGGAGCAATTAAGAATAGTTAGGAATTAGGGTCGTTACAGTTCAGATACAGAAAATTATGACCACTGAGAATCCTGCTGATATGATGACGAAGATAGTGACTGCAATCAAGTTTCAACATTGTTTAAACTTGACGAATATGTCACAATTTGAAGATAATTGATTGAAGACACTACGAGATATTCTGGTAGATAAATACAAGATGAATGTGGAATTTGCCAAGGTGGAGATTTGTTAGTAATATGGGGTGTGGCAAATCCCACATCCCTAAATTAGTAAAGAGTGGAGCTTCCTTCATCTATAAAAGGAAGCCTCCACCACATTGTTTCTTCATCCCAAAAAAGCATAAATCTTCTATTGTGTACCTTTTTCTTCATATTCTTTGTAATATTTCTACAGAATTATTCAGTAGTGTCCGAGGACGTAAACCAAATTGGCTGAACCTTGTAAATTTGTACTGGTTATTTTTCTTATAGAAGAAGATCTAGTACATCATAAACTCTCTTACCTTTGTTCGTTTGTTCGGTTGGCATCCCAACATACTGGTGGGGAAACAAGATGCTGGCAACAAAGTTCTCAAGGTTATACGAGATCTCATTACAGAAATAGGCAAGAGTCAGCCAAATGGGAGAGTGGAGAGGGACGAGATGGCACTGGAATTTGCAATGGAGAAGAAGATTGTTCATGTGGGAAGAAAGCCTACTAAATGGTTGGCTGAACCGGGTGATTTTGCATAGGAATAGAGATGACGGTGTGGTGGGATGAAGGAGAGTCGACATTCTCCACTACACTCGAATACAATGCTTTGGACATAGCCTTCGCAACTACAGGAACCTATCGAAGAGCAAGCCTCAATTTCTGATGTTTGGCGGCTGCAAAGAACCATGAAGAGCAAGATTTTTGTATGTTAGCTTGCCAAGACCGAATAATGATGAAAGGAAAATTGGCTAGACTGAGGATGATAGATTCAAATGAGCAGCAATGTCCATGGTGTACAGAAGAGGAGAAGGATGAAGATCATGTCCTTCTAAGATGCAAATATGCATGGCTATGCTGGTCGGAAGCTTTGAGTCGTTGTGGAGTGAAATGGGCTCAACCCAGGACCGTAACTGATCTAGTACAGCAGTGGGGGAGCGTGTTCGAAACTATGAAGAAGAAAAAAGTATTGGAATGCATATTACTATCTGTGATCTGGAGCATTTGGCTTTCCATGAATAATAAGATTTTAGGCTGCAAAAGTCTGAAGGAAGTGGCAATGGAGGGTCTCCTTCAAGGCATTAGTTTAACTGGGAAAGAGTCAATCTCAATCCTAGCATTTGCATCAGCGACAAGTTGCTCCCGCTAAGAGATGGTATCAGGTGGTGTAATCGTGCAGTGAATATCTCAGTTATCTGCCTGGCACAGGAAACTCAGATCTTCGCAGTGGACTTTTGGAGGACCTTCAGGTCTGATTGTATATAGAGTATCATAGGGACGTTGTAGTTTGTTATTATCTCTTGAATATAATACAATGCAATTGTATCTTTCAAAAAAAAAATCATCCTCCAGCTAAAGCAAGTTTTGGTATGCTAGATTTGAGGATAATAGGTTCCATCCAATCATGTATGTTGTGTTTGCAACAGCTACTACCAACAATCCAATGAAAAACTCCCAATTCCTCTGGATGATGATGTATGGAGGCCCTTGCTCTAAGAAACTTGCATGCTTTGTACGAAGAAGAATTTACATCACAGCATTAATGTAGGCATTTTGTATTTTTTTCCGAATGCGCAAGAATCATGTGAATATAAAGTTTGAAGTAGAAATGTAATTTTCTGGTTGAACTAAAACATATTTTTATGGAAACTCAGGTGCCAATAAAGTTTAGAGAAAGGTATAAATATACAAAAGCATCTGCAAACTGAAGGTGGAACTAAATACAGTTTATCGAAGGAAAAGAGATATGCTGTTGCTATTGGAATTACATAAAGCATTAAGATGAGTTTTTGAAGAACATTTGATGAAGGATTCCAAACAACAAAGAGCAAAAAATGATATGAGGTGTAAGCAGTCCTCAGATTAGGGAACTCATCACAGGTTTCTTCACTAACTTCCTCTGCCACACCCTTGTAAGCAGCCAGCAAAGTCCCAAGCACTCTTGAAAAAAATATGTTTCCTACCGATAATTTGTTTCTTGTCACGACAATTCTTTTTCCACAGACTTCTGGCTTGAAAAAGTGCATAGGACTCACATGCCATCTTGAATGGTATTCTGAAAAATAAAAAGAGATCGATTAACTGCATAGAATATTGGATGTTATCATGCTAGCTAGCTCTGATGATGCTTTGGAATGTTTATTCAAAATTTTGATCAGTTTTCTGCTAATTACCTTTTCTTGAAACAATATCTCCACAGTACGATTCACATTGCCATCCCAAAGATAAGAACTTTCGTCGGCTAAAGCCAAGTTAATTTTCTCCAATTTTGGTGTGCTCAAGTATCCTTCTGAGAAAATCTTCATCTTAGGACATTGTTCTACAACTAACCCATGCAACCTCGGGAATTTCAAGGTGTTTTGTAGAGCAGAAGCAACTGAGCTCTGGCAAGCCAACAAGTTCCAATCGTGCTAACTTGGGGAAGATAATACTGTTATCTAGTCCGTCTCCCTCATTTTTCACTATTTCTGTCACCTTATCACAATCTTTGACACACATATAAGTGAGTTTCACCAGACTTTTGGCTGTAGTTGGTGATAGTAAGTACTGTAATCCTATGCATCCCTCAACTTCTAATCTTGTTAGATTGAGGAAAGATGAGGCAGATGGTGCTAACTCAATCAAACTTGAACATCTGTATATGTCTAACCATTCGATATGGTCTAATTGGGAGTCTGAATTCCATATACGGTTCAGACCATCAACACGATACAGATACAAATGTCTTAATTGTTGGAAGATACTCCTCCCAAGCCTATAGGTGCCGCCATCTTCTTCTTCCTGAGGGAATAGAACCTTAAAGTTGCCATTGTTTTTTTTTTTTTGAAGAAATATCGATATGTATATTAAGAAGTAATAAGATAATTCCAGTTACATCGCTAATCCTTAATGTCTTTAGCTTGCATAAGGAATTCGGATGGAATTGGGTGTGCCATATCATCTTCAAGTTTTCCATGTTGCTGATTTGTAGTAACTCTAATTTGGGAAGGGAAACCTGCAATAACATTCATTAGCGTAGCTTTATAATTTATTATTACGACTATCTAATAGAATTAAGATATAATCCCTTAATACAGCAAAATTAAAATGTGAAACAAAGTTTAAAATCTGCTGAACTGAAACAAGATATTACCTTTCTATCAAGAAGTCAAGTTGGCACCGTCCTGAATCTAAATTGCTGCTCATAAATTCCATCATTGCAGGGCATCCCTGAATCTTCAAATCTTTTAGGGAGGACAATTTGATCATGTTTCCAATACAGAAACTTGCAAGTTTTGGGAGACTTTTCAACTTTAGAGAATGCAGATTAGAGAACAGTCTTAAAAGACTTGTAACCATTGAAGGAGAAAGCAAATAACATAAATTTCCACAATCTTCAATCACCAAAGTTGTTAATTTGTGAGTTCCGGTAATAAAGTCTCCAGGCTGTTCTTGCCATATATTCTCCACTTGAATGTACGAGAGCCTTAAGTATTCCAAATTAGGAAGTGTAACCTGCATATGCTTAACTTTCATCATTCTATTCATACCAGTTTTAGTGGAAAAAAACAAGTTTAAGCACTAACCTTTGCATAAAAAAGGGACGTACTGACAAGAAGTCATCTGCCTTTTCACCAAGGAATTAAAGCATTTCAAGCGAGGCAAACGTTCAAGCGACAGAGAGTATAGCTGGCTGAAGCAAATAGAATTATTTGCTTCACTTTCCTCTGCCAAAACCATTTCCAGGTTCACGCAATCACTCACTGCCATCTTCTGCAACTGTGACAACCCCTTTGCTACAGAGAATGTGAGAAGATACTTCAGTTTTGGACATTCTCACTTCCAAATTTTTAATCTGCCAAAAGACTGACCGTTGAGTTCTCCGCTGTAAATCATCTCTAATGAAGCCAAATTGTTGAGGACAAGAGACTCCAACGTGGGAAGGCATTGTTGGAAGGACGCCAATTACTTGATTCAACAACAATTAAATGTTCGATTTCAGAGTGGTTTTGGATATGCAAATGCTTCAATAGAAGAAATCCTTCTGAATTCAACTGATAGAGGACATTCTTAACCCCCTTTACTTGGTCCAGATATAGCCTCTCAACAGTCCTCATCAAGATTCTGGCACCAAACATCTCATTGCCAATGTCTGTATCCAGCTTGAGTTTCAATATTTTTGATGAGGTACCGACTGAATCGGAATCCCAATCACTTCCTATATATATATTTTGTATCTTTTCAGCCTTTCAGAGAACAACCCAGCTGGTATCATCTTGGGATCTCGAATATGAATCTCCAAATTGGCGAGTTTGGACAAATGTTTCAACTCCATAAGGCTAGCATTCTTTTGTTCTTCAAGTGTTCCCCATTGATCAAAACTGTTCTGCATACGCAAATCTTCAAGGTTTGAAAGCTTTGACAGCACATTTGATGGAATCATTTTTAGGAAATAACACTTGGTCAAATCTAACAATTTCAACTTGGATAAATGCCCAATCTCTGCAGGTAAACACTCAAGTTTAGACCCAACAATGCTGAAAATTTCCAGATTTGTAAGCTTCCCGATCATGGATATGTCTTCTAACTCGCAAAAATCAAGACACAATGTCCGAAGATTCTGCAGTTGAACTAGAGAAGAGGGCAATGACGGAAGAGAGAGTTCAGTTATATCCAAAACTTTGAGATTCTTAGTCTCTTTAAAAATGTGATCAGGGATTTCTAAACGCTCATGTCCACTAGAAAGATAAAAAAGTGAAGTTCGGACAACTATTTCTTCGGGGAGTTGAGTGCATCTTGGTAACGAAATTGCTTTGTAACTTCTCTGATATCCTCTTTTTAAGTTCAAACTCCCAATCTCACAAAAAAGTTTTCATCCTTTGAAGCAATCGATATTCCAACGTCTCGCACGAGATCATGAGGAAATATAGCCATCATCCTCTTAATCAAACAAGCGGCCACGAGATGATCCACCAATGCCTGCACCTGTCTTTCGTTTCCTCAATTGATGAAACCTCTGGAAACAAAGACAAACCCAGACCATATTTCACCAAATCGTCAACTGCAGAAAAGTCTGACACATAGCAGAAAAGTCGACTTGAGTTCTTATGAAGCTAAATGATTTTAACTTAATTCCAAAGCACAATAAACCTCTGATGGAACTCTTATCTCATTGAAATTATGGGGTGACGGATTTTCCAACTATCGCAAGGCATCATTCCATTGTGCCAAACTCTTATTCTTCAAAGCACTTGCAACCGTTGAGATGGCCAGTGGTAAGCCTCCGCACATGCTGGAGATCGTTTGCGCTATGGATAGCACTTGAGGTCTTTGAAAACAATCGCCAGCCCTGTTCTTGAACAGATTCCAAACTTCTTCTTGAGGTAAAACATCAATTTCAATATTGGTTTGGCAATCCATTCTATTATACAAAACATGGTGATCTCTCGATGTCAGTAGAATCCTGCAGCCTTTGTGATCATCCTTGAGTGGTATCCCAACTTCCTTCAAATCTAACTTTTCCCATACATTATCCAAAACAATAAGAATCTTTTCCTTTTGTTTCAGTCTTTCACGCAATCGACTTGCTCTTGCCTCCATACTTTCTTCAGGGAACTTTAGGCCTAGTTGGTCCCCTATGATCGTTTGAAGACTCTTTAAATCTGGCTTCTCGTCAACACGAGCCACAACCACCTCATCGAATAGCCTTTTTATCCTAGCTTGCCTGGCAACCTCTTTAACCAACATTGTTTTACCAACACCACCAACTCCGTACACCCCAATCATTTCTGAATTGGAAGAAACAAGAGCATCCATGATTCGTTTAAAGATGTCCAACCTGGAGCCAAATTCCTCATAATCTTTGGCAGACATGGATTCCATAGACAGAGGAGGTTGGTAGGTGAGTCTTTCGAAAGTAGCTCTTCTTTCCTTCAGAGCGTCAACGTTCAGAGCTTCCCTCTCAGCATATTTGCTGAGTTGATAGCGTGCTTTGACATTTGGACACAACCGAAAGAAGCAATTGTTCTGTACTCGTTCCTCCCCTTCAGCAATTCTAGCTCTCAACCTTTCAGCAGTCTCATGCACCTGACGAATCCACTCATCCACTTCCTTCTCAGCCACTGCCCCATTTCTTGCCTCCAAATCTATCCGACTTTGTACGCGTGCTCGAGCATCTTCCAATTCATCAAGCCTTTCTCTCAATTTGGCAACGTTGGTATTGCACTTGAAAGGGTAACGAAGGTGACGCAAGGTTGGACCAATGGTGTAATCAAAAGCTTTTTCCAAAATTGTAGGACAGAAAGCAAGAGCGGCTTCTACAGCAGCCATTTCTTTTCCTGTGTAGATAGAATGGGAGCAGACAAGTTTTGCAAAGGATCAGCGAATTTTAAGAAAAAGAAAAAGCTAGCATTTTTTTTTTTTTCAAATGATGCAGAAGGCGATAACAAAACAAGTATTCGTAAGAACTGGCAAAAGACAAAACACTGGAAATAGCAAAGAAGTCTTCGATCGGAAGAAGTGGCAGCTGACAAAAAGTAAGTAAAAAGCACCCGTATGATTATAATTAAGAGCAACGGAGAATGGAGGAAAGTAATTGAAGAAGAACAGAAACGCACAGCAGAAGAGCAGAGAAGATGAGAGAGAGATGATTATAATTATGAGCAGAGGACAAAGGAGGAAACTAATATGTAAAAGAAGAAAAGAGGATGAGATTCTGCGTACAACATAATAAAGAATGTTTATTCTTTTGAGAAGGCGTGTGAATATATATGTAAAATGCATTCTAGTTAGGACAGATGGGTTCTCTCTCCTCACAAAACCTCCCCCTTCTTTCTAGACCTTGTCCCTCATGGAATCTCAACCATATTCACAAACCATTTTCAACTCCCTTGCACCTGAGCGTAGCCATACTCGGGAAGCACAG
>JAEPBF010000290.1:0-134592 GCA_019739055.1 Passiflora organensis
ACCTCATTTTTTATCTATAGTTTGAGAAGACCGATAGGTGAAATAAAAAAAATACACAGCCTGAAGAAAGCCTCTGTGCCCTTGACCACCCCCCATGTATCACATTGGAAAAGAAGGGGGATAATCTTCAGTATCTAAATGTGGACTTGTAGAATAATGTGTATCAAAATTTTTTAGAAGTGCAGCTATTGTATCTATGATTTCACTTGAACGCACTCACATTCACACCTATTAAGCGTAATTATCAATGACAAGTACTGTAAATGAACAAACTACTATTTACCCTCGGTTATTGAAGATTCACTCTGTACATCTTCAATGAAAGGACGTCGGTTTTCCCTAGTTCGCCAAGTGAACTGACACTAAAGCAAGCAGATTATGTCCAATTTCCTTTGTTCTGGTGGGGACTAATTAGTTCATTCAATGGAAATACCACAATCTGATAACGAATTACATTAAACATCTTATAGTATTGACCCAAAATGCATAAAATTAGGACATAAGTAAATTCATGGATCTTTGCGGGGATAATTTCAAATCGATAGGTTTAGACTTTTGAGAAAAAAGGTAAATCAGAGAGAAACAAACAGATGTGGCTGGATCTAACTGGCGGAGAAAGCACAGATCTCTGTTTCTAAAACCAAAAAAGAAAAGGTCTCAAACTTGGAGGCATCTGTAGAGGGTGATAAGGAAGTTGCCATCCGTGCTATTCTCATTGTAGGCCTAAAAGCAACAGCTTAGGTCAAAACTTTTATTTCTGAAAAAAGAGTAACATTTTGTGAAACAAGGAAAAAAATAACTTGGGTTCCCTTAATTTTCCTCGCTTCCCCTAGTTTTCTTCTTCAGAACGTCGGTTTTCTTTTGAGGTTAACGAGACTTTGTCTCTCGGGGTTTTGATTTCTGAATAATGCAAGAGTATTGAGACTTGAGACTTTGGGATGGGATGACGAATAGTTGTCTTTGAATATTGAATATTCATTTCAAAGCTTTACGGAATGCATTTGATAACCCAATTACCAAGAGAGAACGAACTAGCAAGCAAGCGAGTGATCTCCAGCAAGTACATGGAGTGATATCAGCATTTTGACCATGACGTAATAGCATGTGTTGGCTACTTGCCTTCTCGGGTTTGGTTCATTTTGCTTTGCAGTTTGGATTCCGGTACCGACTGGCCCTTTCAGCTCCTTTGTTGTGGAGCTTGGGTTCGGTTATAAAAGTGTGGACTATTAACTTTTTATGTCAATTATTATAAGTATATCATTACACGCTAAAAAATATATCAAGTGAATGATATCTATCTATTTATTATATTATTTGTGTTTGTTATATGAAGAATAATATTGAAAATAATGAACTGGTTTTGTAATTCTCTAGATAATAAAATCATTCACAAAGCATAAAGAAAGTTGGGATTTCAGAAATCAATGATTTATCAAAACCAAAACTTAAAAGAAAATGAATTATCATTTTAATTTTAGTTTTGATAAATTAAAACTAATAAAATTAGGATACCAAATATCATATAACATAAATCCTAAAGATAAAATAAAATATGAAAATATTCTTTATTTATTTTTATAAAAATTGAAACCTATAATTTAGGGTTAATTTTCTAAAAATCTATCACTATCGGAATGTGAAATATTTTTTAAGAAATACTTTAAGATTAGATACCATAAAAACTTTAGTGAAGCAAAAAAAAAAAAGTTCATATTCTCCTTATTAGTTATCCTTTCAAATCTTTTTAAATAACCTTTTCTCGAAAGATATAAATATACAATCAAAGTATTGTCTCGTTAAAAAACTAATGGAAAAAATCTTGATGAAGGAAAAAAAGAGAGTGCAATGTATACATTTTACTCTCCCTGATGATATTATCTTCTTGAAATTGACCAACATCTCAAATATTATTATTATTTGATATATGATATCAAATATTAAGATTAGTGGCCGACGGGTCATATATTGAGATGGTCACAGGGGTTGGCCATTGGTTATAAGCGTTGACCATAGAAGCCATCGATAATATTAGTATGGGCTATGTTTTATAAAATAAATAAAATAACCACTAGTGGGCCTTCTCTTCCCCCCTAGCCTGGGTATAGACAGATGTTTTGTTAGCCGACTTTCCAGCTCATTTTAATAAGAAATGTATGCGTGTGTATATGATTCACCATTTCAGCAATTCTGTTTTACTTAGATTTGAGTTTTAGTATTATTGAGAGTTTACACAGGTTTTATAATTTCAGTTTTGGTTTCCAATTATGTTTTTATTATGCATTTCATGGTCCCCATAATCCCTGACCTAGATATTTAGCTAATGTTTTAACGTTGTCCAGTTATGATTGTAGGTTCTTCAGGTTAACTATTGATGGTGATGCTTGCCTGGATTGTCAGTTACTATTAGGTGAGATCAGACTAGCTGATTTGGATTGTATATCCATATACCAGACTTTCTTTCTTGTTTTATATTTTAATTTTACTTTGTATAAATTAATTAAATTCTGGTGCTTGAATTTATTAGATTTTATGTTTGAGGTGAAACTGTTTGGTTTATCATACCTGAGGATGGTATAAGTTTTAACATGGATTTAACATTGTGGGATATTTAGAGTTAATACGGATTTGAAAAAAAAATTATTTATGAATTGAATTTATCCTATATTTTTATTTTAATCCGTTATTTATTTCTACTATGTTGTTTTATTAACCTTATAAAATTCTGATAATAACATGTTTCTAGTGACATGTTATAAATCTGATTAAATAGGTTACTACATATCTACTATATGTTTTAGTATTGTTTCTAGTGACATGTTTGCAGTTCCCTTCCGACATTAGATTTTTGCTATGGTGAGTTGTAGGTCTATACTGTAGTGGATACTGGTATAAATCTTGTCTTTTCTGATTTTGCTTATGTAATGATAGATTCGTGTTCTAGTGGAGGTTTCAATGGATTTTGAGTATCTTGTTATTTGGATATGCTTTGATTCTTGTTGAATCTTATGAATGAGGTGTTTACTCCCGAGGAGAGCAACAGTTGTGTGAGATTCTTTTGTGGAGAGGTTCAATTACTATTGCAGGTGTTGTGTATGAGACCGATATGATATATCCTGTTTTGTTTGGTTGTGATTCGAGCTTTGTTATGGATTGACTTGTTATGCATAAGGTCTGTTTGCGGTGTTTGAAATGAGATTTAATTTGCAGTTAGAGTGGAGGTTATGTTTGATGATAATTATGATCATTGTTGATTGTTGTTTGATATCAGTTTTGAGATTAGATATTTTGTAAAGACAATATCATGCTTTTAGGCTCATATGGTAGATATTCCTATTATTGAAACTGTTTGATTTATTATACTTGAGGATGGTACAGGTTTTAACATGGATTTAATATTGTCGAATATTTGGAGTTAATACTGATTTTAAAAGAAAATTTGTTTATGAATCAAATTTACCCTTTATTTTTTTTAATCCGCTGTGTATTTCTACTATTTTGTTTTATTAGCCTTACAAAATTATGAGGGTAACATAGTAATTGTTACTCTTAAGATTCCGTGGCGGAGGTGTTCACCCCTGAAGTAGGGCACGGGGAGTGACAGAGAGAGTATAAAATATAAATAATTGATCAATCTAGAAAGACGTTTATAATTGATTTACAACATGAGAATTGTTGGACTTGTAGTTCATATACTAACTTGTGTGAAATTGGTGATATATAAACTGATAGTTGTGCAAAAATGAGATAAATCATATTATGGTGAAAATGATTTGTCGCACAAGTTTTTAGACAAATGATAATTTTGGAGAGGAATATCTCATTATGATGGTGGATGAATAATGATGTTGTCATGCCTCGGACCTAAAAATTTTGTGTGACAATTATCGTAGGCCCACTATATACATTGTCATATCACACAACAATGCATATATTAAACCTGCAAGACTAGTGGTATAGAAATAAAGTGGAGAAGAAATCAAAACAATTAATCGATATCTCATGGAGCAAAATTAAAAGGAAGACATTATGTCATCTAGGTAACATCGTATAATGAACAATTTAGTTAATACTGCTTCGGAATCGATTTAGTACTATAGTATTTCTTATTAAAATAGGCTGAAAAATCGGCTAACAAAACACCTGTCTATACCCAGGCTAGGGGGGAAGAGAAGGCCCACTAGTGGTTATTTTATTCATTTTATAAAACATAGCCCACACTAGTATTGCCGAAGTCTTCTGTGGTCAACGCTTATGACCAATGGTCAACCCCTGTGACCATCTCAATATATGATCAGTTGGCCACTAATCTCAATCAAGGTCTTTAGTGCACTGGAATATTCAAGTACTTAGAGTGAGACATAAAGCCAATCAAAACAAGTCAAATTCAACCCAATATCATAGGGTCAAAAACAAACATATAATCTTATAGACAATTATATGTCTCAATAGTCTATGCGACCACAAGCACCACATTACAATATGCCTCTCAATACTAAACCAGAGTAAAACCAGTATGTGTCAAAACATAAATCTCAATTATGCATTTTAAAACAAAAACCAAATAAAGTGTGAGGTCCCCACTCACTTGTATGTAAAAACTAAGCAAAAGACAACCAAACATAGAATATAGTCCATCAGTCCACGACACAACAATACAAGCCACAATACATGTCAAACGCCTGTATATACCATACCAAGCATACAATCACACTATATACCAATCAAACCAAATAACAAATAATATGGATACTCAAATGTATCCTGGCATGCATACTAAAGCAAAATAATATTTTTATAAAAATATTCCAATATTAGAAAATAGGTTAATTAATTCTCAAAATATATTGTTATCAATACAATATTGATCATAAAATTATTATTTACTATTTTAAGTCAAAATTTATTTTTTCGTAAAAATTTTGAAAGCTAATAACTTGCAATCAAAAACTCAGATTGGAAAACGGAATGCACCATAGCATTCAGATTGTCGAAATGATAATTTCGAGGTTCAAGTGGTGCATGGCGGCTCGTGGTCGGAAGGTAGCCAGACGACGATCAGACGGAAGGATGACATCAGAGAAGAAAGGAATCAGGAGAGAGAAAGGGGAGAGGAAGAAGGAAGGGAGGAGAGAGAAAAATAAAAATTTTCTCTTTTATATCTATTTTCTATAATTATTTTAATGCCAGCCAACCAGATCGCGCCACCTGTCATCACCAGGTGTGTCCAGACCTAGCTCCGAATCTACAAGGTCATGACATGTGTTACCCTCTATGTGTTCCACGTTGCCCGAGCCTTAGGCTCGGCTGACATTTCTCGCCCATAATGAATGACACATCGTTTTGACGATCGATGTCGTCTGGGGTCGTCCTTTTCCTCTAGCTAGGTCGAAACCTGCAACTCCCAACCCTAGTTTTCACAACACTAATCTTCACAAACACACAAAAAAACTCAATAAAACCTATCCCAAAATGTGAGGACCCGATCCCGGATACCGGACCTCACCGCCGTAGGACTCGAATTGACCCCACCGAGGGACCAACCAGAACCCTACAAGGCTTCTCTTACAAAATCCATAAAGTTATAAAATTCTGGTTGCCGTTTATCAGCAATACAACCAAGTTTATTGGATTCTCATATATTCAAGGAAACCCTTACTAACTCATGAAAACTTGTTTGAGCATGGTTCTAAAATCTTTGTATTTGTAAGGGGTTTCAAAATATTTATTTCAAACACCAAGTTGCGGAGTTGTTTAGCGGAAGGCTTAAAAAAAACAAAAAAACATTTATTTTGAAAACACAATCCGGGAAAACATTTCAACAAATAAATAAAAAAAATTAAAAAATGGAAAACCAAATCAACCCAAAAAGGATGAAAGTCCAGTCCAAAGTATTTATTACAGTCCAAAATATAAATATCAAAGAAATGTAAAATGCATGCAAACCACAAACACAACTGCATAGCCATAGTTCAGCACCTACTGTTCGATATTCTAGGGGAGGCTAGGCTTCTCCTCAGCTGAACCTGAAAGGGATAACAAATGGGGGTGAGATCACTAGGACCTCCGTGAGAGACACAGCATCATAAGCGTTCACAGGGAGTGAGTAGAGGCAATACGAAAAACCTTTTCTTTTAAAATGCAAGTATAAAACCGGTGTAAGTAACATGAATAGTGAAAGTTCAAAAATCAGACTCAACGGTCTAAAATGAGTGGTTACAGTAAACGCATCATATCGTATCGAGAAATCCCACGGGACAGACATAAAACACCACACGAATCGGTTCGGCGCGTAGAACCGTCGGAGGCCCAATGGCAGTAAAGTTTGAGTTATTACAAGTTATGTATAAATGTCCCACCGTCATTGTTGTCTGTGGAGCGGAGGGAATACACACGTCCTCCACACTCCATACTCACGACCTGTGATCAAAGGTCACATAACACAACCATACAACTCCCTACGGTAAGAATTGCTCCCCTACTACGGGACGTCCGAATACTTACCTCGCATTGGCCAAGCGCTTCGTGTAATTCACGGTATCATATCTCTCATATATATACCCACCAACATGCCCCAAAATTCATAAAATCATTTCAATGGGATAATTTACACATGTTCAAAACATCATACAACACATGTGTATAGAAATGGTAAAGTAACCAAAAATCATGCTAAATCATCTTTCATAAATTTTTTCAAACATGCATCCTTGTAAGTTCTTAACACCCAAATCATGCCAAAACAAAAAGGGAAAAATACTTAGAAAACGGCATGTGATACTCGACAACATCAAGTGTAAACATCACCCATCCAAGTTTCTATTCTTCATCTTAAACACATTAAAACATGTGGGTAGTTTTCACGCATATTTCACAAAACCAAAAACACATACATAAATATTAATTTTCAAACACATGCCGAGTATATCACTAGTCGCAATTAAACCATTTCAAGCATGCCTCATACTCAAAACCAAATCATTTATGTAAACTATAGTAAAAGTGAGTAGCCGATCAAACCGATGATACGAAGTCTCCCACTTTTTGTCTCTGATCACGGAGTCCTTTCCTACAAGCCCTGCTATGCCTACCATAAGATCATAACATAATCCTGGTTAGGATCCATCAGATCCATACTCAAATCCAAAGAATACTTATGGATCTAATTGACCAAAGTATATATATATATATACTCACTAATCAACAACTCACCTTGATGTATCTTGTTTGATTGTGATACTTGTGGGTCTAAGGGTACTTCCGATAGGTTAAACTTAACGATTTCTCATGAAATTTTTATCGTAGATTCCTGACATTCTGAGAAGAACGTGGATATGAAGAATGCAAAATTTTGCCGAGTAGAAAAAAAGATAGAAAATCTACAAGTTTCGGAAACTGTAGGGTGACGAGTTTGGTTTATGAACTTGGGGGATGAATTTCTGGGTTCAGTCTTGAGTTTCTTGGCAGGTTGGTTCAAAGAAGAGTTCAAGGTATCAGAGAGGGTGTTCAGATAGGCTTAGAGAAGGAAGAAAATTAAAGAAGATGGATATCAAGATCAAGAACAGATTAGTTCCACATATAGAAGAAAAAGTCTGGTTGCAGCAGCACTTGGTTGGATGATTGGATTTCAGATAAAGTTTTGGTATTTCAGGTGAGACTTCTGGTGACTTAGGTGTACATTCAGGCAAGCAAGAATAGACCAGAAAGTGAAAGAAAATGCATGCCAAAGATAGGGAAAGTCGGACTCAAGAGGGGACACACAAGAGAAACCAGAATTTGCAAGATGATGAGTGATCAAAGGGGTTCCCAAACCAATGGCAATCAGATGAAAGTGAGTGGGAATCTTGCAATGGCAGACAAGGGTAAGTGGAGAGGTGTGTTTTAGCTGGAAAAGGAGAGAAAAATTCTGGTGGGAGGGCCAGGAAATGATGCTTAATCAAGTGTGTTAGGGGAAGGTTGAAGTTTGAATTAATCATGTGTGTAATGTCTAGTTAGGTGGGTTATTAACCAATATAAAACAAAGAAAAATTCAAAAGAATCACCACCAGGAGAGGAATTCCGACTTTAACTTGAAAGGAAAAGCATCAGGTATGAAAATGGCAGACAACTTTGATTTAGAATGTGGCCTACACAAAAGGTTAAGCATGTGAAGGCAGATTTGAACAATAATGGCACAACTAGACACTCAACTTGTATAAACACCTAAGGGACCCAAATTATGGCTGTATGTGATGTGGATCCTGAGGTAAGTATGGTAAGGTATTGTAGGTTTAATCCAGGTGAAAATCTTATGTACTTACCCACTGTAATTGCTGAGTTACGGTACGGTAACAAAAATCAGGGATTTACGGTGATCAATTTTTTGTGACTGGTGTATCTGATTTTACTATATGATGATTGTCTAATTACATGGCCAATTTAATCAATGTGGAATGAGTATATTGGGCCTTAGGAGATTTCCGAATGGACTTGGGCCTTGGGAATGGTAATTGGACCGAAAATATAAAGATACGAATCAATTACGGTCAACAGCAGTTTTACGATCGGACAATTCGTAAAACTGCGTCATATAAGTAGTTTATATTTATGTTAATTGAGAAGTTACATTGCCAAGAATCTAATTACTCACTTTTACCTTTCATAGGGTTACTCTGGTGTCTAAGGTTCACTCAGGTCCATCTAAATCGTAAAATGTTACCGTCACACGGTAAACAAAACTCATCCGGAGTCCTCGACGGGGTAAAACTCTGGGACTTACCAAACTAATACGGTAGAAATGGATATAGTAAAAATTTAGGCATTGCCGAAATGACTCGTACGGGCGTCGAAGTCATTAGCTAATAGGTCTAGTACATATCTAACACTCAAAATGCTGAAAAATAACTTATACGATAAAAATAAAAAGGAAGAATAACTGATGGAAACCTCAAAAAGAGCGAGGTCTCACACAAAACGTAGATCACATCCTAATGAAACTAAACATGTATAAATCATAAAAAAAACCGTGGCCAATTACAGCCAGAAAGAGAAGGACAAGAGTTTGATGTTTTGGGTAAAGAATTTACTTATATCCAGCAAAATCATTCCGGAATTTGCACAAAAATAATGCGAATGAGATCGAAAGAGGGAGACAGCTTCGGACAAATTTTTGGAGCTTAAAATGTATTGGAATGAGATACACACAAAATGGGATTTTACCCCATGATATGACCAGCAAAGGGAGAGAACCGGGAGGCTGAAGGCAGAAGCCGGTTCCTCCAACAAAACTACATCGTTTCGGGCCTCCCCGAAACGAAGGTGTTTTGATTCTTACACCCATTAATGAGCATATCAAAACGACATAGCCTATGTCGTTTTAACCATCTGGTCAAAACTACACCATAGGTTGTGGTTTTGGATTTCTGAATATTATAATATAAAATAATATATATTCAAAATATAATAATAATAATTATTATAATAAATTTTAAAAAATTCCTAATAAATATCATATTATTCTAAAAAATTTCAGAAAATTTCTATACACTTCTTATAAACAGTACTCTCCATTGGGATTTGAAAATTATTTTTTTCATTAACTCATAATTTATTAAAAATCAGTTATCTATCAATTCACCTTAGAAAAATCATAGTAACTAAAATTATACTTCCGAAAATTCTTATAAAATTCCTCAACTCTTAAAAATAATAAATAGAACTTTCCAAGGTCTTAAAATATCAAAACCCATCAATATGCTTTATTATATGATTTTTTATTCATAAATTACTTAAATGAGAATATTATCTCTTTAATTATAATCAACTTTTCAAAAATCTAATAAACCCTTATAAAAATTTCATCATATTGCGAGGAGCACACGTGTCTAAATGCTCACATTTTAAGGCATGATAAGGATCAGGTGGTGAAATTATCAAAATATCTTTGAACCCCGTTTTCCAAGAAAACACACTCTGATGTTCCTTTTTCAGAGTCAAAACCTCAAATTGACACCTATGAGTCCCAATGACTCATCAAATATAGATAAGGGTCACAAAAATCTAACCGCATATCTTATAGGCCCTAAAGCTGCATAGTGGCCTGGAATCAATAAAATCGTCGTACAAACCCCAATCATCCTTCATAATTACTCAAAAAATCTATCGAACTCGTAATAAACCCAGGCTACGATTCAAAGTCCACTAGTTTCATTGCCAAAATCCGATTGAGCCTTCAGCCCTACTAGCCCAAAGGGTCAAGATCTCACATTATTAATGAATTATCTTATGAACTTTAAGTTCATAAAGTATAATGAGGATCATAATAATGATAACTCACCATAAGATTTCTTCTCCAACTATTTTTCTTTTCTCCCCCTCAATGTTAGAACATTGCCTTATTTATATCCTCTTTTGAAGATCCATCTTTATGCGTCGTGGTAGATAATTGTATTATCTATTACATATATTAAATTGGTTTAGATGGGTTTCACTTGGTTTCTGTTCACAAACCAATTTATGAAGGGATATGAATGATTGTATATTAGCATGATGTGAATATGCTTGTTGCATGTCAAATGCATTATAAAAAGCATATAATTTTTCAAAAAAAACAAAGATATTTTCACAATATAGATACATATTATTTGTATCGAATTATCAGGATACATACACTGACAAGTAATTTTTTTTATCACAGTTTGACTTACAAACACCTCTCGCATTATAACTATACATATATATATATATATGAATATTTTTGTTGATATATCATTCAAACCAAATATTTGCGGTTCATATCTTCATCATGATTTGATTTCAAAGTAAGCAAGTAAAGACCTTCTACTTAAGATGGATTTGCACAACTACATTAGAAAGCTTATGTACTATGGAACAACTTATAGTTTTCCAATGATAATTGATATAGCTTATTAAATTATATTTCATATCAATTTGTGACCGGGATGGTCCTACCAGTTATGTCAATCTTTAATATTCGTATTATCTCATATTTTATAACCTTTTTAAGGTTAAATATAATTGTTCAATGATACAATAATATAACAAAATTGATTTATGTTTTGTCTTTGTACATGTCCATAATCATGGATATAAAAAATAACTCATCATTCACTTTAGAGAATTGAGCATTACTATTAGGATGAGATATAGTAGTCATCATAATTAACAATGTCACATTCACTTCAGGGAATGGTGTTATGCCCTCGGACTTAAATTTTTATTTTTGCATAACAATCACCGTAGGCCCACTATATACACTGCTATCACATCCAGCAATGCACATAGTAAACCTACAAGGCTAGAAAGAAATAATAAATGGCGAAGGAGAGATAATAAGAATAATTGAAAGGAGTAACAATGGTTTAGTTATAGCTAGTGATGTCATCGGGAAAATACTAGATTATGATTTAACATCAAATGCTCAAGCACTTCAATAAAACATGGAATTCTTGTTTGACATAATGTATACTCAATTACACAAGTCATATAATAAGGGAATACGATATCATGTACATAAAATGCTGAAGTCCATAATAAGAATCCTAACCTAACGTATTAAGCTATCCTCGAGGTGCTGACTGTTTGTCTAGGAAGAAGAACGAGGCCATATAAAATCCTTCCATTCCTAGTCAAACATGGATCCAGAGATGGGAAAATATACAAAATATTCTACACACATTCATGCAACACGCTGACACACATTTAAAGTATTAATGAGTCAATAAATACAATGACAGTTGATATATGCAGCACTATCAAAATATTTCAGGCATTCATGACCATGAATGAGCTGACAAAAACTCTCAGTCCATATAGGTCCCGGGAAAGGACTGAGAATCGTCAATGGCACTTCATGTGACTCCTCACCTATTTTCTCTTGTTAACTCGTATGATGACTTGGTATGTCTCGGTGGGATGTGCATAATACTTAGCTCATATCACTGATGATGCTGAGGTGATAAGTGATGGAGCTCTCATGAGTTGCATAAGTCACCCCATGCTGCTGCAATGTGTGATTCACCTCACAATTTTGGATGCGACTCAATGCATCATTTACACTTCAATAATGCATTTCACACTTTCATACCAAGCATAACAATCCAAGGTATGCAACACTTCATTTTGTTTAACAATTGACATGCATTTCATTCATGCGACATATCATTTTATCAAGTGACTCACATGAAATTCAGCACACATATGATTCCATTCTATTATTTTATTATAATTTCATTTATTAACACACTCATATGATCATGCCAATGACTTAAGCATATTAAAAGGGTCCATCCACTCACGGGTGGGTTTTCCGATATTCGAACTGCCTATACTTGTTTTCCTGGATCAATTCCTCAAGATCCTGCATCAATAGGTATCCACCTACACATAATGATATCAGATTCTTCAATAACATCACTAGAGGTATGAACACATAAAATAACACTTTCAAACCTTCTACCCAATAAATTACAATCCTAGACCAAAGATCAAATCGAGAATTTTTTATTTTTTTCTATTTTCCCTAATATTTTATCATTTAATTGATCAACCAAATCAACTCCAAATCTTGTAAATTTGCTACTATTAGACTCCATATTTAATCTAATATTTTTTATAATTTTTTTTTGAATCTTTATCATTTCTCTGCTATTTTTTTAAAATTTTTCTACTTTTTTGGGCTATTTTTCTATTTTTCTGAAATTTTATAAATTCTGGCCAATCACATAGCTCCATGTGGCACCACCAGGTAATGTCACACTTGACTCTGAACCTGACCAAGGCTGACATGTGTCCCAATCGAGACATACCAAACCTCGTCCGAGCCTCAGGCTCGGACCAAGTCTGGGTACCCCTATCCATAAATGCCTTGTCGCCTACCTTTGCAAGTGACATGTCATCTAGTTGTCCGACCAAACGACCTGTCATTCCTGGTCGTCTGCTTCCTTCAAACGACCTTTCTTCCCTGCAAACCCTAGATTTCCAACAACTCAATACCCACAAACACACATCAATCCTTCACCAAATCCATATCAAAACAAAAGACAATATGTTTCCAAAACTAACCCAACCAATAATTAATCCTTTCCATCAACTAAAACAGAAAATCAGACTAACTTAATACTTGGCTTCTTGGGTGAAAAATTCACTTAGATCCGGCTGTTGGAAGACTGGAATCGTCTCGAAAATGATCAAGATGAACTCGCGAGCTCAGGAGACACCTTTAGGACAATTTTGAGAGGTTGGGACATGATATAGAGAACTGGACATATAATGTGACATTTATCCCGTTACAGTACTGGCGACTAGCGAAGACTAGGAATGCCCCAGGCGGCAGCCGGTCCCACGATGATATCATCACTTTGGAATCCTTCCAAAATGACGGTGTTTATCACCAAACGACTTAGTCTCCCGTATAATAACCAAAATGACAGGGCGTGCTGTCGTTTTGACCATCATGGTCAATGTCATTTTGAATTTAATTTATATATTATTATAATATATAAGTATTAATAAAATAAGAATAATAAATATTATTTATAAAATTCTAATAAAAATTTAAAAAATCATAATAAATCCAATAATACTCTGAAAAATATATAGAAAATTTTTATGAAATTTTTATGAAATTTTTATGATTAGTTCTATCCATCAGTACCATCTAATTAATATTTTCATTCGATTATAATTTTCTAAAAATTTAAATATCTTATAATATATTATAGAAAAATCATAATAAATCACATTTTGATTCTGAAAATTTTTAAAAAATTTACAAACCATTTTAAACCATCAATGGGTGTATCCATGGTCCTAAGTTCTAATAATCATCAATACAAACCATTTTATGTTTCAATCATTAATTATATCAATAACGGTAATTCTCAAAAATTTTAAAATTTCTCCGAAAATGAAATTCATCATTTAAATCGTTGAAGCCTAATTATAAATCCATCATCAATTTGTAAATATGGGCTAAGGCCCACTAGCCTCATCAATTCACGACTGTGCTTTCGAGCCTCAGTACCTCGGAATTTTTCGGGGTCTCACAAATGTACCAACATAACGAACTTCATTAGTTTTGTCCTCATATGTAGTTATACTCATGACTATAAGATAAAAAAGTTATATTCACTTTAAGAATGTATCATAAATATGGGATAAATGTTAAATATTGTCACTTCAGGATTCATTATGTCATTTCAGGATTCATTATGTCACATCTCTAGACCTAAAAAATTTTACGTGACAATCGTCTTAGGCCTACTATACACTACTATCACATCCGATAATACACATAGTAAACCTACAAGGCTAAAAGGAACTAATAAATAGCAGGGAAGAAATCATAAGAATACTTAGAAATACAACAATGGTAATTATAGGCAACAGCTGTCTGGGAAACACCAGATTACGATTTGACATTAAAAGCCCAGGCTAGTTCAATAAAAACATGGATTTCCCTTTTGAGTTATTGTATTCTCAATTTTCATAAGTCGATTATAACATAACAAAGTAGTCTAGAGCAATATGATATCGCGTGCATAAAATATTGGAGTCCATAATAGGAATCCTAACTTGACGTTTTGATATCCACAATGAGTTGACTGTCTGTCTAGGATGAAGAAGAACCGTAGTTGTATCTATCCTAAACACAGATCCATTGAATTGGCAAAAACCTGCCAGGTGAGCAAACAACAAAAAGAAACATAATATTTTAAACACATTCATGCAACACATCGACTGACATGCTGGCATACATTCAAAACATTGACGAGTCAATAAACACAATCACAGTTGATATATGCAGCACTATCAAAACACTTCAGGCATTCATGATCATAACTGGGCTAGCAATAACTCTCAGTCCGTATAGATTCTAGGAATAGAATTGAGATTCGTCAGTGGTACTTCATGTGACTCCTCACCTCTTTTCTCTTATTATTTTGTATAATGATTTGGTATGTCCTAATTGGACGAGTATAACACTTGGCCCAGACCACTAACGATGCTAAGGGGATAGGTAATGATAACTCCACCTATATGGTCCCCACATTAGGAATTCTTGTTATACATTCAGTTAGCACAATTATATAAACCCTGTCTATGAGACCTCGTCCCTTCGAGTGCCTAGTCAGTGAGATCGTTCAGCGAGAGAACCTGATTTTGCCTAGTTTGACCAAGAGTTGACTTTTGACCAGAGAGAGTTGATTGTTGACCCGAGCTTTGACTTTAGGTCGGACACACTCATTGAAAGCCTAGGTGTGTGTCTAGGTGTTTAGCGAGTGTTGTAGCTCGAGTGTCAAGGTTTGAGTCAATAGAAATCGATTTGGGCTGGTTCCGGGTCCGTTTTGAGTGGCTATGGGTCTTTGGGCCGATTAACCCATTTTAAGCTCATTTATTATTTCTTGAGCACAATTAAATATCGGAAATCTATTTTTGATTTTTTTTGGTTAAAAAAATTTCCGGATCCCATTCGGGGCTAATCGGGGCTTAAATCGTATTGTGTCGGATTTTTTAGGGATTTTGGGCCCGAAAAGGGTAGCCCAAACCAACACTTGGAAATTTTCTAAGTGTTGGAAAGCCTGAAACTCTCCCTACCCTCTCCCCTCTCACGCATTTTCCTCCCTCTCTTCTCCCTAGAACTCATTTTCTTCCTCTTTGATTTTCCTTCAAAGAATACCTTTGGGCTTTATCTAAACACATTTCTAATCTCCTACAATCAGTTTTCACTGTTAGTTTTGCATTGAGGAACTGATCTTGCTATTCTTGGTGTTAGGGTATATTTGGAGATTTTGGTGGTAAATGCCCTAAATCCTTGATTTCTTTGTTGAGCTTTGGTCCTTTTGATTGTTATTGATGTTCCTATGTTAGTTTGATGGATTAGATTGCCTAGAATCATCAATTGAGTCTTGGTTGAATGATTAGTGTTGTCGATGGCATGCTCGTTAATTATGAGTTTTGTAATTTTGCTGAAATTGGTGGAATTGATTGAGTTCCTTGCTAATGTTTGATTTTTTATGGATTGAGGAGGATGTTGCTAGGTTAAAGAACCCAATTGTGTTGGTGGTTAAGCTTGGAGGTTGATGTTGAACCAGAATTCAGTATAATTGAATAATAAATAGTCTATCTATCCCTTAGACTCTTTCCTTCCAAAAAAAAGAAAAATGTTAATGAATTACTTACCAGTTAACAGGAACAATCCTAATTTTTTGATGTTGCGGAGACGGGATTTGAACCCGTGACTCACAATGAACATCAATAAGATATTCCAGTGTTTACAGCAACACTTCCTGTCTTTGTTTTATCTATTCTTTTACATCATAACGTTTCATCTGAGCAACAGCAGACAACAATTTGTTAAACCAAAGAGGATGGCAGTGAAGCATGTAATGGAAGGAAGAAACAGTATCCTCAATGTTATGACGTGAAGTAGAAGCAGTGTGGAGAGCAGAAATCGAATTATTGGAAGATAATGAAAAATATTAGAAAGACATGCCAATTCGGCGCAGAAGAACTTTAAACCTCGAGGTAACCCAGATAACATTTCTTCTTCCCCTCTCTTCTTTGCTGCAAAGGCGATTATGAGATGTACCTCCAAAACAGTATCCTTAAAATACCATTTTAACCATTCCTTCTAAAAGGTTGCTCAAGTAAGAAGAAATTTGAATAAATTCTTTTACCTCAATAATTAAATTTTATTTTAATACAAAAAATTAAATCGATAGATCTAATTGGTGATTACGATATAAGAAAGAGGATCAATCATTAAGGTGTTGAACGGAGCGTTGGTGATGGTAGAAAATGTCAATTCTAAGTGGGTAGGTAGGTCATGCAAACTCAAGCGCTGGTTCAACAGTAAAATGACAAGTGAGGTTCAATACACTGTAGTTATGGGTGTGTCGTGGTCAGTCATTTCTTGTTTAGGCACTCTGCAATGACCCTCTCTTAAAACAATTCAAGATCCCTTTGCTCGTCCTCTCACCAAAAACCCTATCCTTGCATCATTAAAATTGTCGATCTTCGGAGATTCACTCTAGTTCACACTTAGTGTGTCACTTACTTGTGTAATACCACTTACTCTGATTGTGATGATAAGAACCTATATTCATCAAGTTGATCAAAAACAATAGGCAAAGACTCTATCGAGTTGCAAAGGAGAAATAGATTGGAAACAAAGTTAAAGTAAATCACGGGATGTTACAAAGGGCACGAGACTTGCAACAACCAGAACTATATTGGGGTTTTTAGTCGGACATAATGCATCAAAAGCTTCAAAACAAATCAAAGGAACTCTAAATACGTTGAAGGATTTGATGCCGCACCACAAACCGACTTGACACTCTTAAACAACCTTAAAGGATCACGAGAAGTCTGCAGATTCGCAGAAGACCAAAATATCAGCAATCTTTGTCCAGAGGCCATGAGTATCCTTCTGAATCACGAAATATCTGGAACTTGAAGTCCGAGAAATCCGGAGATCCCCCTCTGCCATCAATCTTAAAACAACATCAAAATCTGCAAAAATATCACATTTATAAATTACAAAAAAAATCGATAAATCAACATAAAGACAAATAATGTGTTGTCATCCAGAATGATTAATCATATGCTAAAGGCAAATTGACCAGGTAAAAGAAATAGTGTCTATCTGACGAGCTTTTGTGAACCTCATTAGGGTAATTGAAAAGAGGACACACCACAGAGTTCAATACTTTGCATTACTCTCGGCAGATACATAATATATCTGTTTAAGTTTAATAGACCATCACTAAGCTGCTAAAATGAAACAATGTGAATTAACAATCCAAAGTGATTGGCTCGAGTCTTAACAACTGTAACAACAACAGATAATGTAAACAAGAATTCATGTGATGAAGTTCATTCATCATTCAATTACTGTCTGTGAAATAATTCCAATGTTGGATTGAACAAAATTTTCACTAGTAGTCTAAGATAGATAAATATTTCTCCGGAGAGTGTTCTGCTGTTAACAGTATTTTAGAGCATTAATGCAATATTAGAAAATAGTTTGATGATGGGATGAGAGAAAGCAATATCAACATTTTCAACCAATAACAGAGACTACTAACCTCAACAGAAAAAAAATATTGGTCTTCCCAGCGGTATCTTTCTTTACATAGCTCATCCGACCACAGAGCGCCTGGTGGATAAGTTCCTACCACTCTGGTTTTCTCCTCTAGCAACCATTCCATACTTGGTTTGCAACCTACGCAGACCACAAGCAAAATATCAGAATCAAAATTAATTTGGGATAATTATCGTTATCTTATTGCATCAATGTAGCAGCCATCCAGCCATACTGCTTTGCAAGTAAACCATAACTCTGTGTTCAACTAAATCTGTAAATGCCTATATATTTTACAGAGTTTCTCAAATAATGGGAAAAAGAGAAGCCACCAAATCAAGCAGATCCCATTTTTTCTTTCAATATCAGGATGAGGTTAGAATATTTCCCATTAATATCCATAGCCCTTTTATTCTTGCACCAAATTCTGTGTATTTCAAAGAACTTCAAAGGGCTAAATACAAATCTGACGGCATTGCCATCAAACCTGGTCACATAACATCTAATTTAGTCTCAGCATCTCATAAAAGACAAAATCGCGCATCAGCCGAAAAGCTCAAGCTGTTAAATCATAGTTGTAAGTATTTGTCAGGAGCATATTCTTCAGTGTTGCAGTCAGAATCATCATAGTTTCTAGAACTAAATCAATCCTAAACTGGATCTCTCTTAATAGTGTCAAACTTAGTAAATCATTGAAAAATAATTTCTGATTATCGCTCTTAATAGTATAAATGTATCAAACGAAAATCATTTACAGTTGGCATTAACATGAAAAAATGTGAAGCACAAAGAGAAAGAATACCTTTCCAAGAGTAGAATCAAGAGCAGAATAATTTTGCAAGAAACAAATTCTGCTCATTATTCACTCCACTTCAGCACCTTTCGTATTATCAGAAAGACCGAATAGCTTTCTCAAATGATGATTGTTTTCATAACACAACATATCAACTACAAGCTCCATGGTGGTGGCATCTGCTGAGAAACCATCACTGGTCATTTCCTCAATAAGCTGGATTGCCATTGATATATCCTTTTGTTGGAGGAATCCTCGAATGATGACATTGTAAGTTATACCATCCGGAGAGTAGTTATACTTTTCTAAGTTTCTGAAAACTCTGAATGCTTCGTCAAGTAATCCACCCTTGCAGAGTCCATTTATCATTATATTACATGTTAGAAAATTAGGCTGCATGCCTTTAGTAGGTAAATCGTAGAACAGTTTTCTTGCATCTTCTATTTTCTTAGATCTGAACATGCCATCAATCAAGATGTTATATACCACAATGTTAATCTTCGTGGAACAGGTTACCATCTCCTGAAATAGTGCCAAAGCCTTTTCAGGATGCCCAAGCTTGAACAACCAATCCAGCAGAGTTCCATAAGTCACTATATCTGGAGGTGCGTTGCTTGCGTTCATGTCCTTGAAGAGCTGCACTGCGGCCTGGACTTTCCCTGCTTGGAAGAAACCATTTATAAGAGTGGTACATGTTATGGTGTCAGGAATTAGACCTTTAGGAGACATCTGGTCATAAAGCTGCTTTGCCTCATCAATATTTTTCATCTTGCAATAGCCGTCAATCAATATATTGTAACTGTGTAGATTTGGTGTGCAACCTTTGCTGATCATCACGTCAAGCAACATTCTAGCTTTGTCCATATCCCTTTGCATACCATACCCATCCATCAACAAATTGTACGTGACAGTGTCAGGCTGGACATCCCAATAAATCATAGTCTTAAAGACAGTTTTGGCCTCCAAAATCATGTCTTCCTTAGAGAAGGCATCAATCAAGCTATTGAAAGTAATTACATTCGGAATAATGTTTAAACCCAACATTTCATATAACAATGTCAAAATTTCCTTCCATTGTCTAAAACTGCAGAGGCCATGTATTAGACAAGAATAAGTGATAACGTTAGGTGAAATGCCTCTAGTAGTCATCTTGGAAAATAAAGCCAACGCTTCACTGGGGTGCATGTCCTTACAAAGTCTGTCAATGACGGTAGTGTAAGAGACTAGGTCAGGCTGGCAGCCTGCCTCCTCCATCCTCTTGAGCAATCCAACGGCCAAAGTGGTTTTTCCAATTTTACAGAAGCCATTGATGATGGTATTATAAGTCAATACGTCAGGGCTGTATCCTTCTGAGACAATTTGATCGAAGAATTCCACAGCTTGATCGAGTTTGTCCTCTTGACAGAGGCCATGAATTAGAATGTTGAATGTTATGATGTTGGGATCAAAACCTAGTTTAATAATTCTTGCGAAAACAGAGAAGCCCAAATCCACACGACGCAGACGGCACAAAGAATTGATAAGTATGTTAAGAGTAATAATATCGGGAGGGGGTCCGAACAAATCCATTTGTTTGACCAAAGAGACAACGACGGCATAACGTTTCATTTGAGCCACAGCAGACAACAATTGAGTACAACGAACAACAGAGGGCAGAGGATGACACTGAAGCATGCGATGGAAGGAAGAAACAGTATCCTCAATGATTACACGGGAAGTAGAAGCAGTGTGGAGAGCAGAAATCGAAATATTGGAAGATGAGGAAACAGAGAGTGGTAGTGGCCAAGAAGAAGACCTACCCATTCGGCGTAGAACAACTTCAAACCTCGAGGAACCCGCAGCTAACATATGCATTGTACTTCTTCGTCTCCGGCTCTCCGCTCTTCACAACGGCGAAGGCAAGGCCTTTGGATCTCCAAAACGAGTCTTGTTGGTCTTACAATCAAGACTATTAAACGTGACCAAGTAACCTGTTTTTGTAGTTGGGCTTATATGCCTATGACCATGTCCAACGGGTCATACCTGGAGTATTCCTCCTAGCCAGGGCAGTTAATTTTCCGAGGGCAGAATGGGTATGCAAGATTTAAAAGCCATCTCTTCCCGCCTTTCCCAGTTTCCCGGTTTAGAAAAGCCAACCGGGAGATCGTTATCACCATAGCTGGAAACTGTTTACCTTTTGGCCGATTGATTCTTCAAGTAAGGCCACGGCATTAGTTAGCTAGTCCCTTCAACGGTCAAACAGAATTTCCTTTTTTTCCTGATTCCTTTTCTGTGTGGAGGAATAATGGAGCTGCTGAAACTATCGAAATTTAAGCTACAACTTCAAGCTTTAGTCACTGAAGCTCGAGGTCTCAGGGTAAGATTCGGATCTCTCACTATATGTATTTTTCAGTTTATGCACCTGTAATTAATTTATTTCAAGTCTTTGGATCTCGCAGGAGAGGGAAAACTCTGCTTCCCGACATTGCCAGCTGCTCGTTCAGGTTCTACTTACACCAATTCGCTACTTCAGTAGCGCACCACGGAGCATTTCCGTTTTAGTTTGGATTTTTTGGATGCAGAGACAGAAACAAACGGAGGAGGAATATGGGAAGCGGTTGCGGGAACTACAAGCGGAATTGGCCGCGTCCAATGCGTTGCGTCAAAAGCTCGAAAGAAAAGTTTGTCATCAAACACGGTCCATGTGTTCGTTGAAACGCTACTTAGAGAAATTAGTTGATTAAACGTATTTTAAGTACAAAAATCCTTGTGTTTTGTAGAGACATAAGTGAGTTTTGTTATGATAGGTGAATTACCTTGAAAATGACAATGTCTTGCTAGAGAACAAGCAGAAGGAGTTGAAGGGAACTCTACAGAGCCTGCTTCAATCGCGCGAAGGGTTTTTGAATGCTTACCAGGTTTGAGTATATTATTCCTTCCCATAACGCTAGGAAGGGTCTTTAGTTGGTGTGTGTGCAAGATTGAAAGATGCGATACTCATGAGCAGGAACAAACATGCGAGATGAAACGTGCTATTGAAGCCAGAGACAGAAAGATAAATACCCTGCTGGAGAAGATTAATGCTCATATATCGTTGTTTGATTCTATTGAAAAGGAGGCTTTATGTATCAAGGCAGTTGTGGACAGTGTGCAACGTGTTTTGAGTGAAAAGGAGGAAGTAGGTTCGTAACTTGTATGTTTTTTTCTTCACTTTGTTTCAGGTGTAAATGTTGCCAACTTTTGAGAAGTGATGACTGCGCAATATTTGGTTTTAACTAAATTATGCATGTTGTTCTCTTCAGCTGCTGGCTTAAGAAGCAAGATGGACAAGGTTTTGACATTCGAAGAAGTAATTGTTGGTAAATCCAAGTTTTGGTTTACCTTCTTTGACTTCAATTTTCAGGGGCAATGAATGTCGTGCCTCTAGTAAGGCTGTATTTGTCCTGACATAAGGATAGAATGCGTAACCGAATACTATGAAATAACAAGAAGCTTTTCATGTTCTATTTGTAACTTCTTAGAGCCATATTCCCTGGTCTTTTTTTGCAGACAAATTCCACAAATTGGAGAATAAGTTGAAGCATAATGAGGACGAGCTCCATCGAAAAGACAGAATCATTTCAGAGCTAGAGGGTCAGCTAGAAGCTGTAAAAGTCAGTAACGGTTGTCAAACCCCAATTGAAGAGATATCCACATGGGTTTTGAATATCTGTTGTTTTATTAATTCCAACACTATAACATTTTTACTTTAGCTACATGTTTTTTTTTTTATGAAATACTTTAGCTACATGTACTATCTGTGAGTAGTCTTAACCAACCCTACCTTCAGAGAAATCTACTGGAAAAGGATGCCCTGGTGCAGAATCTAATTGCTGAGAAAGAGGTTGTTGTTATGATCATTAGTTGCCGATCCAAGTTATTTCCTTATACGTTAAGGTCTCTGAACATCTCATTGCAATGTCACTAGGCGTTGTTCAGTGAAGTGGGGAGTTTGACAATAATACTGCAAAAGATTCAGGAGACCGTTATGAATATGAACAGAGAGGTAAGAGAAGAATTTCATTTTCTTCTTCCACTACAGTACTTGAGTTATAGTCACGTGCTTCAAATACTGAGTTCAAACATAATAACGAGAGTTTTGGCTTATGTATGTGTCATATTGGACCCAATATCGTCTGTAGGGACAATAATATCACAGGACAGAGAAAAACTCTATTCCAAAACATGACCGGTTTATACTGCTTTCTGTATGTTGATTCAAACCTGAATCTTGGATCATTCCACTCGTTAAGCCTAAACGCTTGTTTTTGCAAGTCAGCTGCATAATGATGTTATAATTGATCACTCAGCAATCTGTGGTTAATTTCTTGTGTCATGCTTATAGTGATCTTTTATAGACAAAGGGCTAATAATATAACTAGATAACTAGATTTGTTGTCTACTTGACTGATGTGTCCATGACTTCTTCTGTCAGGATAAAAGGGCATTTTCTTCCATACTAGAATATCGAGAAGACGGTGATATCGTCATGGGCGTGATGCAAAGAGGTGAAATATCTCCAAATAAAGCTTCCAATGCAGATGCTGCAGAATATCAAGGTTGGCTTCTTTACTCTCTTAGAAGGGACAATCATATTCTATCCAGATTCTCCCTAAATCATTTTATAATCCTCTAGCTTGTTTTGATCCAATGCCCTCTTGATCCTTAAGCCTTAAACAACAAGTTGGCTGTAGTATTTCCTTACTAGCTAATCATAGAGAAATCGGGCTTGCCATCAGCAATAGCTGTTATTTTCTTTATACCGTTAAAATGTTTCTGAAAATAAAAATTAAAAACCAAAATGTAAAACCTAAATTAGCTGGAATCAGCGGACCTGTAGCTAGGAGTTGTAAATTTTCTTGCTTCACTGCCAAAATGCTGATGCCAAAATTTCAGGTTTAGCTGTACTTAATAAATTAAGAAGCAAACAAATTCTCTTTACATTTTAGAAACGAATAAGATAATTAGTCAGGGAAATTTTTGCTTATCCGAAGACAGTTCTGTTTCCCATAATAGTTAGGAGAAGAATACTCACAACCCCGTAGGATGAAACCGGGGGATGCATATTTTAGCAAACCTGGTTTTTTGTTCCTATTTTCCCTAGAACCCTTGTATCCATGCTCTGTAAAAACTCTTCTCTTTTTAAGTCTTTGTGAAATAATGTACAAGTGCTGGCCCTGCTTCCTCATACGGTGCACCGTGAACAGCATAAAGTTTAAATATTTCGTGCTGCTTGATCTGAAGGTGAGGAGCAGAACAGAGTTGGCAGCCCACTGCAAGACATCAACCAGGTTAATCCTTGTGTTTTAGAGGCAAGTGAATTAATCTTGTAAACAAGATAACGCCTTAGTTGGTAATACATTACAATCGACATGATTATCTTCCTCATATGATAATGGCAGTTCACCTATTCTCCTTCGCTGTCACCTTGCTCTGAACTTCAACCCGCAGCTAATGATCCAAGCATTTCGGTTACGGATGAGAAGGTATTACTTGCTACCATATTTCCTCCATTTCTAGTTCAGTGCATTTCATTTCATCCCTTACCTTACTGCATGGAACAGATATATTACCTAATGAGGTTACTATTCGCATCTCTAGACAGGCAGCTGGATCATGCTTCGACCTGTGTGGAATGTTGGACAACTAATGTCTTGTTGTATGTTTACAGCTTAATTCCACCACCATTCAGCACCATCTGGATTCTCCATGCTCAACGACTCAAGCCGAGTCATCAAAAGCTCCAGGTTAATATTCTGACAATCTTACATTTTGCTGACCTGGTAGTGCTAATGATATTATCTGCCGGTTGACGATACGATCGATGTAGGGAGGTACGCTTCCATGTTAACAAAATCATAGATTTACATATGCTGAATCATTATGCGTGCCAACTGCTAAGTTGTGTATTTCCGACTGTTTCTGTGGATAATTTGCTTAATTCTAATGATATGTTAACCCATTTGATTTATTGTAATTGAAATTAGAATTGGAAATAAATAACTAAAAATTATTAGATTAACTTCAAAACAAACCAACATGTTGACGCATTGGTCTACCACCTGCGTTCTCTTAACTCGACGACATGCGTGTGGTGGGAGTGGTCCCACACCTAACGTGTAGAGGTGGTACCGTATTAGTCTGGTTGTCGATTGAGGTATTTTTCTATATAAAAAAAATTTCAAAACAATAAATTAATTTTTTTATATTAAAATATAATATTTTTTATATTTTTATGTAATATTTCCAACTCCCATATTACTTACAGTAATTCTCCAAATAAGGCTGAAATTATATAAAATTATTATGTAATGTTAATTTAGATGAAGTATGACGATGAATGGTAAGATTTATCTATACTTAATCAAATATCAAAAATTTATTCATTGTTGTATATTGAATCCATCAATATTTATGGTAAAAAAAAAATTAAAGTAGCAAATGCTAAAAACGTCATATAAACATTTGTCATCGTAAATACCTTGCCATTTTTAGAGATATTCTTCAAAATTGAACACTATACACAAGGTCTTATAATAGTAAGGAATCTTTAATTCATTACATTCTCTTGATCTTAGTTTATTTTTTTGATCCCTTTCGTTTATAATATATATGCTTGGAGTTTTTTCTTTAGATTTTATTTCAATCTTTCTAATTACTCAGGTATTTTTTTGTAATATCTCTTTTGTTGTTTTTCCTTTCCTAGTTTAAATCCTATTAAGTTCTGTGATTATATTAAAGACTTTTCGAAGTCCTAGATATTAGGATTACTGTTGATATTTAAGTGTATTTTTTCAACGCGTGATTAATTAATTCATTTATACATAATTAGTATTAACTTTACATCATAATATGATTCCAGACACTATTATTTAATATAGATAATAGATTCCCTTATTGAAAAAAATATATATTTATAGATTCGGCTCCCGCCAAAGCATGGCCTTCATGTGAATTGGATTGGTCTTATCCAGATCCAATGGACTTTTCGGAAGAAAACATTTGAGGTTGGCATTCACGTAAAGCAAAAGAAAACAATAGATTCAGCACACATTTTGGTACATATCATTATTTGGACTTTGACCTACGCCACACGAAATCCACCAATATTACTTGGATACGCCCCAACATCACCACAAGTTGTACATCCATTATGAATGAATTCAAACATGTCATTAACTTTTTTAAAAATAAATAATGAGAGATTTTGTTAGCTTATATGTCAGAATTCAAATCTCCAAGCTCATCGTGGATATTGTTGATTGGTAAAACTCATCAATTTTTTATCAAATATTAAGTGATTGAGTGATAATGTTTATTTATCTTTAACAAAATATTTATAAATATTTATTTCTTAGGTTTTTTCAGATTATTTGGATTCACATTTTTTCAATATTGACTTCTCGTTATCCCTCCAGTGTATTTGACAATTGATTAATTCTGTACAAGCAGTATAAACCTCTTTCGGATGAAAATTTTTTCCTTTACTCCTCAATTGGTATTTATAATACAATAAAAATATATCAATGTGAGCGGAATAAGATTTTTCCAGGGTGACAAGTTCTCCCTTCATTCTTCAATTGATATTTACAATACAATAAAAATATATTAATTGGAAATTTCATAGGATAATGAAAAAATTTGAATCCGTTAATATAATGCTTAAAAAGAAACTAATTCTAAACAGAAAAGAACCCAATTCTTATCCGTTAATTTTAATAATTTGTTTGTTTTTATGCTTTCTTTCTTTTCAGCGTCCTTTTCATAACTTGAGCTATACTTTTTAGTGGGTTGTCTCAGCCATGGATTTATATGAATTTAACTTTTAGAAAAATAAAAATAGAAAGAAAGCAACTACTCGTGTACCAGAGAAACTGAACCTAAGATCTGAAAAATCTGCAAGAGGACTACACGTGCGGCTAATAAGATTCACCCAAGTGGCAAGGAACATAAACAAATGTCCGCTCCCACTCCCCCATGTCACAGTTGCCTTAACTCTGGCAAACATAAACCCCAACGAAACTGCCGTCTCTTGCTCTGATAACATTGATGAGTGTCCATTTCTTGTTTTTTTTTTTTTTTTTTATTGTTTTTTTGGTTTCTGTGTTTTGATAAAATAATTTATAGTTTTCTGTGCATTGACTGTCCCCTCATTTAAAAGGGTAATTACAGAAAGCAACGCGGTAGAACATCAAATTAATTGCCTTATGGAGTGGTTTCGAAATCTACACGAAGAAAATATTATAAATGGTGTGTGGTGGATAGTTGCCGTTAATGTTATATTGCTGCCTGTCGCTGTTTCTTTCTTTGTAATCTTACATTTCCTCTCTTTTGTTTCTGTCTCTACGGCTTGACAAATAAGAAGAGATTCCTCTCTCACTATCTCGTAAACTCTCCTTTATTTTCCCTTCTTTTGGTGTAGTTATACCACGTTGAGAAGGGTACCTGTGATTTTTGTTCAAAATGGTGCTTTCCTGATCTTGAGAGAGAGAGAGCGAGAGGGGAAGGTCAAAAGGATGGGGAGTTGTGTGTCAACGCCACAAAGGTGTGTCTGTGTCAGGAAGAAGAAGACACGCAAGAGGAGGAAAACCATCAAGAGAAGAGTACCATCTAGATTGTCTGATGGATCAGTGGATAGGATTTCTGCTCCTTCTGATCATCGCTCTTCATTCACCAATTCCACCTTTCAAGGTGCTTATTATACTTTTTTTTTAGCTTTCCTTAGGGCCCACTTTTCTTTCTGTGGTTTTGTTTTGGAATCTTCGATTTGGCATTTTATGACGTTTGTGATATTTGGTTGCTGTCGAGATTATCTATTTTTGGTTGCTTTGGATTTTTGCTGGAATCTTGGGATGCTCCAGTTCAGGCTGTGGTAAATAATGAGGAGTTTGCATGGTATGCAGCAACTGATATTTCCGTTGTCTTGATGAATATTAATGTTGGTTAATATGCTGTGAAAGAAGTTCTGTTTATTTCTGGTAGGCTGCAGCCTTGCATTTATTTGCTTAATGATTAATCCTTTTTTATTCCATCGATCTTTATGAAAAGTACGGCATTTTTTTTTTTATTCATGGGGGAGTTCTCATTTATTTTACTCATAATGAAACTTTGTTCAAGTTCTGATGTTTGAAGAAAAAGCTTATTTTGGCTTTAAGGCAAGGCGTCACCACAGTTCATTATAAGACTATGGATCATTACTTGATCTAAATGCCACACTAAGCTATGATGTTCATGGTAGCGAGTGAAGGTTCACCAATTTGTGCTTTTATGGTAATGACAGTAGAGATGGGTCGCGTAATTTGTGTTTGATTCCTCGAGCCATTTAGGTGTGGAGTTGCTGTTTTTCCTTTTGAGTTATTACTATTGACTAAATTGCTAATTCAGAGCTAGTCCCTTTCGATGATCTTTTATTGACTATTGCCAAGTAGCTTTGAAAGCTTTGTTGCTTCGTTTAATTATATATGTGAGCTTGTTATATTTTAATGACAGCAGGAAGTGTTGAGGAAGCATGGTTTGATTCAGTTGCTATATTTGAGTCTGACTGCGAAGAAGATTATGAAAGTTTTCCTGACGGTATAACTCTACTCTCTTTTTTGGTGATTCCCCTGTTGCTTACTCTTTAAGCTTATTACTTAGAGATTCATGTTGTGGAACTATGGACACTTGCAGAAGTATTATCAGTAAGTGGCTTGGACGTTGTACTGGCATCAAGTATCACTTCTAGCAGGGAGGCTAATCACTGTGACTGGAATGTCCATATGCATCATAACTCTTCAACTGCTCAGATGCAGAAGGCAGGGGATTTGTCAGCTGTAAATTCTGCACGCAATTCTGTGAGCGAGGTTGCTAGGCATTTTTACAATCAGAATCATGTTGATTCCAGATCAAAGTCTGATGTATCTTCAGATGAAGCAAGACATCCTGTTTACCTTGATGAAATCTCATCTTCTGTGGATGAAAATTCTGGAAAGGAGCAAGGATTATTAGATAATTGTGGAATGCTTCCAGGAAATTGTTTGCCATGTCTTGCTTCAACCGTTTCAACAGTTGAAAAGAGAAGATCTCTAAGCTCTAGTCCAACAAGTGCTAGAAGAAAGGCTACACATAAACTCTCATTCAAATTGAAAGAGGGAAACACTAGTACCAACCTATGTGAGTACTTAAATGTTAAGATTTTTGCTCATCTTTGATAAACTTTGTTTAAAGTTTTTGTAATATGTGGGTTCTTGAGATGAACACCTTTGGTCCATTCATCTTAATTCATGGTGAAAATTTTGCCACTATTAGGCGGGAACATTAGACTTTACTTCACCATAAGTTATTTGTGATTGTATAATCATTTCTCTAGTCAAGCTTGACTAACTGAGGCTGAAACAAGAAGTTTTGTGATCTTTACCACACGTTAGGAGAGAACTATAGTATTGTATGGACGATGTTGTAGGTTCCACAAATGTAGGCTGTTGGAATGATTTTATGTTAATTGTACTGAAGAGTAGTTTGCAGGGTAAATGGTTTTGGCACTTGGTGGTGATGAATTGAATGCATCTAGTGAAATTCTTGACAAACATATAATGGACATGCAAGCAAAGTGAACAGTTCTTTTGTTCTTTTGTGTATGATTTCAGTTTCTTCAAAGGTGATTCTGTACAGGCCGATGGCGGGATCTCAAGTACCATTTTGCCCTATAGAAAAGAAAATAGTTGATTGCTGGTCACAGATTGAGCCAGGGAGTTTCAAAGTTCGAGGACCTAACTATTTTAAGTAAGAATGACAGAATGAAGAATTTAATTGTTATGACCACACTGTTTAAGTAAACTTGCCATTATTGGCTCTCTCATGACCCGAGCTCTATTCTCTTTGCATGGCAGGGACAAGAAAAAGGAATTTGCTCCTAACCATGCTGCGTATTATCCATTTGGTGTCGATGTATTCTTATCACCTAGAAAAATAGATCATATAGCTCGTTTTGTGGAGCTTCCTGTTATTAACACTTCTGGGAAGCTTCCATTTATACTTGTTGTAAATGTTCAGGTATCCTTACTTCACTCCTTGCGTTTGTTCACTATATGTTCTAATTTTGGTTTTTGATTTGTCTAGCAGCAAGTGTTTATCCTTACCTGCTTGTGGGTTGTGCAGATTCCTCTATATCCTGCTGCATTTTTTCAGAATGAAACTGATGGAGAAGGAATGAATTTCGTTTTGTATTTTAAGCTCTCAGATAGTTACTCTAAGGAGCTTCCATCAAACTTCATAGAAAGTATCAGGGTAAGACATGCCTTAGTTTCTCGATTTAAGTAATTGCCTCGTCAAAAACCATTTGCATCTTATATATCCTTTCTATGGATATAGTTCTTGTTAATTTAAGATTTTGGTTTTCCTGTAGCAGTAATGTAAAGTCATCCATTTTTCATGCAATGTTATTCTTTTCCTCATGTCCACTCTCCGTAAACAGCGACTGATTGACGATGAAGTTGAAAAAGTTAAAGGGTTTCCTATGGATACAATTGTACCCTTTCGGGAAAGATTAAAGATTTTGGGTCGAGTTGTAAATGTGGAAGATCTTCATTTAAGTGCTGCAGAAAGGAAGCTTATGCAGGCTTACAATGAAAAACCTGTTCTTTCGCGTCCTCAGCATGAGTTTTTCTTGGTAAGTAATATTTACACATACGACTCATGAATTCCATTTTAGTATGATTCTATTCTTCTCTGGTTATCAAAGCACTGGAATCAGTAGTACCAAATTATTGTTGCCAGGAAACTGATATTTGCCACCACCTACACTTCTTGGTAATGTTGTTAGTATGCATGTCTTATGTGGCAACTGGTTTTTCTAATTTCTACAGGGAGAAAATTACTTTGAGATTGACATAGATATGCATAGATTCAGCTACATCTCTCGGAAAGGTTTTGAAGCATTCTTAGATAGGCTTAAGGTCTGCGTATTGGATGTCGGCCTCACGATTCAGGCAAGATATCTCTTATTTCTTAGTCTCTTTTCTGAGCTTTCCTGGTCGACTACACTTCCATGGCTTATGGCCTAATGCTGTTTACTGTATTTGCATTTTAAAACAGGGGAACAAAGCTGAAGAGTTACCGGAGCAGATATTATGTTGTATAAGGTTAAACGGAATTGACTACATGAATTACCATCAACTGGGGCTAAATCAAGAGCCCCTTGAATTTTGAAGTGCCTAAACAATGCAAGCCTTTTCTATATAACAAAAATTGCATCATTTATAGAGAAATTTTTCGTGCCATCTTTATGTGCAGCACCAGTCCTAAAATCCATCTTCTTCCAATTGTAGAGTATGAGGTGGAGGGTTTGTTGCATTATGTTGTATGTTGTCTTTGTTGCTTAGCATTACCCAGATGAACGATGGACAAATAGGTTTGGAGTTATTTGTTTTGTAGTTTCGAAATATACTGTACTGTGATGGCCTTTGCTGGCTATGCTGCCATAGATGTTCTTGTAATTGAGCTCTACATCTGTAGACTTTGGAAAAGCTGAAATGAACTGCTCCAAAATCTACTCTAGCATGGAGAAGGCGCAAGCCTTAAGTTATCACCTGCCCATAACTTCCTTTAGGGAGAAACATAGTGCAGACTCAACTTAGCTTTTTTAGAGTTGTAATTAATGTGTTCAGAAACCATTGATGGGCAACCATATGTTACTTTGATGCAATACCGTGGGGTACAGTTTTCTTTCAACTCTACAAATTTCCACTGTCAATGTAGCTATGGCATGTTGATTTAGAAATGAATCTATAGCAAAACAGGAAGAGGAGAAGTAGGGAGAGGAATACAGTATCATAAAGGTATGCTCTTAAAGGGTTAAGAAGTGAACTTCAATTCCTGCAGGGGGCAAGAGGCTTCCCGCATAGACCTTTGTTTCCAGAGTAGGAGCTCCAGGGGAAGTCGCTAAAGGGTTTACCAGAGGGTATTTTCCCCACCAGAAGATTATCTGATAAATTCAATTCTTTCAGCTTTCTTAGTTTCAGATATCCGCTCGGTATTTTGCCTGTGAAGTGATTTTTCTGTAACTTCAGGTTTTCTAATGTGCTCACATTTGCTAAAGCCTCTGGCAGAGTCGAGCACAGTTGGTTGTAGCTCAAATCCAGGGTCTGCAATGATCCCAAGCTCCCTATAGTTGTCGGTAAGCCAGCTTTCAGACCATTATGAGACAAGTTGAGATACTGAATCCCACTCTGCCCTCCTCCCGTACCAATTTGGAGAGTGCCACTCGAGAAGAAGTTATCAGAAAGGTCAATATACGTCAATGAACCATCAGGAAATGCATTTTCTATCTCAAAAACTTTTTCCATTGAACCTGATAGCTTGTTTGAATGGATATCTAGCACACCCAAATGCCGTAAGTTTGTAATCGAATCGGGGATTGTCGAAACGAGAGTATTCAATGAAAGATTTAGCATGTAGAGCTGTGTGAGGCTTCCAAGCCATGATGGTAAACTTCCATTAAGATGGTTCACCGATAAGTCCAGCTCCTGTACTGGACTTGGAGTTAAATGTAAGAAGTCTGGAAATTCGCCTTGGATTCCACAACCAGCTAAGTGTATCTGGGAAAGAGATGGCAATCCAACAAGCCATTTTGGTATAGACCCAAGATTGAAATGATTGAGTGACAAAACCAGCCTTTGAAGATTTTGCAGGGAAGACAACTCGTGAGGCAATGGCCCTTGAATCCAGTTATGAGATACATCCAGGAGAATAAGTTGTGAGAGCTGACCAATTGATTGTGGAATTGCTCCAGATAACTGATTGCCACTGAGGTACAACTCTGTCAAATTTGAAAGGTTACCTAAACTAGAGGGAATTGCTCCTTCAAGCTTGTTGTTTGCCAAGGAAACTCTTTGGAGGGAAATCATACATCCGAAATTGCTTGGTATTCTTCCATTTAGATGGTTATTGTTTAGTCTAAGGAATCGTAAAGAAGGCATTTGGCTCAAGCTTGATGGAAATGAGATTGTTCCCTCAAGATGATTTGTGTCAAAGTATAACTCTGTAATGGAACTCAAGTTTGCTATAGATAGGGGGATTTCTCCTGTAAGAAGATTATCCGACAGGTCAAGCTTTCCGAGCTCCTGCATTCGGCCAATCTTGTCAGGTATGTGACCATTTAGCAAATTGCTGTGGAGATCCAGCTCTACCAGATTTGTCAAGTTTGTAAATGTATCAGGTATTCCACCACTAAGTTCATTTGAATGCAGTAGTAATTGATTAAGATTCTTAAGACATCCCAGAGCTGATGGAAGAAAACCAGAAAATCTATTTTCCTGAAGGTGAAGTTCTTCTAGTTTCAACAGCTTACCTATACTTTCTGGTACCGGTCCACTGAGATTGTTGCCATACAGGTAGAGCTTTCGGAGCCTTGGAAGGTGCAAACCAATCGACGACGGCAGTGTTCCGGTAAGCCCTATCAGACCACCAAGATCCATGACTTGAATAAAGCTGAGAAGGGTTATTTCTGGAGCCAACCATCCTTTCATCTGGGACTGGAATACGAAATCATCTGTTGAAATAAATCCTGCTAGATGGATTTCTGTCACCCTACCAGTTATGTTGTCGCAGAGAATGCCTTCCCATTTACAGCAACTATGACCAATCCATTTTGCTAGCCGGGTAGAGGTATCAAGCTGTATTCCAGCCTTAAAACTTGTGAGACCCTTCAGGTCACTAGGATTGCATGATGCTTCACCTAAAGTTTGCTCTCCTTCTCCCTCTCCTACTCTTAGGATGGTTACCAGAACCATAATAGCCCACACAAGCTGACTAGCCATTTGGTGAGAAAGCAGGAAAATGTGTTTGATCTTCAGGAAGAAAAAATTCGAATAGTAAGTACTTGGAAGAAAAGATCTTAGACAAAAAATGTAGAAGGTCAAAGATCTCCCTTGGCTTTTTTCTCCTTTTGCATATTATAGTGCTGAAAAGCATATAAATATGTCCGAATGATGATGTCCTCGGTTATGCCTAAAGGACAGAACAGGGCAAGAACCAAAGATGCTTAAGATTTTAATATTAAAAGAGTGGCTAAGTTTACCTTTCTCTAATAGTTTTGAAATGAATAAGCTAGTCGTCCTTGGCTCTTTCACCAGGTGCTGCTACTGTGATTCAGGACCAAGATTTTAGCTGTTCCTGAGATCAAGGCCAGGGTCACATGTCAGGTCTGATGCTTTTGGGAGATGCACCCCAATTCTTTACACAGTACTTTACTCTTTAGATGCTTCTTTCTTGGAAGAAAGTTTCAGAGTTCTTCTAGTAGGTCCTACCTGCAGAAATTGAATAAACTACCATGGTTTTGGTTTAGGCACCAGAAGTGGTGAGCCCTCATGAGATATTTGCAGGCCTAGCAAGCCTGTATGTGTTAGTGGGCCGATACGAGTGATTTCAATGTGATGCCAATGTCTTGAATTTATGGGCATACTTTTTATGAGAGGTAAATTCCAAGTTCGTGATATAGAGATTTGGGAAATGAATTTTGGGGTTTTGATTTTGGTAAATTCAAAATCAGTGATATGATGTCTAATACAAATATTAGGACCAATAGTTCCCAACATCAGGTGTCCAACTAGTTGGTAATAGGGTATATCCTAGATTCAATTTGTTATATTTTTGTATCATACTTGAATTATCAATATAAATATTTATTCTAAATTTATTTTGGTTAAGTATAAAACATAAGTCTATTAATCATATCTTGTAGAACATAGGTCATAATTGTGTCATTTGATTACAAGATCCTATTAGTAAAGTAAAGATCATAAACAAATCACAATACTAATATATTATTAGCAACATAGGCAATGATAACATATGGTGTGAGACCCCATCCCTCTTGATCCATTGAGTTTGATCAGAAATTTGACCCAGTGTATTGATCTTAGATTACCTGAGAGTTGTGGATATAGTTATAGAGTATAGTGTTTGTCTAGAACATGTGAGTATTGTGTCCTTGGTTGTAAGTTAATAGTGTCATGCAATATATTATTTTATAGTTTTAACATGTATTATCGTTTGTCTCAATTTGTATGTAGTTCAGGATTGAGTCAACTAAAAATTTATATTTTTATCTTTAAAACCTAATGGTTTACTATCGAATCTATTTTGAGTGGTCGAAGACCTTTAGTATGATCAATACACCTTATTGCCTAATATACTATTAATGTTTCCAACTAATGCCTCAATGTTTAAAATAAAATGATTACAAGTTCATTTTCAGAGAATCAAAACATTTTCTATTGTGAGTATCACGTCTTGGGATTGAGTTCTCATAGTAAGTATGAAGAAGAGCCAATATAGTGTTGGCATAGCGGTCTATCACACACTATGTTTCCTTAACTTTAAAGTTGTGGATTTGATCCCACGGAAATAAGATATGAAAAATGCACTTATTATGAGTAGTTCCACACTTTGAGGTGGATCCGGTACCGTAGTAGCTCATGGTCCCGAGTTGGATCTTGAGGAAGTGAGTTTGAATTGCCAAGCCACGGAGAGAGATTAATCTAGTTGTAAATTGGGATAATCTTCATTATTCAAAACAAAAGGTATGAAGAAGAGATGTCCACTTCTTAATGTGCAGAACTCTCTAGCACAACTCTTTTACCCTTATTGTCAACCACACCATTCCCTAAACAACACAACACAACAAGTTAAGGGAATTGGAAATGAATGCAACACAACCATCAACAATAAACTGACTTAGACTAACACTCTAGAACTATCCAATACTCTAAACAAACTCCATCTATCACCAAACACAACAATAAAATTCAACCTCACTTCTAAGGTTCCAACTGGCCAACACTCACACAAAATCCTCTCCAAGGCAAACCAATGTTAGAACATTTGGACTAAATATCAATGTAGTCCACTAATAATGTTCATCTAGGCTTGTGGATGCACAAGCAAATCATATAATTATATGAAAATATGTAGTCCGATTAAGTGATCAGATAAAATACTAGGTTTATCATCTTAAGTAACGATGTGGGTCTCTTTTCAGGTATGTGTAAAAATCCACAGGCCTATTTCTAATAAAGATGTGCTTGATTAGCATTTGGCCCATCCAGACTCTATTTAAGGGTTGTGATCCCTGGACATACATGACATACATGCATAAGAAAATAGTCACACTAAACATTGATTATTGTTCTTCTCTAAACTCTCTCATCACTCACTGGTGGACTGTGCATGGAGTGCCTAGAAGATTCATTCCCTCTATCTTGGACCTATAGATTCTGGTAGTAAAGGTAAGCTTTTGATGCGTTTATTTTCAATGATTCTTTTTTTTAAAACCATATTTATTTTGGATCTAACAATTCAATTAAAGTTTTTGTTTCAACAAAAGAATTTTTTAAGGTTTTGAAAAAACAACAAAAAAATAAATTTTGAAGGTTGGAGTGTAGGTGAGCCATCAGGCTCGCATCAAGTCGTACCACGCGAGCCGTCGGGCTCGCATTTGGCACACCAGGCGATCCGTCAGGCTTGCATCTAGTGCACCATGCGAGCCCGCCTGGGTTTGCCCCCCGCGAGCCATCAAGGCTAGCACCCAGGCAAGCCTGTCTGGGATCGCATCCCCAGGCAAGCCCGTTCGGGCTCGCACCCGAGCGAGCCCGCAACGGCTCGCCCTGGTCTCCCTCACGTGAGCATGACTTTGGGTCGCACTAGGGTTTCATCATATTGAAACACTAGGGTTAACGGCTTCCAGATCAATATGATAACACCTTAGAGTTTCATTATTTGGACTAAAAGTTTCATAAATTGGGCCTTTATCATCTAGGCCTGAAAATCATTGTTTTTATATGAGCTAGATTTTAGACTTTGGGATTTGGTCTAATAAATATACTCAATGGATTTTGAGTTTATATAGACCTAGATTTTGAATTTTTATTTTGGGTCACTGAATCTAAAATTATGATTCTAGACTATAAGGAAAAATCTGATAGATAAAATAAATTATTTTGAAGTATAATTGAATTTAGTAAGATTCAATGTTTAAAATTGAATAATAAGTAAACTAAATTTACTCATAATGATTTATTTAATTTGTAAGATTAAAATCAACTTAATATTAAATATTAAAATCAAATCTAATTAATATTTATTAGTTGGGTCATTAGACTCATTTAAAGTATATAGTTTCAAATACATTTAGGTTGTGGGGCTTAATTGATCAAATTTATACTAAATATTAAGTTACAACGCTTATCCTTGGTCCCAATAGGGAAAAAAATGGAAAAAGATCTTGGGTTGAATAAAGTATTTAATCCAATTTAAATTTAATTATTGGACTAAATTAATATAATAGATTAAATTAAATCTAAATAAATATTGAATCATAAGATTTAATTAAATATTTAGATAAATATTGATAAGCCCTCATGAATTATTTAGTTTATAATAAAATTGAGATATGTGACTCAATTGAAATAATAGACTATAATGGTTATATATTGAGCTGTTGGACCCAATTAAATTCTGAATCCAATCAAGATTTGAATCATTGGATTTAAATAATATTTTAGATTAAATAACGTTTGAAGGTTGGTCAAAATTTAAATTAAAAGAGTTTTTTTCTTTCAGAATTAATTTTAAATCTTATAATCATTTTAGACTTAAAATTAATCATAGGTTGATTTAAAGAGTTGAAATTAAAGCCATAAAGGAAATTTTGGCAAGGAGATAAATCAATTATGAGTTATTTTAGTCATAAAGTTATTTTGACTAAAATAAAACTTTGCTCACAAGAATAATGTTTCTGATCAAATTGATTTTTGAATAATACAAAAAGGCTCAAATAAAATCAGGATATAAAGAAATTTTTCAGTCTTGATTTTATTTATAAAATTAAAATCCATCTTTAACCTATAATCTAAAGTTTTAAACTTAAGGTATTTAGACTAAAATTTTAGAAAATTATTTTCATATTCTTTTGAGTATATCGGCTAGAACACACATAACTTTCGTTGGAAATTCTTGTGATATAATGTTGTATATTCGAAGGAAAAATAATGCAAAAATGAAATCTATGGATTTTATCTAGATAACATATGATTTCCTTTACTAAATCCAGATTATTATACAAGTCCAAATCTTCTAAGATCAATTACATGAAATATCAAATAATTTACAGGTTAAAGCAATATCTCACCAAAGAGAGCTCTCTTATGTAGACAGTAAAGTCAAATTATTTGATTTATTAAAGGATTATGATATTCATGCGGATAATATCAGCCCAAAGAAAGTTCATTATTGTCGGGCAAGAATTTCATAATAATACATGATTATGTTGTTCATATAGGATGGTATTCATAGGCCAGTAATTCAAGTGAATAACTTCGAGATCAAGCCTGCAATGATTCAAATGATAGAGAATCATTAGTTCTTTAGATTGGAAAAAAGGACCCCATGAACAAGGCGACCTACAAGAGTCATTTTCCACTCTTTTTTTTATCAAATGTTAGAAGCTTTATGGATGGTTACTCTAATGATAATCAGATTTCCATTTGTGAAACCCCGTCCCTGTCGGGTGTCCAATCAGTATAGTATTAGTGGTCCACGTGTACGTTTGATGTGTTGACCGGGACGGAAACAAGACAGTAGGAAAATTACCATTTTACCCCTATTGGACCCGGACTTGTTTCCGGGCCTGTTTAATTCCTTAGGGCCTTCGTCATAGCCTTTTACTATTTTCGGGCCTGATTAATCACTCTAAGGCCCTATTGTACTCAAGACTATCTGCCTAATCTAGCCAGAACCCCTACCCATGTTTCAGACAAAACCTAATAACCGTTCATTCTCTGTTCCTCTCAACCAGCCCCTCTAGCCTCTCCCTGTTCCACTGCCAGATGGTTAGTTAACCTATAGATAAGGGTAAGAGTTTTGTTTCTTTTCCGTATGTAGATTGGGTTGTGATGGTTGGTCTGTTATCGATTCGATTCAGGTGGATTTGAATCGGAGTATCATGACAATGGTAAAGGAATTGCCACCAGTTCATCAGCACGCCAGATAGGAATCTACGTATCATCTGTTTGATCGGTTGTCGTTTTGCCCTTGTTGATTGTGCTGTTGGTTGATTAAATTCATTCCTCTGGTTTCTGTGTTGGCTGATTCTTCTTTTCGTATAGTATATTCACACCCTTTGAATTATGAGATCCTTAATTACTTAATGTCCTGTTACACGGTTACTCGTCAATTGAGTCTCAAGGCTTGATTGTTTCCAGTTCTTTGTTCTTTACTGGGAGCCGTCCCCAAAATCCATCGACTTAACCCGTACCTCCCGTTTTTACCCGGTGGTGATTTTTCTATTCCTTATCCCGATTTCCAGGTCACCCCATCAGGCTTTTGTATGTCCCCTTTCCTTTTATTCTGTTTTAATATAATTGTGCACCTTCCCCGATGCATTCCCATCACTTGTCCCAGCCATTATTGTCATTCCTGTTTAACTGGCTCCACCAGCATTTTTCTTTTGCTGGAACGGTATTTATTCGCTAGCAGGTAGGTGCAACTTCTTCACTTAGCTCCAGCAGCCGGGGCTCTATTCTGTGCAATCGGGAGTGAGCAGAGGCTTCATCTTCGCCATCGGGTAACCCAGCTGTACCTTCGTTCCTTACCTGGCCAGGAATCTCCTCTCCTCCTTTCACCTCTGTTCCTTCTTTATTTCCCAGCTTCGTGAGCTGGTTCTTCACCTGGTTCGGGCTTCCTCACTTCTCCTTCGTCATTTTCCCAGTGCCGCGAGTAATGCTTCCCTGATTCGGTGTGCCCCTTCTCTTTTACTCACTTAACTGAATATATGTTTCCCTGTGGCTTCCTCGACCCCTCCTCCACCAGCTGCTCCCGCTGAGTTCGTTGTGCCTTGTTCCTTCTTTTATCTTCATTTTAACGGGATCCATCCGCCTGATTTTCTCTCCTCCATTCTCATCTTTTCCTGCCATGAGCTTCGTGGCTTTTCTTTCTCAGTATTCATTTCATGTGTCATGGATTGTCCAGTACTGGTTCCACGCCTCATCAACCAACACAGCTCACGTCCCTAGGTCACTTCCTTTGGGTGCCAAGTGAGCAGTTCATCCCCTATGCTCTTTCAACACCCACCTGTTGCTCACGCGTTACAGCTAACTGTCGAAGTCTCCATCTCCTCATCCTCCGCTCCTGTAACGTGTGCCCTACTCTTCCATTTCTCTGGCATGCTCAACATTCCTTCTTTCCAGGCGTACCATACTCTTCTTCTCCTCCCGCGGTGCTCCTCTGGTTCTTCGTTCTTGCCGAGTGATGCACGTGTGTATTCTGGCTCTTATTCGTTCTCGGTGCTACCAGCTCCTTCTCCTTTCCTGTTCTTCTTTCATCTCACGGTGCTGCGAGTTGCTCCCCACCATTCTCGTGTGCTTGTTTCTTCTTGTCATGGCGAGCTACTTGTGTTCTTTTTCTCTTCATCTATTTTCTTTGTGCAGTGAAGTTCTTCTCCACTGGTTCGGCAACTTGGATCAGTGGTTCCTGGTCTCTAACGATTGTTTATTCTCCATTCTGAACTCGTGTATCATGTTGCCTGCGAGACCAGCCCTTTTCCTTGTTAATTTCCCTTTTGTTTATTTCTTCTTTTCCTTGATGCGGGGCTTGGAGCTGCTTTTTGGACTGACACGTTACCTTCCAGTTCCTCTTTTTCCTTAGGTTTTCTTTCCCTGTCTCTTTTTCTCGACCAGCGTACCCAACATGCTCTGCAAACCTCTGGTTCTTCATCTCTTGCCAAGTACGTGTGTTTACTTGCCTTTGTCATTTCGGGTGTGGTGAGTTCTGCCTTCGCTGGTTCTGTGCAACCGGATCTGTTCTCTTCTTCCTCTTCCTATCTAGTTGAACAGGTTTTTCTTCTCCTTCGAGTCCTGCTTCTCGTGCGCCTCATCGCAGGCGCGCATCAGCTCCTTCCTCAGCTTCTTCACTGTATCTTTGTGTTTGCCACTGATTGCTGAGTCTTGCCTTGAGAATTTCTTGTTTGTTTCTTCTTTCGTTCCTGTACCCATTCACTGTCGCAGTCGGCCCTTCTCCTTCCTCGCAGACCGTCGCATGTCCCTCCTCGAGTTGCCGTAATAACTGGGCTTTTGTTCTTATTGAGTCATCCCAGTTCTTCGTGAGTTTCGTTTGTTCACAGCTCACGTTCCGTGATTCCTCTTCTCCTGTTCTTTGTTGAGCCTTGTCTATTGCTTCGCGGATCTTCCCACCTGCAGTTTCAGAGTACCCAACTTGCCCGGAAATCTTTGGTTATCATCTCGTTTTTGTGTTCCAGCTTGCCCTGCGAATTTGCTGTTCCCACCTTACGAAGCTCGCCCTCAAAGTCCTCTTCTTCTTTGCTGAGCTACATGTATCGTCCTTGTGCTTTGAGGATTTGCTCTGGGTTGTGTTCGTTTCTGCCGAGCGTGTGTGGTTATGGGTTATTGTTCACAGTTTCCCTTTTTGTTCCGGATACTTGTCAAACAGAAATTGTTCACTCTTATGGTCTTAAGGGCTGGTTGTGTTGATTCTGCTTCATGATGGTACCGAGAGATTTCTTTCCTTGTTTCCCCTATTTTTTCTTTTCCCACCTGCTGTCCATGAAGCCTCGAGTTGCCCTGTTAATTGCTTCACCTGTTGCTTGCCTTTCCTTCTTTTGGGCGAGGTGTATTCTCCCACTCTTCATGGATTATTTTTGCTCACATTTCCCGTCATTCGCAGTCTTCTCCTCGCTCGCTTGGTATCAGGCAAGGTGGGCACGGGATCGTCTTCAGTAAAAGTCACCCCTTTCGTTGTTGTTGTCATGGGATTTGCAGGAAATGAATTTAATGGAAGGGTAATAAACTAATTGTCTCAATTGGGTAGTATAGTATAAGTTGTGAGAAAGGGATTTCAGCCTAATTAACCATTACAGCTATTCAATTAAATGGGTAAATAAAATTGTGAACTAGGCTGGAAGAATGTCGTAGGTAAATAACATACAAAACCTTACCGTATGATTAAGTGGTTGACATTAAACAAAGACTGCTGGCTGCTACTAAATTTACTAAATAACGCATGATATTTTGTCCTACCTTCGTTAGCCAACTATTATTTTTCAACACTCCTTTGGTGGCAGAATGCTTAGTTATCTTTCCAAAACTTATCTTCGAATCATGTTAACTAATAAAATTTACGTTTAGAATTTAATGGGTAAAATGCAAGGTTTTGCCGTTTTAAAGAAATAGACTGCCAATGTGTGTGTAATAATAAACCTGTGTTTGCAACAGTTGATAATTACAGTAAACAAATATTCGCTTGGCCAATGCGAGGTAAGACAACAGAATCCCAGTTACAGGGGAGAGTTGCTTACTTGTTAGGAGTCGTATAGGTGATGTTACGTATACCTGTCACGTCTTCGCAGGTTGGTTTGGATCGTATATTGAGGCATGTATGATATTTGTGATGTTTTCTCTACCAGTCTCGAACAACACTGGCAGTACGTGTTATGTATTTTGTATTGTTTTAAAATAAATTAATCTGCCAGTGGGCTCCAGGGGTCCCTTTAGCGGGGGTTACTCGAGGAGTGTTTTATTATGTCCATCCCGATGAGTTTTTCTTGGTTGACATTGTTAATAGTATTGTGTTACGAGTTGTTGGGATATAACCTATTGGGTTGGAATCGTATTCTACGGTATTAAAATTTAATGTGTGAATTCCTTATCTTTCTAGTTGTTTCCATTACGTCCTTATTCGTATAGTAATTCATTTTCCCTCTTCTTTGTATGTCCTCTCGTTTCCCAATTTAAGGTGTGAATTCCTTATCCTTCTGATTGTTTCCGTTATGTCCTTGTTCGTATAGTGATCCTTTTTTTTCCCTACTTGTTTGTGCTCCCGTTTTCTCGTAAGGACATATGATGCTGTGACTCCTACTGAGATTTTATAATCTCACCCGTTGTTGTATTTTCCCCTTTCAGGAGTAGTACGAGAGCCGTAGACGGTATTTGAGGTGTGAGTGCTTCCTACGACTCGGCTGGACTATCGCACCTACACGTTTTACACAGTTTTCCCACTTCTGGCATTTCCGGTTTGACTTGTTTGACGTTTGACTCACTTTACCATTTTAGACATTTATTTTCCTACCGGATGCACTGTTTTTACGTATCGGGCTTTAAGCCCATTTCGTGACTTTGGGCTTTGACTGTTTGGATCCGTTTTCGTTTATGGTATTTCATTTCCAGTAAAGAAAGTCTTCCGCTGTATATTTCATTTACTCCGTTTTATGCCAGATGTCAGTTTTCAATTTGTCATGCTCCAATGTGTAAAAATTAAATGCTGTTGTTTTTGGGAATCGTGTTTGAAAAGTCGTATAAGCCTTGTGAGATTCGGATTGGTCCAAGTGTTGGGTCTATCCGGGTTTCACGACGGTAAGGGCCCGGTTTCCGGGTTTGGGTCCTTACACCATTGCTCTTGAAGATCAGAGTAAAACCACATTCACCTGCCCCTATGGGACTTTTGCTTTTAGCAGGATGCCCTTTGGGTTATGTAATGTGCCTGCCACTTTTGAGAGGTACATAATGGTCATTTTAACTAATTTGATTGAGATATGTATAGAAGTGATTATGGATGATTTCTCTATGTTTGGAGACAATTTTGATTATTGTTTAAATCATTTGAGGGTAGTGCTTGAGCGATGCCACAAGAAAAACCTAGTGCTGAATTGGGAAAAATGTTAACTTATGGTCACTGAGGGCATAGTTCTAGGGCACTTGGTTTTAGAAAAAGGATTGGCAATTGATAAAGCCAAAATTGAAACTATTGAGAAATTGCCAACCCCAAATTCAGTCAAAACTGTTCGGAGTTTCTTGGGATATATAGGGTTCTACTAGAAGTTTATCAGGGATTTTTCGAAGATTACCAAACCACTATGCCAGCAGCTTGAGAAGGATAAAAAATTTGAGTTCAATCAGAACTGTGTGGAATCTTTTGAAGAAATCATAAAGAGGATGATAAGTGCTCCTATCATTGTTACACCAGATTAGGAGCAGGAATTCGAACTGATATGTGATGCTAGTGATTTTGTTATTAAAAATATACTTGGGTAGAGAAGGAATAAAATCTTCCATCTTATCTACTATGTAAGCAAGACCCTTGATGAAGCTCAGGTGAATTATATTGTTAGAGAAAAGGAGTTGCTGGTTGTAGTCTCTACTTTTGACAAGTTTCGATCCTATCTAATTGGGTCAAAAGTAATTGTCTATTTTGACCACTCCACCATCAGACATTTGATGGAAAAAAGGATGCCAAGCCACGCCTGATCCGCTTGATATTGCTGCCACAACAATTTGATTTAAAGATCAGAGATTGCAAGGAAACTGAAAACCAGGTGGCTGACCATTTGTCAAGATTAGAAAATCAGAAAGCCTCAAGAGCCATTGAGATTGGGGAAGTCTTTCTTGATGAACGAGTGTCGGCTGTTCAGAATTCTGATCCTAGGTATGTTGACATAGCAAACTACCTGGTTTGTAAAATAGTCCCTTCCGAGCTTTCTAGACAACAACAAAAGAAGTTCATTCACACTACCAAATTCTATTTCTGGGAGAATCATTTCCTATACCGCTAGTGCAGTGACTAAATCATTAGGCGATGTATAACTGAGGAAGAGTTTGAAGATATTCTAAAGCAGTTTCACTCTTCTCCATGTGGTGGGCATTATGGTTCTGATAAAACTATAGTTAAGATACTTTATTCTAGTTTTTATAGGCCACCTATTTTTCGTGTTGCACACAATTTTTTCCTACGTTGTGATAGATGTTAGAGAACTGGGAATACAAGGAGAAGGAATGAAATGCCTTTAAATTATATGCTGAAAGTGAAACTGTTTGATGTGTGGGGACTTGATTTTATGTGACCATTCCCTTCTTTATACAGAAAGAAGTACATATTGCCTAAAGTTGACTATGTGTCCAAGTGGATAGAAGCTGAAGTTTATGAAACCAATGATGTCAAGGTAGTTTTGAAATTCCTGAAGAAAAATATTTTTACTCAGTTTAGGGCTCAACAGGATATTATCAGTGATGAGGGGAATCATTTTTTCAACACTCAATTCAGAACCTTAATGGGATTAAACATAAGGTGGCTCTTCCCTATCACCCCCAGACCAATGGTCAGGCAGAGGTCTCCAACAAAGAGATTAAAAGAATTTTAGAGAAGACTGTTGGCCAGACAAGAAAATATTGGTTCAGTAAATTACCAAATGCACTGTGGGCATACAAGACAGCTTACAAGGCACTATTAGAAATGACACCTTTCCAGTTGGTGTTTGGTAAGGCCTATCATTTGTCTGTGAAGCTGGAACACAAGGCCTACTGGGGAGTCAAGAAGCTGAATTATGACGTACTAGCAGCTGGTGAAAAGTGAATGCTACAATTGAACGAGTTTTATGAGTTGTGCCAGCAGTCATATGAGAATGGCAGAATTTATAAAGAAAAGATGAAAAGATGGCGTAATAAGTATATTAAGGGCCAGGAATTCAAGCCTGGTATGTAGGTTTTTCTATTCAATTCAAAACTAAGACTGTTTCAAGGAAAGCTGAAATCAAGGTGATCTGGATCTTTTACAGTTGTAGCTGTGTCACAACCCAGCCCCTGGATATCTAGCCCAATGGGCCTAGACGTGTATTTGAGCGTGATGAATCACAACTGTAATGCTCGATTGAGCTTCTAACCACATAGCCCAAAAGATGCATCTTGTTACAATTGATCCTCTCACATAATATATATACGCCCAAGACATCCCCCACTCCTTTTTGATGTGGGATTTGGTAACACATTGATCCCCTACGCAAGCTGGGTCTCATAATATCCCTTCCTTATGGATCTTGTGTCCTCACGAGGGAAGCCCAAACATAAACTCAACAGCACACGGCTTAAGCCCACACGGAAGAGAGAGCGAGATCGGCTCCGCTACCATTTATCACGACCCAGCCCCTAAAACCTTAGCCCAACGGGCCCCGATGTGTATGTGCGCATGATGGATCACAATGTAACGCTCGATTGGGCGTCTAACCACATGGCCCAAAAGATACATCTTGTTACAAATGATCCACTCATACAACACTTATAAGCCCAAGGTCTTCCCCATTCCTTTTTGATATAGGATTGGGTAACACACTGACCCCTTATACAGGCTAGGTCTCACTATTTGTATACCCGTATGGCTCAATAAAAGTACAAAACCCCAAGTCTGAAAATATTTTTAAGGTGAATAGGCAAAGAATTAAGGCATACTGTGGTGGGGAGGTTTATCCTGTCTCTACCATCATTTTAAAATCTATAGATTAAACGTGTAAAGTCATGCCATGATCATAACTAAGGAATTTAATGGGAGGCAACCCATTATTAAAAAAAAAGAGAAAAAAAAAAGAAAAATGAAAATGGTGAGGCAAGAGAAGAAAAGAAGGTTATTTTTGGACTGATTTGTTTGTTTCGTATGTAGGTGAAGGTGTTCAGTTTGAGGACGAAGGGCTTCGTTTGTCATTTAGGTTTTGGAGGCTGAATTCAAACCACCAGCCGGTCCGTTCATTATCACTGACTGGTCGATGAGACCAAGTGAACTACCGAGTGAAGATCGATTAGTCGGAGGCCATTAACCAATCGGTCGAATATGTGGAGTCTCCATTGTGAATAAAGACCGACCAGTCAGTGCCCTGAAGAAAGAAAGAGGCAGAATGTGAACCTACACCAACCGGTTGGTTCCCAACAACTGACCAATCGGTATGCCAAGAAAGGGGTTTTTTAAAACCCTTTGCCCCTCTTTTTTCCATATTACCCTCTCACAAATCTATCAAATTCTCCCTCTTCAAATACTTTTGCTCTCTTTTCTCTTTAAAAAACCCTAACATCTACTTCCTCCTCTCACCTAAACCAAGCCACCATCCTCCTTGACCACTTACCTAAACCTAGTTATCTTTCATTATCCTTCTCTATCCTTGTAAGTATGGGTAGAACCAAGGAATCAGCATAAGACCCATCATATCCTCGGTGGCCATCCAAGTGAACTCGAGGTTTAAAATCTTGGGTTTCCTCCTCTAGGGCAGCTTCGGAATATGATAGCTTTAGGTTCATGATGGTAGTAGCTAAGAAACGCTATGAGGCATTGAAGGGCCGATAAATCCAGCAAGAGAAGTCTTGTGCTTTTGAGTACAAGGCTATATTTGCTCGGGATTCAGTTAATTGTTTGCCAATGTATAAGCAACTATGCAGTAAATTGAGTTGGGAAACCTTTGTTATTCGTACTTCTTTAGATGCATATTGTGAACTAATTTATGAGTTTTATGCAAATTTACTTGATGCAATTGGGCCAATTGTGATAGTTAGACAAAAATATGTGCCCAATACTACCACTATTATTAATTATTACTATGAATTGGAGCATCGTAGGGAGGAGGATGTTGAGGAGGAGGTGTCTGATTTGTTGTTAGTTTATAAAGTGCTGATTATGTGAAGGGGGGGAGGAGCCACCAAGAAGTACTGTGACTGTGACAAATTTTTGTAGGGAGGAAAAATTTTGGAGGAATTTTATAGGGCATAATCTCATACCCACATCCTAGAATTATAATATAAACAAAGATGTATCATTGCTCCTTTATAAGATTGTTATGGGTATGAGATTTGATATAGCGAAGATTATGGCTAGGAAGATTCTATTCTGGAAGCAGAAGACTAACAATCGTCTTCCATTCCCGCATTTGATTTAGAGGCTTTGTATAGAGGCAAGAGTGGTGCCTCCGGAAGAGTTTTTTTTTTTGAAGAATATCGAATTGTATTGAAATTGAGATCAGTACAAATGCGGAACAATGAAGCATTGTGCCCGCTCAGTTGACAAAGTGCAACTTGCAGATGCCAGAAATGTGTTCCGGTATCTGCTACTTGCACCAGCCCTGTATTCTAGGTAGCTAATAACAAAATAAAAGCTCCTGAAGGTATGATGTTCAGGCTATCAAAAGCAACATCCGAGAGATTAGTCTTTGCCCAATAAAATCCATGTCGCATGCCATTGTAATACATATCCGTTGCACTACTGTCTTCCCCACGAAAAATTTTATTATTCCTACCCAACCAGATACTCCAAGCGCATGAGAAGAGCAGCACATACCATAATCCTCTCCATCGAGATGGGATTGGGAAGCCTTGCCATTGGACGAATAGTTCAGCTATGGACTGCGGCTGAACCCAACTGAGACCCCAATTTCGGATTAACAAAGACCAGCAAGACCACGCCTTCCTGCAGTGCAAGAGGATGTGATTAGAGTCCCTTTCCACATCACCGCAGGCGTCGCAATATTGCTCGGATGCAGGTAAGATGCCTATCCTGATTAAGTGGCCTTTGGTTGACAACTTCTCCCTGCACGCCAGCCACATGAATGTTTTCCATTTGGGAGCGCCCTGTTGACTCCAAACATTAGGAATCTTCCGTTCGGAGACCATCGTAGCACTCGCCTCCAGCGATTGGTAGCAGACTTTGGCTGAGAAAGGTTCCAGCTGTTCCCCCCACCGCAAACAATCTTCCTCCGCTGGAATTGGTCGAAACCCATCCAGCATCACTAGCAAACAGCCGGTTTCCTCTTCCTCCCATGTGAATAAATCATGCCGCCAAATGAAATGCCACTGCCACACTGTGCCATTCATCTCCCCGAACTGCAACACTAACCCCTCCTTCATCATATATAAAGCATGTAGTCTGGGGAATACCACACGTAAAGGATCTGAACCACACCATACGTCATGCCAGAAATCAATGGAGCCTCTGTTACCCAATTTCCAACGGTACAATGAGGATATGCAGCAGCCATTTAGCAGTGACGATCTGCTCATAGGGTCGAAACATTCCTGACAGCACAAACTATACCTTCCGAACTGAGGGTAGGTTTATACTTCTGCCGGATTACCGTGCTCCATAAAGAACCGGAATCGCTAGCAAGTCGATAACTCCATTTCATAAGTAAAGCGGTATTCCTTAGCTTCAAACAGCCCACACCTGCACCCCTGTTGTCCGTTGCTCGGGTAACCGTTGACCAGCGCACTTTGCAAAGACAGCGTTTCTCTGCTGTTCCGGTCCACAGGAAGCGCTTCGTCCATTTCTCCAAGTCCTTCCTTACTCCCGCAGGTATCTGGAAGAATGTCATGTAGTAAATTGGCAGGCTATTAAGCACCGCTTTAACCAGCGTAAGTCTGCCACCTAGCGATAGCAGAGAACCTTTCCATGAGGCTAGCTTGCCTTTGAAACGAGTCACCACCACGTCCTATGTGCTACGACGTCTTGGGTTGGCCCCGAGTGGTAGTCCAAGGTATTGGAAAGGTAGTGTCTGTAGACGACAATGAAGTGAGGATGCCATCCTCTCTGCCTCTCTAAGTGAAACGTTGATCCCTACTAGTCCTGACTTGAAAAAATTAACTTTGAGCCCTGAAAGTAGTTCATAGCAACGTAGTAGGCCTTGGAGATTGTGCAGTCCCTGTTGGTCGCCAGTGCTGAATAATATAATGTCATCGGCATATTGAAGGTGTGTCAACTGTAATGTGCCAATACTCATGCCCTGAAAGAGGTGACACTCAGCTGCTCGAATCAGCATACATGACAACACCTCGGCTGCGAGATTGAAGAGGAGTGGTGACAGGGGATCTCCCTGGCGCAGACCCCTCCCTAGTGGGAATTCCGCCGTTGGCACCCCGTTAATCAGTACTGCACAGCGCGCAGTTGAAAGGCACGCCTGTATCCACCTGCGCCATTGTTCCCCAAATCCCATCTTTTCCAGCACTTTCAGTAAGAAAGTCCAATCTACCGAGTCGTATGCCTTCTGAAAGTCCAATTTCAAACACCAGCCACGACGTTTGGACTGTTTCATGGAATGGAGTATCTTGTTCGCCACCATCACTGTGTCCGCAATGAACCATCCCTCCATAAACCCAGTCTGCCATGGAGAAATTAATCGATCCATCACCTGCTTAAGACGGGATGTCAGAAGCTTTGCGATGATCTTGTATAAGCCATTGATTAGGCTAATAGGTCGGTAGTCCGAAAATTCAGCGGCACCCTGTATCTTGGGAATCAAAGTCAGGAAACTGTTATTTATGCCTCGCGGTAGGGCCCCTCTAGAATGAAAGTCCTGCACCATCTTGACAATGTCCTCACCGATTACTGTCCACGCCTTTTGGATGAAATAAAAATTAAAGCCATCCGGGCCGGGGGCTTTGTGACTGCCACAATCCCAGACGGCACGCTTGATTTCATCCTCTAGAAATGGTTGCTCTAGACCATTAGCGACATCTAGAGGCAGCCGAGGCAGGGCTAGACTGCCCAGTCCATACCCTTGTAGACCCGGATCCTCAAAGAAGTGTTGGAAGTACTGGACAGCTGCAGTTTTGATTTCGGTAGGCATGGAGAAAGTTTCACAATGGAATCGGATCGTCCCTATGAAATTCCTGCAGTGCCGTATGGTGGCACAGGAATGGAAGAATCTGCTATTCTTATCCCCAAGTCAGAGCCATTGCTGTCGGGATTTCTATCGCCACATTGCTTCTATCTTCCGTTTGAGGTCCCATTTTTGGGTCTGCAATTCCTCATAACGCTCCACCGGTGTAGACCCCTGACTGCTTCTATTCTGATCAAGCAAGTCCAGTTCTGTAAGGATCTGTTGTAATTGATGGTCTAATGAGCCAAAGGATTCTTTATGCCATACCTGCAGCTGCTTTCGCAGGACCGCCAATTTCCTCACCACTGTAATCTCCTGGGAAAAGCTGACCTGCCTCCTGCCAACCCTCTGCCACTCTCTGCAAAAAACTTCTATCCTCCCACCATATATCCCATGATCGAAACTGTTTTTTACCCCAGAAGAAGGAGTCCGCTCTCAGAATTATAGGCACATGGTCGGAGAAACCTTTATCTCCGGCATACAACCGATGGCGGCTAAAGTGTAGGAGCCAGTTGTGAGAAACCAATGCCCTATCGATCCGGGAAGCGCAATGAGAGTTGAACCACGTATACGCCTTACCATGGAGAGGCATATCAACCAACCCGTTCCGGTTGATGAAGTTGGTGAGGCAATGTGCGGCACTTTGACTAAATGTTCGCCCTGTTCTCTCCTCCGCAGTAATGGTTTCATTGAAATCGCCCATAATCATCCAAGTAATCGGATCTGAAGCTTTCCGGTGCTGCAACTCTAACCATAATGCTCGGCGCTCAGTTGCTGCATTCGGTGCATGGAGTCCCACTCAGACGAATTGAAATCCAGTAGCTCGGATCTTGAACTCCAACAACACCCACCGTTCAAATTTCTCAATCACAGAAATCTGAAGCTGCGTGTCATCCCACAAACATACCATTCCGCCAGCCCGTCCTTGCGCGTCGATAGCTGTCCACTGGATATTACTGCCTGACCATATTCTACGTGCTAATCTATTTGAAAAGTGCTCCCTCTTCGTTTCACATATGATCAACAGGCTAAGTCGTTCTCTAACAATGAGTTGTTTAATCTGTGTTTCCTTCATTCTACCATGACACCCACGAATATTCCATAGTGCAAAATTAATCATGAAGTAACGCAAATCCCGGAGCATAAAGGATATACCTGAGAGAGTTACTTTGCACAATGAGTCCTCCAAGCCTGTCCATCTTCCGCAATTCTCCCCAGCAATTTTTGTCGAATTGCTTCCTTTGTCAGCTTACGGCTGAGGCCTAATGTGTCAGCGATTTCCAGCGATCGCTGGGTCTCGGCCTCCATGGAGCATTGACCCGAATCAGGTCCTCTGGATACATGGGTCTCCAAAGGGCCTGTTGTACTATCACAACTGGTATCTAGGAAAGACGGGTCTTCCGCTAGTTAAGATGTACCTTCCGTCCCCCTGAGGCTCAATCGTCCTGACGAGAAGCTACCAGTGGGTTTGAGGTGTCGAAATTTTTTCTGCCGCCTTGCTCTGCGAGCGATTATTCGACCCGTATTTCCTCCCCTCGGTGCTTTATACCTTGCCGTCCGCAATCTAATGAAGTTGGTAGCAGCAGGAGAGGGAGCGGAAGCTGGGGTCCCTTCCACAGATGCGTTAATCGGTCTCGTGGACAAAGTCGTCTGCAACGGCTGTAACTGGCCTCCTGCGAAGGGTTCGTTGCGTACCAGTAAGAAGGCAGGAGCAGAGCATGTGCTAGTTCTTTCTTCACTAGACGGAGAATCACAAAATTGACCCTCCTGAGCGGGATATAACTTATGTCTCAGTCCCACATGCGGTATTTGGTCCTGTGTGTAGGGCTGAGGTCTCTCGGGCTGTCCCAGGTCATCTGTTTTGAACCCTTCCACCTCTGCACTCTCTTCTACACTGTTCAGCATTAACTCCTTCTGACAAACCTCCTTCTTGTCCATGGAGAACATGCACCCCTTACCTTTAACGGTCCTGTCCCGACTGTCCCTTGATGGTGAAAGGTGTATCTGGGAAGAACGGCTACTATGGTTTCCTGGCACGGTAGGCTTGCTGCCAACCCCGGTACTCACCAGCACCACTTCCGTTATTTCCTCAATACCTACCGTGAACAGTTGTCCGTCCACACTCAGTTGCACCTTCTCCTGTATATGCTGCAAACCTGTTGTTGCCACTTGCAACTTAGCCGAATCGAGTGTCTTCTAGGTTGCTGTGCTGGGGTATAGCTGAAACAGAGTTCCAAGCGAAAATACTAACGTCCGGAAGACTGTTTCGGTCCATACATGGAGTGGTAATCCAAGCACCTCTACCCAACATAGTCTCCGACGGCCCACATCTGTTAGGTTCCAGGGGTGGAAAGCATGAAAGCGCTCATTCCAGAAACAGATGTTGGAGGTGAGTTCCTGGCGCAGTAAATCAGCACTAGCAAAAACTAGTAATCGTTGTGTCCCTCCCATAGGTATACTCGCTACGTCCTTGAGGAGAGGCAACTCATCCATACTTTCTTCTCGGAGAAAGCCCACTGCACTGCGATGTAGCCATTCCAAGTTCCCCGCATTGGACGATACTGGTATTGGCCTTACGTCAGATGTGGTATGAAGCCTCCCAGAAATGACCTCCGCATAGGTTCTGCCATCACATTCCTTTGGAGGCATTTGTACAACCCCCGGGGAAGGTCGCTTTGTTGGGACTGTGGTAGAGTCTTGGCCATGTCGGCCACTAGGTGGAGGACGTCGCCCCGACTGGGCATCATAATGAGCTTCATTGAAACGCATTCTGGTATGCCCACCGAAAGTCGCCATAATCCTCCACAATCTATAGCTCTCCTGTGTGCCTCATCTCACGAACTTGAGGAATCCAAATCTTAAACCCTTGCGAGACTTACGTTTCGAAATGAACACATCTGCCACAGGTTCAATAGTTGCAATCTCCTTAAAGAGTTTGTTAGATGTCCATCCCTCTGGTATATCTTCAACGAAATAAGAAATGTACCTGTCTGTGCCGAAGACCTTCGCAGGATCCCATGTAGTAGCAGACCGTATGGGTGTATCCTTAACGACCGGTTGGACCGGACTGGTGTGGGCAGGTGGTGTCCCAGCATCCCGCAGGACATGGTGAGAGGCATGAGGTGGCGAGCTGGGTTTAGGTGGGGTGTAGAGGGAGGTGGGTGGTTTTGAGAGGTGAGAGAATCCATACAAAACCCTGCCTCCAGAAGAGTTGTATTTCCCAATACTGAAGCATTTATTACCTTTCACCCATTCCTATATTTCCTTAATGATTTGGGTGACAACTTCGGAGGTTCAACAGTGGGAGAGTGTTTTCCATTCGTATTACACTGGAGTATATATTGGAGCTGGGGCTGGTGCTGCCACCCCACCCTCGGTTCCACCACCTACAAAGTTTCAAGAGACTCATCAGCGAGAGATAGGATAATCTTCACAAGCTGCAATGGGTGATGATATTACTGCTCGGTTGGAGGCAATTTCACTACAGCAATAGGCATTGATAGGCCAGTAGCAGGAATTGACTAAGACTATGTTGGATTTGAGAGCTGACTAGGGATAGACGGTCGACACACTCATGGCGATACAAGTAGCTCAGGCTAAAACTGTCAAGCTGCTCAAGAGCTTACAGGTTCAACAAACCAAGTCTATGAGGTACTAGAGGGAGACTTTCCAGTGATGTATGATCCTTTCCGACGTCAGGATCTTGATGGTCCACCTACTCCGTAGTTAGGATGGCTAGTCCCCCAAAAGATGTTAGAGTTGTTGTCCACAGTATTTTCCTTTTATTTTCTTTATTTCTTTTATTTTTTCATGTTATTTTTACTTTATGTTATGTTGTCTTTTTATGATGTTAGTTCAGTATGTTCTGCTACTCTGATATTATTCGATGATCTTGTTATATCCATGGACGTCCATTTTATGTAAGCTTGAGGAGGTTGATTTATTTTTAATTTCTGGTAATGGATGCTTGATTTGATTTCGTATGGTTAATTAATTTGTATCCTGGTTTTGTATTGAATTTGGTTTTTACAAATTAAACATGGTATTAGGTAAAAAACATTAACCAACACTTAGAGCAGTGAAGCATCGAATCAATTCAATATATGTTGAGAAAAAATAAAGATGGTTGGTTAGTACTGGTTAATCTAGTAGTTTGGCTCCTGTTTGTGCATTATTGCTATGAAAATAATGAATGAATAAACTTGTCTATATATGCAATTGAAAAGGAAAAAAAATTATTGAAGTACAAGAAAGAAAAAAAATAAAGACACTAAGGTGAATTGAACCTATTAGAACCTTTGAGCTATACCTCCAGACTCCAATAAACATTCTGAATGGTTTAATGAACTGGTGCATGGGTGTCAGATGTTTTAAAAGTCCTATTTTCTTTATATGAGAATTGAATTTGTACAGCTTTAGGTGTCAACTGATAGATCATAATTATTGAATTGGGTATATGTTACTAGGTATGAAAGAGTGAACTGACTCCCTATTGTGTTGTGTGTTTCTTGTCAGTATATTTCGGGTTGTCGAACTATTCTTGCTAGGGACTAGCAAGGTTCTAATTTTGAGGAGATTTGATAACCTATGTTTCCCATTGGTCATCCATGTATATTTTTGATTTATTTTTTGTTCTTAGTGAATAATTGAGTTAATAAATTGAACTTTTTGATGGTTTGTTTAGTGTTATGATTGGGCAGGCGTTAGTAAAGGTTTGTCAACAAAAGGACACCATTTTGGATAAAAAAAGACCCCCAAACGAGTGTGATGTCATATGCCACCTACGGAGGACCACCGACTAGTTGGTGTAAATTCACCAATAGGTCGGTTCAAGAGTGAATACAAGCTGAACCAAGACCGACCGGTCAGCTGCTTGAAACCAACAATGTGAAACCAGACTGATCAGTCAGTTCGACAGAAGGAAGGATTCCTGGAGATGTCGAGACGAAACTAACCGGTCGGACCAATTTGACCAACCGGTCGGCTACACGAGGAGGAGACACCGACCAAATGGTGCATTCACACAGACTAGTAGGACGAATTTTTTTATTATAAAATTAGATTGTTGGATGTATTATGAACCATTGAGTTTTTAGTTTTAGAGCATACAAACCTATTTCTTTATTTTTCCGTAATTAACTCAATCATTTAGAGATTAAATTACGGTATGTTATTTGGATTTTAAGTATGACAATTGATTTTGTTTTGCTTCTCTTCCTTTCTCTCCGTCAATTTAATTTCTAAGTGCTAACTAGAATTCAAGCCAGGATCTACTAATGAATTAGTTAGGAAGATCAATTCTACCTTGTGCTCCAACATGAACCCCATCACTTCTTTTAGGTGAGCCTAATCTAGTTGGGAGATTAGTTTAGATTTTGACAAAGGAGTAGAATTCCTAGGTTAAGCCAATTGACATAATAGAAATATATTCGTAAAACCTATGGTTCATATTGATTAGAAATTATTGAATCCTATACGCAAAGTTAGCATAGGGATATAACTAATTAGGTAAATAGGATTAGCTAATAGTAACCTGGAAAGATAATATTAGATATTAGGAATCAATAACATCTTCTAGTTTAATTAATTAAATAGATTCTAGGCACGAATTCTAAATTCACTACATTTCAATTAACCGAATTTATTCAACGTCTTGTTTAGTTTAGTTTAGTATCCTTTTTAAATTCATTCAATTACTATTCGATTCATTTAACTAGAAAAATAGGTTAGGCAAATTGATTGGTTTAAACGTATTTCCCTGTGGTTCGATATCCGTTCATCTAAACTATATTACTCATTGATATAGTACATTTATAATTATAGTAAATTCAGTTTATGCTAACAGAACCACGTTCAAAAGAGCTCATAGATGATAGTACTTCTGACAAAAAGAAGGAAATGGTTTAATAGGAAATGGACAAATCGACTAAGTTTGTTGATGATAATGGGCATAATTCCAGAAAAATTTCTCATATGAAGAAAGCTTTCTTAAAAGCGAAAAAGAGGAGACAGTTGCACTTTTACAGAAATTATTTTCTATGAAATATAATAGTTCAAAAAGTATAAAAGATTTTGTTTCCGAGATAATTTATATAGTCTCAAAATTAAGGACACTGAAATTAGATATATCTAATGATCTTTTAGTATACTTCATCCAAATGTCCTTACCTCCTCAATTCAAAAATTTTGAGAAGAGTTATAAAAGTCAAAAGGATAAATGAATAGTTAACAAGCTCATTTCAAATTTAGTCCAGGAAGAGGAAACATTGAGACCTAAAAGAAAATGAAAAGGAAGTGAGAGACAAATAAGTCATTACAGACAAACCAAGGATCTATATTAGAGCAAAAGATGGGAAAATATTTGTTCTATGGAGAAAATTCTCATTTCAAAAGTAAATGTGTCTAGTATGCCAGGTATCTTACTTTTCATATAAAGAAAGGTATGCCTCTTACTCTTGTTTTTTAAGGAGTTATATTTTGTTTCAGTATTAAATATACTTTGTGTATATTTTGCAGGGTTACCACTGTTGGTCAAATGATGATTACTCATCAATACGGGATGACAGTGCTGTTGAAGCTCAAGTTATATAAATTCAAAAAATTTTAGAATTTGAGACATTATTTATTATTTTCTAGACAAATTTCAGCTATTATATCTGTATTGAATAATATAAGGAAATTTTTGTTCATTTGGAGTCAGATATATTGTCTATCTTATTAGGAAGTATTGATATCTAGATATTTACTATATTACTTAAAATGATTATTTCACATAAAACCTTGTATTTTGGTCACATAACAAAACAAAATTAACCATTTAGATTCCTGATGATTATCACAAATATTTGGGTCATCTCTGAAAAATAAGAATTGACAAGTTTGTATAATTCATGGAATTAGAAATATATTTAATATGTTAAATTTAGCAATTTTAGATAAGTGTATAACAAACAAGACAAGAAAATAAAAGTAATTAAAAGATTACTTTTATAGAAATTTTCTCACTAAAGAAATACTTTTAAGATGAGAAATAATAATCTCCTTAAAGGATGTGGAGGTTGAGAGGGAGAAAATAATTACACCTATAGAAGAGAAAATTTTTTATTCATTACTCTTCTAAATGGTTAAGGCAACAAAATTTTTCTCATCAAGATATCCCATAAGAATAACTTCAACATATACAGACTCTTTAAGGATATTAGTGCCTTCAAAAAAAATCTATCAGAATATGGAAAAGTACAATTCAGATTTATTGCATTTTGTGTTGTAATTTTCACTAAGTAATCAAAAGTTTAAATATTCTTATAGATTGTGTTTTTGAAAAATTGGTCAAAATCAAATTGAATGATGACATTTAGAATCTTATTTAATTGTCTGAAAGATTAAAACCCATAAGTTATAAAATCAAGGGATTCATTGGACAATAAATAAGATTAAAAGTTAGTCTTATTTTTAAATAATTTTAACCATTAAAAGGATATTAAAGAGTTTTTTTCTTAAATGTCATTTGACAATATTAATCCAAAGTTTGGATAACTAATTATATGTTATAACTAAAGGATATTAAGTTTAAATCTAAAGTAAATGGTTTGCACAATAAAGAATTCTATGAGAGACTAAGTATATATCCCATAAGATCATTTATTTTTATCAAAGAGAAATTCAGACAATGATCATAAGTTCTGTGAGAGTTTAAGTGGATGCCATTTTATTTTCTAATAAGCAATATAGATATGTTATAGGAAATCAAAGATAGTTAGGAAATAAATTCTTGATGTAATATCTTTTGTAATCCAAGTTCATTGTGTGAATTTTTTGGATATTGACAAAAGGACTTATATTAATCCGTCTCATAAAAAAAGGCAATAAATCCAATTTGTTCCAGTTCCCTAAAATAAAATTTTGGGTTGAAAAAGTTTACATAAATTTTTCCTCTTTACTTCGATTAAAGGATTTAAGTAAGTCCCCACTTTTGGTATTCACCCAAATTTATAGGGATGACAATCAAAGCAATTTGGTTTAGGTGCTTTGTTTAGCAACTAAAGAAAATTATAAGATATCTACATGGACCAGAATTTTGTCTTATCTGTATAGAAAAATTGTATAAACATAAGTTTGTTTGGACATACAGTGTTCGACTGAAAGGTATTAAATTGGATAATTTTGGCTACACTACATTCGACGCTGAACTTTAAGTGGTTCATAAAGAATAACATGATTGTTTGCTAAACAATCAAATTACAATAGAAATGGTAAAGTCAAAGTAAATTGTCATGTATTCAAATTACAATAGAAACTTGTTAAAGTCAAAGTAAATTAACATACAATTTCTGATTGTAAAAGAAAGAGTTTAGAGTGATCGACTCATTATAGAACACTTCACAAACTCTATAGTTGTGGATCTGCTTAAGGCTTTAACACTGACAGTGCTTATTGAGCATATGGCTCATAATAGTGTTATTGCGTTAAGTAATACTCAATTATGTTGGAGTTTTAAAATTGTATCTAGACTCGATATTTGACTGTTTTGGTAAATTGTGCACATACAGCTAAAATTCAGTATTTGGGTTTAGTCATACTTTGAGTTTTGGTACTCTCTCTTTATTCATTTTTACAATTTTAATTCAAGAGGATCAATTGAAAGTAAGCATGAACAATCACATGGTCATGCAATTTTCAAGCTACATATCCACACTCAATCTAGGTTGTTTAGTTGAGTTGATACATGTGATCCTATATAGATCTAGCAAAGGATTAGATTTGGCGAACATCGTTTTGGTCCTTGTATTGACAAGACTAATAGAATTGATTGGTTAAGATGATATTTCTCAAGCTAGCTTATATAGAGATTGTATTTTCACATAATTGTGCAATAGGCATAAAGACACATGAATATATAGTCTATGTGGGAAATTTTAGGTGATTAGATAAAATACCCGGTCTATGTGGGTCGTCTTTCAAGTATGTAGAACCCGTGGGTTTATTGCTAATAAAGATGGGTTTAATTAGCAATTGTCCCACTAAATACTCTAGTTAAGGGTTGTGATCCCTGGGCATATGTGCATCAGAAAATAGTCAACTAAACACTTACTATTGTTCTTCTTTGAGATCTCTATGGCTCTCTGGAGAACTGTGCACGGAGTGCCTAGAAGATTCACTTCCTCCATCTCGAACCTATGGATTCCGTTATTAAAGGTATGCTTTCGTTGTGTTTATTTTAATAAGCAATTGGCACAACTATTGGATAGAGCAACGAATAAAATCAGTTAGTACTGTACATATGATCCATTGGACTTGGCCATAAACATTCGTTCTAGTCCACACAAATTTTAAGGTCATGAGCTTTGTCATATAAACCCCCCTCTAGAAAAGTAGCTTACTTGTAAGATTATAGTAGCCCTACTCGTTTAGGAGATACAAGGCATAGCTTTTGCAGTGGTCAAGAGCCGGAGACGAAGAAGTACAATGCATATGTTAGTCCAGGACGTTTGAAGTTGTTCTGTGCCGAACCAACAACATTTTGGCGTAATGGTTTATCACCTAGTAAGTTCTCTTAATTCGGATGGCACGGGTTCAATTTGTGGTTTCTATGGAAAATACATATGTTAGGAGTTAAGATGAAGAGATTAATACACTCTTTTATGTAAAAAAAAAAGTTGTTCTGCGCCGAATGGGTATGTCTTCTTCTTGGCCATTACCACTCTCTTTTTCATCATCTTCCAGTATTTCGATTTCTGCTCTCCACACGGCTTCTACTTCCCGTGTAAACATTGAGGATACTGTTTCTTCCTTCCGTCGCATGCATCGCTTCCATCGTCTGCCCTCTGTTGTTCAGTTTAACAAATTGTTGTATGCTGTTGCTCGACGTCGTCGTTTCTTTGGTCAAACAAATGGATTTGTTCGGACCCCCACCCGAGGTTGTTACTCTGAGGATGCTCATCAATTCTTTGTGCCGTCTGCGTCGTGTGGATTTGGGCTTTTCTGTTTTCGCCAAAATAACTAAACTAGGTTTTGAACCCAGCATTATAACCTTCAACACTCTAATTCATGGTCTCTGTCAAGAGGACAAAGTCGATCAAGCTGTGGAATTCTTCGATTAAATTGTCCAAGAAGCATACAGCCGTGACGTATCCACTTATAATGCCATCATGAATGGCTTTTGTAAAATTGGAAAAGCCTCTTCTGCTGTTGGATTGCTTAAGAGGATGGAGAAGCTCTGTCAACCTGACATAGTCTCTTACACTACCTTCATTGACAGACATTGCAAGGACATGCAACCCAGTGATGCGTCGTTGGCTTTATTTTCCAAGATGACTTCTACAGGCATTTCACCTAACGTTATCTCTTACACTTCTCTATTACATGGCCTCTTCACTTCTGGACAATGGAAGAAAGCTTTGACATTGTTGTCTGAAATGTTGGGTTTAAACATTTTTTCATTTTAATTCCAACTGTAAATGATTTTCGTTTGATTCACGTTTTTTTCATGTTAATGCCAAAGACTTACGACTATGATTTAAGTGTATGTTCACCGAGGAACCGCTTGAGCTTTTCAGCTGATGAGCGGTTGTCTCTTTATGAGATGCTGAGACTAAAATTAGATGTTATATGACCAAGTTTGATTACAATGCCGTCACATTCGTATTTAGCCCTTTGAAGTTATTTGACATACACAGAATAAAAAGGTTATGGATATTAATGGTACAAGAATAAATAGCAGTATGGCCGGTTATCCTCTTGTCTCCTTTTAGTGATATCAAGTGATTTGTTAACAGTGAGAGCATATGAAAGTCTTACGCTCATGTAATGTCGATAAATAATTAACATCGATAAATAATTTTATCAAGTCCATGGATCACAAAACTTTGCATTGACTGACCCATTTCAAAAACTCAGCAAGCCTGTGCCGATCCAAATTGATCGACTTAAATGTGAAGAAAAGAGGTAATGAAACAAATTAGGCTAAAATATAAAGAATTAGGCTTAAACCAGATTAATTTTTACTAATGAAAGAGCAAACTGATAGGGGCAAAAAAAAGTAGCATAAACAATTCGTTTGGAAGGATTCAAGAACCTGAGTTCTTCTCTTTATTTCCAAATATTTAATTTCTAGATACCCTTCACGGTGTAGCCAAACTTGAGAAACGTAAAACCTGAAATAGGATTTGATTACAGAAATACATATACATAAAACCCCGTCAAATTTTCGTAAGAGACAAAAACTAGCACCCCATCTCTTTGTTTGCTCGGAGCTTGGGTTTCTCCACCACAGTCCCATCATTCCCTGCCAGTGCCCTGTACTTGTCTTTCCTTGTAAAGCTGGTGCACTCGTATGAAAGCGTGGCGGCGATCACCCTCTGAATATAGTTCGCCACCTCATGGCTTGACTTCCCACTACTGCAAGTTAGTTCATCCGGTAACTTGTTCAGAAAAGTCACTTCATATGCTGGGCTAGGGTTCATGAAGAAATAAAACGGATCCATCCCCTTCCACCCTCTAGCCGTGGTACCGTGGAACATGGTCATTCGGTTCACCATAGCCACCGGCACAAGTTGGTCAGTTAGTTCTGCAAATAAAGCCGAGAATCTCAAAAGGAAAGGCTCCCGGCAAGTGGTTCCCTCCGGGCAGATGGCTAGATCACCTTCTTGTAACAACTTCTTGATCATTGAGGCGTCTGTGGTGCGGTCACGGCTGAGCCTGACCGTCTTGATGGGTGATATGATCTCGGAGAGACGAGAAACCGAGTATGTAACTGCTGGAATAGGGCGGCCAAGTGCTGTGGAGAGGAATATCGGGTCAAGAAGAGTTCGGTGAGAGCAAACGAAGAGGTTTCCGGATTGACCGGCTGATTTCTTGGCCGGGGGTGGTGGCGTGCCCTTTATTATGACACGCACCCCAAGTGCCCAAAAAGCGTAGTATACTACCGGCATTGGCAGCAGGGCGCCGGCAGCAATTCGCAAGCAGGCCAAAATGAAACCTATAGGGATCCAGAGAATTATGAGCAGTGCTGTTATGGGTGTTGGCTTCTGCACCAGCCTTCCATCATGGAAAATTATAGGCTTTGGAAGCTTGTCAGTTGTTACTGCTCTGATCTCTGGCTTTGGTCGCACCAAGTAACCTTCCTGTAAATTTGTGACCACTGTTCGTCAGTATGATGTATGGATATCTAATAACATTTCATTCTTTTCGGATTTAGAATTGAATTCTCAACCGATATAACCATCATTATTATTATTATTATTATATATATATAGATATCTAATATTTTTTTTAAGTAAGTTTATGAAATAACTCTCCTTCATTACTACTTGGTTAGCTAATTAAGTATGACTGTAAAGAAAGGTTTCTAAAAGAAGTGCAAAAAACGTAAAGCAATTAGCAGACCTTGCATGATGCGATGAAGGGGAGATCAGTGTGGCGATCTCCAAGTCCAATCTCTGGCTGTGTCTCTCCAAAAGCCCTACGAAGAGCTTCTGCCTTCTTCTTCCCCACAAGTACCCCAGGGCTACGAACAAACCCTGTGGCTCTTCCTTTATAAGTAGAAAGTTCAGTTCCCAGAACCAAATCAGCTCCCAAGATATCTTTCAGAAACGCCTCCACCATAATCCTGGGGTTCGCGGTGAGAACACAGCGTTTCCCACATGAGGAGAACACCCGCCATGACTCCGGATGGAGGTCCCCGGAGTAAAACTTAGGCAGCACTGCCTTTCCCACAGACTCAATCTCTGCCACCCTCACACCGGCACATGACGCGAAGATCAGCACTTTAATGCCAGCCGACTCCGAGACAAAGTAGTAAAGAATTCCTGCAAGTGGTGCGAGCAAGAGCATGAACAGCAGTCTGAAAACCCCCCCGGCCTCAAAGGCTAACAGAGCGAAATAAGGGAAAGAGCTACGGCCTCTAACCATGGTCCCGTCCATGTCAGCCACCACCGTGTGCTTTTCTCGACCGACTGATGGACATTGCTCCACATTTGGGATGCTGTGTATATTCATCACCATAGCAAAGCCCCGAAGAACTTGGAAATTATAAAGACTCTATATCTTTAAAAGAAACTTATGAGCCAGCTGGGTTATTTAGAATGATCAAACATATATATATATATATATATATATAGGTATGATAGAAAGAGGAAACAAAGAAAACAAGGGGAGATGTATACAAAGACAGATTTGGTTGGTTTATGGGAGTATATGACAATTTGATGCGCCGAGAAATCCGAAAGGGTCTTCAAACGAAGGCATCCACAAATTCCTCGACCCAAAAAGTGACACACCTATAATTAAATGTCATAGTATTCATCGTCTGCGTCTTCTTGTGGAAAGCTCCGATTCCTTGGCAATATGTGTCATTCTCAGTAGATGTCAACTCTTCCTGTGCTTCCCCGTTTTTTGCATGAAATTTGCTTTGCGATCTTGGAAATGTGAAGTTTGCATTTGGGTTTTTGGGGTAATTCACTTTAATTAATTATAACGTGCAAATGAAGTTGCAACATAATGATTTATAACGTGCAAATGAAGTTGCAACATATTGATTTATACACATACAAATTAATGTCTTTGTCAATTACTGGGGATGGTTCCGTTAATAATAGAAGAGTATTTTCGTTAATCTAATTTCTATTATTTAATAATATATATAAGCCAGAAGACGGGACTAATATTCTGTGCAATTCTCTCTAGACGAGGATATTATTTTTGGTCCTCAAATTCCTTGATAAAAAATAGGATCAACCAGTACAGAAAAATATATTAACTGTGATGAGTTGATGAAATGTATTAATGGTTGAGGAAACTAAAATAAAAATTATTTTTATTTAAAACAAATCATTTTAAAAATAATTATTATTTTATTTTATAATTTTTAATATTATATGATATTTAAAAATCTAATTATTAAAATTAATGGAGTTATAACGTCACGACCCGGCCCCCGGACCCTCAGCCCAGCGGGCCCGGACATATATGTGCGCATGATGGATCACAACTGTAACATTGGGCTTCTAACCACATGGCCCAAAAGATGTATCTTGTTACAAATGATACCATTACACAACATATATAAGTCCAAGACCTCTCCCACTCCTTTCCGATGTGGGTTTGGGTAACCTGACCCCCCTGCGGGCTAGGTCTCACAATCTCCCCCCTCCTTATAGACCTCGTGTCCTCACGAGGGGAGCCAAACGTAACTGCCTTGGGCCCAAACTCACGAGCCCAAACGTGAACACACAACATGGCCCAAGCCCACCCGAAAGAGGGACCGAGATTGGCTTCGCTACCATTTGTCACGACTTGGCCCCCGGACTTATATGTGTTGTGTGAGTGGATCATTTGTAACAAGATGCATCTTTTGGGCCCTGTGGTTAAAAGCCCAACTGAGCATTGCAGTTGTGATCCATCACACGCACATACACGTTCGGGCCCGCCTGGCCGAAAATCCAGGGGCCGGGTCGTGACAAACAGATTATGAGACCCAGCCCGTAAGGGGGTCAGGTTACCCAAACTCACATCGGAAAAGAGCGGGGAGGTCTTGGGCTTATATGTGTTGTGTGATGGTATCATTTGTAACAGGATGCATCTTTTGGGTCATGTGGTTAGAAGCTCAACTGAGCGTTACAGTTGTGATACATCACGCGCACATACATATCCAGGCCCGCTGGACGGAGAGTCCGGAGGCTGGGTCGTGACATGTAATGCAACTCCACCAACCAAATACGATGTAATGTAAGAATTTGAGATATGTTTGGGATCAAAATTAAGGCTTGAGGATGTAATTTCCTAATATGGTTAAGGGGACGGGACAGTGAAAGTTGAGTAACGGGATCTGTCCACATTATAATTGTATATAAATGAACCCGCCCGTAATAAATTTTTTTTTTAAAAATAGTTTATATATTATTAACTATTCAAAAAAAATATAATAGTATTCTTAAAATAAAAATATTTTTATTACGGGACAGTGAAAGTTGAGTAACGGGATCAGCCCACATTATAATTGTATATAAGTGAACCCGGACGTAATAATTATTTTTTTAAAAAATAGTTTATATATTATTAACTATTAAAAAATATATAATAGTATTCTTAAAATAAAATATTTTTATTAAAAAATAATTTATAATTCAAAAATATTTTTATTTTTAAATTTGGTTTTATTTTCTATAATTCTACACATCAAAGATACTGTTAATATTTTAATAAAATATTATTTTTTAGTTAAGAATTACTTTGTCTTTTTAATATATTTTCTGAAGTATCTTGAATAAAAAAAACCCTAATCGGGTATGTGCGAGCGCACAGTTATTTCCATGCAGTCGTGGGGCAGGCTAAAATGCACACACCTGTACATTGAGGTTAGGATCTGGTGTGGTCGGGCATAGTGTAATCTTATGGAAAAAAATAAATATTATATTTCTATTTTTATTTATATTCATATATTTTTACCAAACATGATAAATCATATAAGATCATAATTAAACTAGAAAAAAAATTTATCATCTTATCTTTATTATCTTATCTAAGGCGTCAGATTAATTAAATTTTAACTAATATAATTTATAATCCCAATCCCCAAATGAATTCTGTAATCGCAAAATGCAACGTTACGGTAAAGTAAATTTGAGAAACCGTGACTGAATCAAATCCCGACCCAACCCGACTATCCAATCATCCAATGAAACTGGAAGTGACTTGGTTCGCTCTCTCTTTCGCCGTTTTTGTAGTAGTGAGAGAGAAAGCGTGCGTGGTGGCATTGTTCGGACCAACTTCCCTTGTCCTGGGATCACACACTTTGGGAAATTCCAACGTCGTCTTTTTGCTCTTTCTTGCCTTGTAGGCGTAGAGTTGGACTTGACAACAAAATGTGCTATCTCTCGCTTGCTTTCCTTTTCGAAGCTTGAAGAACTCTGCCTGGGCTATTTGAAAGAGGAAACCCATCGTTGTAGATACACCAGATCAGTCCTACTTTTCCATTTTCCTAAAGTCTTCACCTTTGGTGAATGTCATGGATCCACCGGCGATGACGAATGACGGTTCATACAACTTCGATGAGATCGGCTGGCAGTTCCCGATTAATGGGGTTGGCGGTGGAAGAGGGAAGTTCGGGCAGCGGCTGGGGCAGTTAGGTGATTCGACCCGGGATGTTCCGGGTAATAATCAGGTGGGTTTGGACCGTAGAGTAGCTGGAGGTGGTGGAACAAGGAAACGCCGTGAGGTGGAGAAAGATTTGACTAATGGGCTTTCTACAAGCCATGGCAATGACCATGCAGAGGTATCAGTTCTTTGCTTTATTGGTTGATTCATTGAACTTAAGCTTGCATTACGAAGGGATTTGGTTGCTACAGGACGCAAACTGCGATGGCAAGCGGCTTAAGAGTAGAGATGGGAATCGTGATTCTAAAGCTGGTGGTGCTGAAGCAGAGCGTAGCTCAGAGAAACCTGTAGACCATAGTGCAGTTCAACCCCCGGAGCCCTCTAAGCAAGATTATATTCATGTTCGAGCAAGAAGGGGTCAAGCTACTGATAGCCACAGTCTAGCGGAGAGGGTAAGTTTCTTCAATCTCTGATCATATCTTACCTTCTTTTCTTTATCTTTACTAATAAACGTGTGTAATGTTTTATAAAGGTGTTGGCTTATGCTTTATGTTAGTTTTCCTGATGAGAACTCTTCCGTCGACAGGCTAGGAGAGAAAAAATCAGTGAGAGGATGAAGATTCTTCAGGATCTTGTCCCTGGTTGTAGTAAGGTATTACATAGTGGTTTACTCCAAATTGGCGTGCACTGTTATAATTAACAAGATAGAGTTTGCCCTTTTTTAATAAAAGGTTACCAATTTATGGCATTTTCTGTGTACCAAAGAAAGATTTTCTGATGTAGGTTATTGGGAAGGCTTTTGTTCTTGATGAGATTATCAATTACATCCAATCATTACAAAGTCAAGTTGAGGTACGAACCCCTTTTCTTTTATTTGGCAAGTGCACAAACTTTGTTGTAGATTTTCTATTCTTATATCTTTATTTATATTCACTTGTGTTGCGACAAACTACTGGAATCCCAGTTCCTGTCAATGAAGCTTGAAGCAGTGAATTCAAGAATGAGCCCAGGCATCGAAGTCTTTCCTCCTAAAGATGTAAGTCCTTTATTTTTAATGTTCTTGAGGTTTGTTTGTGGTTTTCTGCTCAATTTTCTACTTCTTTTGGAGATAAGGCCTTGGCAGTTGCTTTTTAGATCACAATTCTGTTATTATACTTCATTCCCAACACAGCAGTTGAACTATCTTTGGTGAGAACTACATTACAAATCTTAGGACTGACTTATAGTTGCTCTTTGTTGGAAGTTTGTGATATGAGTTGATAGGAAGAGGGTATCTAAGGATCCTTGATGATTCTTTTTCAGTAAGTGTATATTTCAGCTCTTCATATTATCTTGGGAGGACCAGATATTAGTGACTGGGAAGTAGTTAGCTCAAGGGAACCATTTTTGCTATACACCTATACATACCGTTCTTATTATGCCTATACATACCATTCTTATTATGCCTATACATACCTTTGATTTGCCCAAAAATTAGGAAGATGCTTCTTAGTCGACCAAATGATATATACCGTTCTTATTATGCCTATACATACCTTTGATTTGCCCAAAAATTAGAAAGATGCTCCTTAGTCGACCAAATGATGTATGATGTGCAAGGTTGTGCATTTTGTATTTGTTGGAGATAAAAATTTTGGTTGTGCAAAGTTGATGAGCCTAAATTAACTGATGGACTTTGTGTTATGTTTTGCCTTCTATTCACTGAAACTTCTCTAGATTTGGTAAGTTTATTTTGGCTGTGGGCCATTGTTATTTGAGGAGAATACTGTTGGTTTGTTTATATTCTTCTCTTCTGGATCATGAAACTAACAAATACTTGTACTTCAGCTCGGCCAACGAACTTTTGACGCTACCGGCATGGAATTTGGCTCGCAAGCAGCTCGGGAATACAGTCGAGATACATCTCCGGAGTGGTTGCATATGCAGATCGGTGGTGGTTTCGATCGGACATCATAATCTACGAAATGCTCTTAAATTAGCAGTAAGAGCATCAGTGGTTATGCTTCTTCCATTGTTGACTTCTAAAATATACACATCACCTAGTTAAATTATAGATACGTGGCGGTCTATTGGCCTGTAAGTTAAGGTATTGAACATCTCTATTAACTTATGCTGGAAAAATGATTCTTTTTCCTGAACTACATGTATTCTTAGCAGGCTTACCTGAACTCAACTACGTAAGAACATGTAGTATTCTTAGCAGGCTTACCTGAACAAAACTACGTAAGAACATGTATTTCTTTTGTAACAGAAAATTGCTTCTTCAAGTTACTATAATGTCAGCATTGTACACTAGCTCTGGCTTACTGTCTTTTTTTAATTTTAAGATTCTGGATTCGATCCGCAACTAAATATGTAAATACATTATACCATACGTCTCGAATTTTTACTAACGTTACTTATCCGATGCTGTATCATCTTCTAATATCTTAAATAGAACAGGTAAATCCTGATATTCTGGCAATGGCTATATCATACCAAGTGAACTTCCATCTTGGTTGAATGTGTTTCCATTTGATTGAAAGTAGGAAATTGCTGCCCATATCACGCGTAGGAGGAGGATCGCCACGAACACACTGCTTCCGAGGGTGCAAACCACCTGTAAGTAAGCAGAATTGACCATCTTTATCAGTAATAAGCACCTAAGAAAGATCATATATGCACAAATCACGTCTGCATTAAGACATGGAAACGAAAAAAAAACACCTCTATAAATGATTTGACGATGGAAAGTGCAGCCAATAGCAGAATCCCATCAACAGCAAAAGATACCTGAATTTTCAAGACGAACAAGAATCAGTAAGAGTTACAAAGCTGATAAGCATTCATATGAAACTTGCCAATTAACCGAGGGATATGGTTGAATAGAAAAACTCATTCTTCTAGTAAGAAAAAATCGAAAGGATTTGATTTTTAATTTAGGATATAAAACACCATTAAATTTTTTGGAACAACTGATTTACGAAAAATTCCAACATATAATGCCTCTGTTTAAGCTTGGGAAACTAGTTTTCCTTAGCTGAATATATATATTTGCAAAACGAGACACAATCAGCACAGCACAGTACAAATACCAAACAGACATGAAAACAGAGTCAAAGGTAAGAATTATGAAAATTCATTACCAGCTGAGGAGATATGGCACCAGGCAGCATAGATCGAGTAGCTCTCTTGGCGCGCTTAGATAGTTTCTTGAACATGCTCTGCAAGAATCTGAGAAGCAAATCCATGCTGCTCTCAGTCTCATCCTCGTCATCATCGTCCTGGATCATGTCATCCCTGTCGGAGAATACATCGAAACTGTCCTCGGGCTCTTCACCAGTGGAGCAGTCCAACTGAGAGCAAAAACGTAACCTTGGTGGAGGTAACTTTGATAGAACTCATTGTAATGTCTACATATGGGAAAGGAAAAGAGCTGTTAAGTGAGGAACAGAGACCTGAGCGTAGCAAATGTTGGTTGCGGGACTCTTCAAGAAAATGGTGTTGTGATGGGAGAAGAAGGGGCGGCGAGGAAGGAAGGAGAGACTAGGAGGAAGAATTGGCACGAGCTTGGTGGGATTAGGCGCCGGGAGTAGACCCATGTGTTGTGATAAGGTTGCCACCGCTGATGCTCTAGCCATTGTTTAGAGATTATTGGGTTTGTGTTTGGGTTTCTATAACTTGACATATTTATAACATAAAAAAAGATAACAATATTAATTACAGTATCATATTTTTTATATTTGGTAAAAAAATTTTAATATTATAAAATAAATAATTTTGAAATTGTTGGTTTTGTTATTTTATATTTTTTTAATTAATTTTATGTTTAAATAAGTTAAATTAAAATTTTAACTATAAATATAAATATAATTATAATTATTTTTATCATCCAAATAAAAAAATTTACATAGAAAAGATCACTATATATTTTAAATAATACCTGATTATTTTTTTAGAATTTTATAAAATTAATTTTAACAAAACTAATAAAGATTAAAAAATAGAATTATTTTTAGTTTTTCATATTATAATATCAAAACTAAGATACCAAACACAAAAGTTGACTTGAAAATTAAAAGATTTTTGGTTCAAGACCTAATGATAACGGAGTAAAAGGTCCCGGTTTGGATCATGATTTGCAAATGGATCATCATCATCTTGATCTTCATCTATGTATTTTTGTCATTTCTCATAGACTTTACTCTTGTGTTCTAATAATGATATCCTGAGAATTGCTTCTTTACTACCCTTTTAACATCTAATTCTATTAATTTTAACAAATCTTTTACTGCTTGTATACATGCTTTTTTATCTCGTATTTGGACCAGTGCTTCTGCATGATCTTTCTCACCATATAATGAATATTATACTAGTTCAAATAGCTATAAAACTATAATTAGATTCTCTAATATTAATGTGTTTAAGAGATGTTGGGTTCATATCATTCACAGACTCATTATTAGTAGTATGTGAATCCAACTTAGTAATTGATCTGGTATATTTTAATTGCTATCCAAACTTTTCTATAGATTGATTTGATGATAGTTTAAGTAAAAATTTATCATTAAATATGAAGATACTAACAACAATGATGAATAGTTTTAAAAATTTAGCTATAATATACATAATATATTATAAAGTAATGAAATCTAATTTAAGTCCTAAGAACAAAATTAGAATTAGGAAAAGAAACAACTGTGTTGATAGGAGCCAATTATGAATATATAAATATTCATACACTTAAGTTAATAAATTGGGATCAAGTAACGTTCTTCGACTCTTGGCAAATAATGAATATTGTGCCACCAAAAACAATTAGATCCAGAACCCAACCAATAGAAATCATAGAAAATGATATAAGACATATTTAGATTTCAAAATAAACCAGAACTATGTAAGAGATCATCATCTAATAGATATGAAATAATGACCAATAGATCCAAAAAAAAAATCAAATAACCCTCATTAAAAAGAGTAGATTGGACTAAGAGTATCCCTCAATCTTATTATACTGTAACCTCGTCAATAAAAGATAAAAATGAATCACCACCCATGTCCCATAATTGAGTGATATTATTGGGGGTGAATCGTATATAAAAGAGTATGGTAATGGAATCAAGTTTTAAGGATAGGAGAAGTGTTTTAGCTATAAGACATGATGACTTCTTCTGTCTCTTGCTGAAAAAGATCATTTTGAGGACTAATATCTTTGAACCATTTTATCCACCATCGAAGAAAAGTCTTTTGGCAAGTTTTAACGAAGTATATAAACCAAGACAAGAAGACTGTCAGGATAAAAGGAGACATGACAGAAGATAATAGAAGAGGATAAGAAGAATCTTCAAAGTTATTTGAACTAATCCAATATGCATAAATTTATACTTTTCTTTAAATTTTTGTATTTTATTTTTATCGATTGATTCTATCTGTCCTACTTGTGGATTTACAGTAGAGATCTTTTAGATGTTTCAATTACATAGTCATGAGTAAATAAATTTTGAAATCCTAATCTCGTGTATATCTTATGAGTAAGTATTTTAGGTATGTTCTAATTTTGTAATTTCTATTCTATAGCATATATATGTAACTTTCTAGTATTTGTAGAATCCATAGATTCTAAATCTTGGTTTTTTTTAAGTCGTTTAGATCCTATCTTTAAGAGTCTATCCATTACTTACTTTCCATACATTACTACCATTTAATGATAGAAAAGTTCAATTGAAAAATCATACCTTTTAACGTTAAGCACGGAAACACTTGTGGCTTACCAACGGTCTTATTTCACTCCTTGCTGCTGCTAGGAACACTGTACCAAGCTTACCAATGCTCTTAACATTTTGGGTGTTATTTTATAACTTGGCTATGCTACCATTGAATCTAGGATAAAAAGGAGATATGATAGGAGAAAGAGATCAAGAAGATTGTCAGGATAAAAAGGAGACATGACAAAAGATAATGGGAGAGAATAAGGAGAATCTTCAAAGTTATGGACTAGAATAAGAGGAGAAAATTTCCTGATAAAGGTATAAATTATTATTCAAAAGTAAGGATAAAAATGTAATGTAACATAGCTTGTTTTGGCTATAAAAGTGGTTCTTGGTCTCAGTTGTAAATAAATTGAAATCTGAATGAATTTTTATTTTTTGAAATATGTCTTTGAGTCTTTACTATCTTTATTTAAAAATCTTTATTAGAAATATTATGTTTTATAACTAAAACACCTCTTCTATCCTTAATATTCTTTCATATACGTAAAATTTTTCATATTATAACATCAAAACTAATAAAACTAAGATACCAAACACAAAATTGACTTTTAAAATTAAAAGATTCTTGTTTCAAGACCTTATAATATTGTTTGATTTCAATTATAATATCTTTTATATTCAATTTTTTAAATCTTAGTTAACGTTAAAAAAATTACTATATATATTTTAAATTATTTTTAAAATATCATAGAATTTTTTTTTATTAAATATTTTTTGTGATTTCGACGCTAATATAACATAAACTATTGATTAATATTTATGATTTGTAATTTAAAAAAATAATTTATAGAATGAAATCTTTCGTTTTATTTAAAAGCTTATTAATCATCTCATCAATTTTTATAATTTTAACATTCCAAGTCAGATTTATATATTTTTTGTATTTTCATCTTAAAATATCTTTTTACATTAATCTTATTATGCCCGTACTATTATTGATCCAACTACCAACCACAACCGTAGATCATATTCTACCCCGAGTCTCACCAGTCACCAATAAATGCGACCACTTGTTGCAATGGGGCCCGACAAAGGCAAAGAGAACAATATTCAACTGCAAGTCACCTGACTAGCACGACGCCGTATGCTAACTTCCACGCCAACCACACGAGTTAGGAAATTTCCAACAAGCGCTGCGTGACGAATGCCGTCAAGAAAATTATCAAAAGTGGGTTGAGTATTAAGGTTATTAGATTAAACTAAACTTAATTTGATTCGGTTGGTTTTTAAGAGATTAAATTTGTAAAAATTCAGATTAAATTAGAATTATTTTATATATAATTGAAGCTGATGATATATATGATTAGTGTTTAAAAGAACAAGTTGGGTTTTTATATTTGTATATATATAAAGCCAACTTATCTAATCATATATCTTTAACAACTAGGGATTGTACTGGAATTAGGTCACTGTACTTCTTCAAGTCCTACCAGTGTTTGAGGCCAAACCTCAGCTGTTCATTACAGCAACCCTTCACTACAAAGATTATATATCTTTTCCTTGAATACATGGAGATAATGACAAACAACCTGTGCTAATGCTAATTGTTTTTGTGAAAAGAAAGTTGAGGCTTGAAAGGAAAAAAGAGAAAGGGCAGGGCAAATGCATTTTCAATTGGCTTTCTGAAACCACTAAAATAATGCAGAGGTGGCGTAAGAGGAGAAACTATCCTCAGGCTTTGTCGGCCATCTCACTCAAAAGGGTAGAATAAAAAAACGCATAAATGAAAACCAGCTCAGACTTTGAATGCACGATTCTTTCTTTTCACCAAAAGTTAGAAGAGCTCTTTTTTGATAAAAGTTAGAAGAGCTCTTCTTTGCATATCAACTCCCCTTCTCATCTTCCTTCTTAGTTTTCCGGAGTTGGTTTGTTGCTCTCAATCATATTGGTCATTTCTCTAAAAGGTATGTGTTTCGAATTCCCTTTCCTGTTCTTGGTTTTTACACTTTTTGGATTACCTTTCTGATTCAGGAACTTGTATTCCTTGTGCAGGTATACCAAGTGTCTCTGAATTTCCTGAACCATAAGACTAGTTATGTGGGAGAGGTGATGAATATGACAATGAAACAGTACTAATCTAGATTGTTTTGCACCTGGTAGTGATGCTCTTATTCTTCTATTCCAACATCTGCCCATGAAAATCCCAAAAAATTGAGACCATATATCTTTCGATCCTGTTTGGTCGATATGCAGAGAATACCATTCATGCTGACTTATATATTTCTTCTTCTCACGGCTCTTTTGATTCAGCAGTCTGTGAGCCTCAATACTGAGGGTCAATCCTTGTTAGATGTGAAGAATAGCTTCGTCGATATGCACCAGTGATTACAACCCAGTGGTGTGGTGCCGGAACCTGACTTCAATGAATCTTTCTGGTTCTTTATCACCGAGCATAGGTGGGTTTGACTCATCTTAATCTTTCATTTAATGTTTTGTCTCAAAGTATACCTAAGGAGATAGGCAACTGTTCTAGTTTGGAGATTCTCTCTATTTTACTGGTAACATCCCTGTAGAATTAACTAGTCTAGGTAACTTCACATATTTGAACATAGCCAACGACAGGATGTCAGGTCCCTTTCCTAATGAGATTGGCAAGCTTTCCTCTCTTTCGCAGTTGATACCCTATAGCAATAACATCACAGAAACTATTTCTTAAAGATTTTTATTATTTGTCAGATCATTATGAGAAGGGATTAGTATTAATTAATCCTATTATGGAACAGTAAGATTTGCAGCAGATAGCCTTTTCAAAAATAAAAATTCAAAAGGTTATCTTGTTATCAGATTAGGGACAACATCTATACGCATCCAAACAATTAGAAGGAACAAGATCTTGAGACTTGAGAAATTATAACTATTATGATTATCAGAATGTTTGGACTAGAGCCTTGTTATACAAGCTTCTAACTCATACCTGATTTATATATTTTTCAAACAATTGTCAGCTAGTCTTTCCTAAATGGTGGCTTCGATGGTTTCGAGAAACTGGACTATTTGAGGAAATATTTCCCGAAGCTGTGAAGAATGGATTAGAATATTTTCAAAGTCATACATCTCTCAAAGAAGTATCAGACGATTATCATTTGCAATTTGCTACCGTCTTTGGAATATCATGGATCCTGAGGTGGAAATACGAGATTATTAAAAGTGAAGATCTTTCAATACTTATAAAAAAAATAGAAATAAAATGGAGGCAAAAATTTGGTACTAATAGAGTTGCAAAGAAGTCGTACAAGAATGGTTGGGGATTCAAGACTTATCAAAGGAACAGGAATCGACAAACAAACAAGCATCAAACTTGAAGGAAAAAACCCAATAGTGAATAGAATCAGTTCAATCATTAGAAGAATTTCAAAAGAAGATAAAGTCCTTTTGAAAGGGAAAAGAAGTGGCCAACAGCGATGATGATAACGACTTAGATTATGACTAAAGGAGAATTCATAGAATAAGTTTTTCTTAAGGATAAAAATATAATCTCTTAGTCTATTGAGGTCTATAAAAGGGCTTCATATCAGTGTACTTTGTGTGAGTTTTTATGAGTTCTAAGAAATAAAAGATATCAACTTCTTTAAGTAATTCTTCTCTTACTGTCCATATTTCTTATCTTCGATCTAAACGATTAGTTGATCTCTAACAATTGGTAGTGGAGCCAAATTAGGCCGAGAATTGATTAATAAAATTTTCCTTTTTATTCCTAATTCTTTTATTGTGTCTATATCTCTTTCTTGAATAGTTTTACAGAATTCAAAGGTTATTTGTTTTCCTAAAATTTTCGTATTAAGGCCTTTACTGTTTACTTCAAAGGGATAGATTTGAGTGAGAAAGGGAGTTCCTAATATTAGGTCTTGAGACAAGTTTCTAACTAATAGGAAGGTGTTTTGAAAACAAATACCTTGGTTACATATATGAGCATCTGATATTTTATACTGTACTTCTAACTTTTGTTTATTAGCGGCGTGTAGCCTTTCTTTAGTTTTTTCGTAGTATTTGGTAGGGATTAATCCTTCTCTTATACAGTTATGATCTGCTCCTGAGTCTAATAAAATTTTTATTTGTATCTTAAAATCTTTTATGACTATGGTCACATAAGTATACCATTTTTGAAACTCTATTTTTGATATAGCCTGTATGAATTCTTCATTTTCTTGTTTACTACTTTCCAGAAGGTCTACAATCTTTGCCTTGCCTTTTATTGTATACTGCATGTTATTTATCTGTTCTTGCATAGTTTTTATTTCTTGTTTGATATACTGAATTTCCTGTTTTAATCCTTCTAGTGTTAGAAGCTCTTTTTTGTTTTCCTTTTTAAATAAAATTTTATTTAGATTATACATTTTACTTTCTTTTTGTTTTATTTCTTTACTGTTTCTAACATAGGCTAAGAAAAAGATGCACCAGCCTGGAATGAAGATATGACCAGAATAGTTAGAGAAGTAAAGTAGAAAATAAAACAACTACCCTGTTTAGGAATTCCTCAACAGGATACATTCTTAATAGTCGAGACAGATGTCTCTGGAGAAGGTTATGGAGGAATTCTAAAACAAAAGATAGATAATAACAAACAGTTAGTGAGATATCATTCTGGAATATGGAATAGAGCCCAAAATAATTGTTCTATTGTTAAGAAGGAAGTCCTGGCCATAGTATTGTGTGTGAACGCCTTCCAAGATGATTTATTTAACAAAACCTTCTTAATAAGAGTGGATTGTTCATCGGCTAAATTTATATTAGAAAAAGATATAAAAAATTTGGTATCTAAACAAATATTTGCACGATGGCAAGCTTTGTTATCCAATTTTGATTTTAATATTGAATTTATCAAAGAAAAATTGAAGAATTTATCTGATTTCTTATCTAGAGAATTTCTACAGGGTAAAGAAGATAAAAGGAGCGAGGGATAAAAGCAAGGAATAAAAGCTACAAAAGGTATAATGACTAACCCTGTCCCTTATGCACAAGAAAGAACGATAGATAAATGTATTGAAAAATTAATGGAAATAGATTTTTCAAGAATTGAAGAAGTTAGGATGTTGAAAACAAAGTTAATAGAGGGAATAAATCTTAGTATAAATGATCACATGATTAATCATACAGTTATACCTGACTACTGTGATTGCAAAGAATATGAAAAGAGAGAACATTTTGGTAGAAAAATGTTATGAGTAAATGAGGAATTAATTGAAGAGCAAGAAAGAGAAAATAATTAAATTAATTAAAATAAAAGAAAAAATTGGCAAGAAAATTGACAAAAATTGGACAAAATATAAAAGAAATAGAAAAAGAAAATATTTACAAAGCATAAATACTAATGTTAATATATTATGTGAATTAGAAAATGACATCTTAAATTTGACAAACAGGTAAATGAGATATCAGAGGTTTGTGATCGACGTAGAACTAGTTGAAAACGAATATCCACGAAGATACTGCTTTAATAAATATTGGGTCACCGAAAAATTAAACTCTGTACCTATTATGAAGTTCATACAGACTTCTTCATTTGGTGGGCATCTCGAAAATCTCTTTATAATATAGAAGAAACCAATACAATTAATACTGCTTCATCAAGTTATAGTCCCTGGTTAAAAACAAAAGATCAAACAATTGAATTTACAAAATACCCTCCTTTCGTAGAAATTGCTATCGATTGGAACGGTAATACAATCCTAGCTGCTCCTTTCAAAGATGTCGATAACACTGAGTTAGGAAAAATTAAAAGTCAAAATAACTATACAAACCAAATGTTGCAAAGAATAGCTCAACAATTAGATTATCTAGACACCCTCTTAGAAAAGAAAGAAGTGAAAATAGAAAAACCACTGGTTAGGCCAAATGAAGACATACGCAACTTCAAGTTAAGTAAAGAAGATGAACTGCTACAAAAGATAACAAAACAGTTAGAATATTTAGAACTATCTTCTTCAACTAAAAACCAAATAGCTGTAATATCTGAAGATGCGTCAGAATCAGAATCAGAAACCACTAGATCAGAAACAAGTAGTACAGAAAATCTAGCTCATCAATTTGAAGAAAAATTAGAACTGAATAAAGTACGACTATATGATCGACCTAGAATACCACACTATTATTCACGACCATCATTACCTGACATACAACATGAAGAAAAATATTCTTTAGGTAGCTATGACGGTAAAAGTATCTATGAATGGAACATAGATGGTAAAACTGAACACGGTATAACAGATATCTTAAATGAAATGTGTATGGCAGCAACAACATATAAAACAATGAATAATACAGAAAAAGAAATAACCAAAATAATAACCTCTGGATTTACTGGACAACTCAAAGGATGGTGGGATAATTATCTATCCCCATCAGACAGAAATGATATTTTACTTATGGTGAAGCCAGAGATTCGTGATGGCCAAACACAAGCTATTGAGAACTCTTTTACAACCCTAATATATGCTATAACCAAACACTTTATAGGTAACCCTCAGAGTATAGCTGAAAAAGCCTCCATAATTCTTACCAACCTAACATGCCCTAGATTACAAGACTTTCGATGGTATAAAGACATGTTTTTATCAAAAATCTTTACTAGAGAAGATTGTCAACAAGCATACTGGAAAGAACGATTCATAGCAGGATTACCTAGATTATTTGCAGATCGAGTAAGAAATAGAATAAAAAGAAAATTCAATGACAATCTTATACATTATGATATCATCACTTATGGTGATTTAATAACTGAAGTAAATACCGAGGGGCTAAACCTCTGTAATGAATTAAAACTTAAATCTAAACTTAAACAAGACAAACTTAGTGGGCGAAAAGAATTAGGTTCTTTCTGCACTCAATATGGCTATGAGAAAATTATAGCCCCATCTGCACAACATAAGAAATTTACTAAAAGACGAAAGTACCCAAAAACTTTTACTAAATATACAAAGAATAAACCTAGATATGAACATCAGATTAAATATGAGAAACCTCGATATAAAAAGAAAAGAAACTTCCGACCACAGGTCACTAGAAATAAACCCAATACTTTAACTTGTTACAAGTGCGGACGCACGGGACATATGAAAAGAGATTATCCCCTTTTAAAGAAAATTAGAGCCCTCGAAGTAGACGATGATAAGAAACAAGAAATATTAAACTTATTACGAGAAGATGATAGTTCAACTTCCTCTGAGACAAGTATTGATGAGTGTGGATGTATTGGACCTTGCCAATGCTACGAGATAAATACCATTACTAGCAATGATAATTTATTCGAATTAATTATGAAAGTAGAAGATCCGGAGTTACAAAGAAAATACTTAACAGAATATAAATCCTACGTCATGAATAGCAAACCTCGACAGGAAGAGCTAACAATATATAACTTAAATCAAATATTGTTTAAAAAAGATAAAACTAAAGAAATATTATCGTTAGAAGGATTAAAACAAGAAATTCAAAATGTTAAAAAAGAAGTTACAACTGTAAAAAATGACCTAGATATAATCAAAGCTACTATTAAGGGAAAAGGAAAATTAGAAGATCTCCCTGAACAAAGCTTTCACATGAACGAAGAATTTATACAAGCACTATCTCGAATAGAGTTCCAAAAATGGCATACAATGGTTACCCTAGTCATAAAAGATTCTAAACTAGAACTTAAGGCTCTATTAGATTCTGGAGCTGACCATAACTGTCTTAGAGAAGGTTTAATCCCTACTAAATATTACGAAAAAACCACAGAAAAATTACATGCAGTTAATAGACAAAAATTAGAAGTAAGATATAAAATAACAAATGTCCATATATGCAATCAGAGAATTTGTTTCCAAAATACATTCTTGCTCGTTAAGAATCTATCCCAAGATATGATCTTAGGAACTCCTTTCCTGACACAACTCTATCCCTTTACAATCACAGAGAAAGGATTGCAAACACATATTTTAGGCAAGCACCTTACTTTTGACTTTTATAAAAATATGCTATTCAAAATCTAGAATCAACGAAAGAAATTCTACTTGTCCATAAGAAAAAACATCTACATTCTCTTATACATGAACTTAATCTAACAAGAATAGAGGAAGAACTCACCAAACCAGAAATAATAACTCAAATAGCTCATGTGAAAGCTTTGTTCAGGGAGATCTTCTAATTTTCCTTTTCCCTTAATAGTAGCTTTGATTATATCTAGTTCATTTTTTACAGTTGTAACTTCTTTTTTAACATTTTGAATTTCTTGTTTTAATCCTTCTAACGATAATATTTCTTTAGTTTTATCTTTTTTAAACAATATTTGATTTAAGTTATATGTTGTTAGCTCTTCCTGTCGAGGTTTGCTATTCATGACGTAGCATTTATATTCTGTTAAGTATTTTCTTTGTAACTCCGGATCTTCTACTTTCATAATTAATTCGAATAAATTATCATTGCTAGTAATGGTATTTATCTCGTAGCATTGGCAAGGTCCAATACATCCACACTCATCAATACTTGTCTCAGAGGAAGTTGAACTATCATCTTCTCGTAATAAGTTTAATATTTCTTGTTTCTTATCATCGTCTACTTCGAGGGCTCTAATTTTCTTTAAAAGGGGATAATCTCTTTTCATATGTCCCGTGCGTCCGCACTTGTAACAAGTTAAAGTATTGGGTTTATTGCTAGTGACCTGTGGTCGAAAGTTTCTTTTCTTTTTATATCAAGGTTTCTCATATTTAATCTGATGTTCATATCTAGGTTTATTCTTTGTATATTTAGTAAAAGTTTTTGGGTACTTTCGTCTTTTAGTAAATTTCTTATGTTGTGCAGATGGGGCTATAATTTTCTCATAGCCATATTGAGTGCAGAAAGAACCTAATTCTTTTCGCCCACTAAGTTTGTCTTGTTTAAGTTTAGATTTAAGTTTTAATTCATTACAGAGGTTTAGCCCCTCGGTATTTACTTCAGTTATTAAATCACCATAAGTGATGATATCATAATGTATAAGATTGTCATTGAATTTTCTTTTTATTCTATTTCTTACTCGATCTGCAAATAATCTAGGTAATCCTGCTATGAATCGTTCTTTCCAGTATGCTTGTTGACAATCTTCTCTAGTAAAGATTTTTGATAAAAATATGTCTTTATACCATCGAAAGTCTTGTAATCTAGGGCATGTTAGGTTGGTAAGAATTATGGAGGCTTTTTCAGCTATACTCTGAGGGTTACCTATAAAGTGTTTGGTTATAGCATATATTAGGGTTGTAAAAGAGTTCTCAATAGCTTGTGTTTGGCCATCACGAATCTCTGGCTTCACCATAAGTAAAATATCATTTCTGTCTGATGGGGATAGATAATTATCCCACCATCCTTTGAGTTGTCCAGTAAATCCAGAGGTTATTATTTTGGTTATTTCTTTTTCTGTATTATTCATTGTTTTATATGCTGTTGCTGCCATACACATTTCATTTAAGATATCTGTTATACCGTGTTCAGTTTTACCATCTATGTTCCATTCATAGATACTTTTACCGTCATAGCTACCTAAAGAATATTTTTCTTCATGTTGTATGTCAGGTAATGATGGTCGTGAATAATAGTGTGGTATTCTAGGTCGATCATATAGTCGTACTTTATTCAGTTCTAATTTTTCTTCAAATTGATGAGCTAGATTTTCTGTACTACTTGTTTCTGATCTAGTGGTTTCTGATTCTGATTCTGACGCATCTTCAGATATTACAGCTATTTGTTTTTTAGTTGAAGAAGATAGTTCTAAATATTCTAACTGTTTTGTTATCTTTTGTAGCAGTTCATCTTCTTTACTTAACTTGAAGTTGCGTATGTCTTCATTTGGCCTAACCAGTGGTTTTTCTATTTTCACTTCTTTCTTTTCTAAGAGGGTGTCTAGATAATCTAATTGTTGAGCTATTCTTTGCAACATTTGGTTTGTATAGTTATTTTGACTTTTAATTTTTCCTAACTCAGTGTTATCGACATCTTTGAAAGGAGCAGCTAGGATTGTATTACCGTTCCAATCGATAGCAATTTCTTCGAAAGGAGGGTATTTTGTAAATTCAATTGTTTGATCTTTTGTTTTTAACCAGGGACTATAACTTGATGAAGCAGTATTAATTGTATTGGTTTCTTCTATATTATAAAGATATTTTCGAGATGCCCACCAAATGAAGAAGTCTGTATGAACTTCATAATAGGTGAGTTCGTGCAGGTAATCACGCCAGATATCCCCCCGGATTCGCGAGGGTACGGAGCGAAGATAGGTGCTTCGATGAAGAGAGTTATGATCAGCACAATACTGATCAATCAATTGGGGTAAAGATAATGAAAAAGTCATAGTTTCAAAGTTGAGTAGTATAAGGACTAGGGGTGACGGGAACAGCCATACTAGGGGTGACGGGAACAACCATGTCACTAGGTGTTGGGGATAACGGAGGTGAGTCGGGTTTTGGAAGAGGGACTGTATAATGAGATTGTGGAATACTCTTATTATAGTCAACACCGCGTAAGGATGGTTGTTTATCTGTTGGATAATTGTCATGTATAGATTGAGAATACCGTCTAGGCGGTAGATCAACTGGTTTGTTAAATATAATTTCAGCATGTCCCTTTGTTGTTTCTATTACGGCGAGAGGCTGAGTACGAGGCCGTATAGGTTGTACGGGGATTATGTTATTTATATGCCAATTATCAGGATAAGTGACTTGATCCCATTCAATAAGTTTGGGTGTATGAACATGGACATGATCATAATTAGCTTCGATAAGTATAGTTGATTCTTTTGCAGATTCTAGTTTTGCCTTTGGACTAAGATTAGATCTCATAATTTTATAATGTATACGATAAATAATAGCAACATTTTTTGAATTTTCCATCATTGTCGAGGGAATTTTCATATTAAGTGTTAAGGTTTTACTTAAGTTTTCGTCAAATAAATCAATACTAAAATTTGGGTAACAGTTAAAATAAACTGGTCCTGTGGCTAGGTTAGATTCACAGACCGCAAGTAGGGAGTCTGTGAAAGAAGTAAACCTAGCATCTCGTAAACACATGAGAATAGGTGTATCTAGTCCAATACGATGAAGGGGCTTAATGGCTATCTGGATTAATCCAATATGCATAAATTTATACTTTGTTTTAAATTTAACTAGCTTATTAGGGTCTAACAGTTCTAAACATTCGACTTGAGGATTAACGGGTAGAGATTTTTCTGTTGTCTCAATGACATAGTCGTGTGTGAAGAGATTTTGGAAACCGAAGCCGGTTTCATAAATTTTATTAGTAGGGACCTTAGGAATAGTCCAATTTTGTAATTTCTGCTCTATGGCAGAAATGTGAAGTTCTCTCGTATTATTGATTTCCATTTATGTAAGTTCTAATTCACAGAAATCACAGCTTAGCAAACAGCAAGATGTAAGAGATCCCTATCCATTGCATCCTATAGATATCCAATGCAAGCAACACATATCTCATATTGATCATAAATGAGCAATATAGTATAAGAGGAAACATAGCATACTCAAAGCTATCACAAAGAGGAAACACGCTCAGGCTTACCAACGGACTTACTCGCATCCAGCTGCCGGGAACACCTTATACCACGCTATTGCCCTCTCCGTTTATGCTTTGATCATGATACGCCATCCTTGGCTCCGCTACCATTTGTCCCAGTTTATGTTTCCTTATGAGATTTTGTGTCTTTTGTGTTGGGGTTCGTCTGTTGCTCATGGTGCAATGGATATGGGATAGGTATTAGTTCGGTGTCATGATGAACATGATGAACATAAGGGGAATAAGGTTACTCCAGGTCATATCGAAAGAGTATTCTTTTATTGATTGATTGTTTACAGAGATATAACAACAACCATTCTCTCAAATGTTTTCACGCGTACTGATTACAACTGAGAACCTCTTATTTATAGAGTCGGATGTGCTTCCTTAATGTCCTTTATGCCCTTTGCTTTTTGTAGTGCGTCTTTATCTGTAGTGCGCCTTTTATCTTTAATGGTGCGCCTTTGCATCTTGTAGTGCGCCTTTTATCTGTAGTGCGTCTTGCTTTTATCAGTGCGTCCTTATCAGTAGTGCTCTGCTGGTCATGTCTTGTAGTGCGCCTTTTATCTGTAGTGCGTCTTGCTTTTATCAGTGCGTCCTTATCAGTAGTGCTCCGCCGGTCACATCTTAATTATGATAAGATAGTAATAAGTCTCGATCAGGGTCATGGTTGGCGAAGGGATCATCTTCGTCATCTTCATTATCTGATGCAGCTTTTGAACCGTAGATCTCTTTCATTTTTTCAAGAGGAGAGATCTTAGGAGAAACCTTGTCTTCGTGCTTTGAAGGAGAAGTAGTAACCTTTGTGGGATTAAGAACCTTCTTGACTTCGTCAGAGGATAATTTTAACAAATTCTGAACAGACTGAACATCAGCTCGAGTAACATCATATTTTAACCAGTTCTTCTATTTTATCCTTCGGACCAGATATGTTATATGAGAAGATATGTCACAATTTTTTGCAAATTCCCAGCATAAGATCCAGGGTACTGAGAATGTTATGAGATACTGAAGTATTGGACTGGGCGTAATGTCTTCAAGGTCTGTGAAGTGAGTGAAGAGTTTTATGGCATCTTCAATACTATCTTGAAATAACCCCGGTATGGGTTTAACTGTACTGAAATAGCCACTCCACCATTGAGGAAAGGTGCGTTGATAGGTCTTTGAAAAGTAAAGGAACCATGTGTGGTAGATAGGTTTATACCACAAAACCCGTAACCAGGCTTTTTGATAATCATAGTAATTGTAACTATGCAATTGTTGGCCAGGAATTTGGGCTGAGAATGTTTTATTCGTAAACGGATGCTGCCGCCATTCTGAGGTAGTCATGACCCGCATAATTTTTAATCGGGAGAAAGCTATTTGATCAGGGTATTTTTTGTCCATGGTGTGTAGGATCTCAACAGATTGAGTTTCGAGTAGAATTTGTTCATAGAAGAGGCGAGTTTTGAACGGGTGTTCCATCATTTGGACTTCTTTGGGGGGAAAGATTTGGGTAGCAAGGTCTTTTAGGTTTTTCCGCTCATCATCTTTTTCAATTTCAATGACTTTGATATCCATTTTATGTGTATAGAGGTCGGGTTTTTGGTTGGCAAGCTCTTGGATTATGAGTGGAGGAACTCGAGTAGTGATGGATTGAGGGGATCTTTGTGGGTATAAAGGTAAGGGTACCATGGTTTTTCTTTTAATTTGCTCAGGGGTTACTGGGGCCGTGATGAGGGCTGAATAGTAGGGCTGAGCTTGAGGAGCAGAAGAAGAAGAAGGGGACACAGGAGGAGATGTATACCTTTTATCCTTTGAAGAGGATGCCCGATGAGCGAGCATGGCAGTTAAAGATTTCTTTTTATCCATCTTAGAACAAGACAGGTAAAGCACAGAGTTCTCTGGTGAGATGTTGAATGAGCTCTTCTAACTCAGCAATGCTAAGTCCGATGTTCCTGCGAGTTAGTAATCGTCGATGAAGAACAGATTTTACCGTTAGTATTTCGTGTCGCAGCTCACGCCTTCTTTCTTCAATGCTATGTGCCTGCTGGGTTACAGAAAAGGTGCTCTGTTGACAGTAAGTTTTTGTAACGAATTTTTTATCTGAGGAGATGGTTTCAACAATCCATGAGTGACCAAAACGTCGTCGCTTTGGATATTCTCCAGCTTTGACTTTGAACCAACAAGGTGCCTGAATTTTTAAGTAACGCATGTGTCCTGAGAAACTAAAAGCTGATCGATGTCAGATAATAGATCACATAGAATATTAACGTGTGCATTTATTTTTTGAAGATATTTACGTTTTTTAGTGTTTTTATATTTAAACCAATTTTTATCTATTTCTTTTCCGATTTTTTCTTTATTTGAATCAAGTGTATTATTTTACTCATTGTTGATTAATTCATAAAGTAAGCGCAACATTTTTCTACCAAATTGCTCACGTTTTTCATATTCTGTACAGTCACAATATTCATTAGGTAGTACAGAATGATTAAGTAGATGATCTTGTATACTTTGCTGTATTCCTTCTATTAGTTTTGTCTTTAATAATAAAATTTCTTCATTATTTGAGAAATCAATTTGCATTAACTTATCAACACTTTTTTCTATTATTTGTTCTTGAAAATATGGAATCATACCTGATTAGTCTGTAGATCGTCCCTGCAGGAATTCACGTGAGAGAAAATCAGGTAAATTATTCAAAGATCCTTTAATAAATTCGATAGTGAAGTCAAAATTAGATAAGATGGCTTGCCATCTGGCGAATATTTGTTTTGATACTAAATTTTTTACATCTTTCTCAAGAATAAATTTTGCTGATTGACAGTCGACTCTTATTAAGAAGGTTTTATTAAATAGATCATCTTGGAATGCATTTACACAGAGTACTATTGCTAATATTTCTTTTTTGATAATTGAATAGTTACTTTGAGCCGGATTCCAGATACCAGAATAGTAACGTACTAATTGTTCGCTATCATTCATTTTTTGCTTAAGAATTCCGCCATAGCCTTGTTCAGATGCATCAGTTTCTACTATTAACGAAGCTTCTGAAAGTGGTATTCCCAAACAAGGAAGTTGTTTTACTTTGAGTTTTATTTTTTTAACTATCTGGGTCATTTCAGGCGTCCATGCCGGAGCGTTTTTCTTTAATCTAGCATATAAAGGTTTACATATTACTCGTATGTGTGGGATGAAATCTGCAATATAGTTTAAACAACCTAGGAATCTCTGTAACTGTTGTTTATCTTTAATTTCAGAGGGGAATTTATTGGCGAACTCTATACTACGGGATATAGGTGTATATGTTCCTTGATCTATGTCATAACCTAGGAACCTTATTTTTGTTTGAAATAATTTAATTTTTGGAGCAGAAACAACCAAACCGTTGTCCTTGATTACCTGTATAAAACGCTTAAGATGCTTAAAATGATCAGTAATAGATCTAGAAAACACCAAGACGTCATCAATGTAGACAATTGTAAACTTATCATAAGGATTGAAAATATCATTCATGATGTGCTGAAATTCAGAGGGAGCATTTTTAAGGCCAAAGGGCATTACATTCCATTCATAATGTCCGAAAGGAACAGTAAAAGCCGTTTTATATTTATCTTTTTCGTGAATCTGAATTTGCCAAAATCCAGATTTCATGTCAAATTTAGAAAAGATTACTGCACTAGAAAGTCGTTTAATCAAATCGCGTTTATTGGGGATTGGGTACCTGATCCATTGTAAATGCTGGTTTAAAGGTTTATAATTAATAACAAGGCGTGGAACACCTCTTTCTAATTCAGCATTATGCTGTACATAAAAAGCAGCACAAGACCAAGGGGATTTACTTTCCCTAATTAAACCTTTGTCTAATAAACTCTGTATTTCTTGTTTACAGTAGGCTAATAATTCAGCATTCATTTGAATGGGTCGTGCTTTGGTAGGAATATTTTCTTCTTGAAAGTTTTGTTCGTATGGTAATGTAACTAAGTGTTTCTTTCTATTCCAGAAGGCATTTGGCAGAGCAGAACAAATGGTATCTTCTATCTGTTTCTGTACCTGAGCTATTTGAGTTATTATTTCTGGTTTGGTGAGTTCTTCCTCTATTCTTGTTAGATTAAGTTCATGTATAAGAGAATGTAGATGTTTTTTTCTTATGGACAGTTAGATTAAGTTCATGTATAAGAGAATGTAGATGTTTTTTCTTATGGACAAGTAGAATTTCTTTCGTTGATTCTAGATTTTGAATAGCAGAGATATTACGTTGTATTATATTTTTATAAAAGTCAAAAGTAAGGTGCTTGCCTAAAATATGTGTTTGCAATCCTTTCTCTGTGATTGTAAAGGGATAGAGTTGTGTCAGGAAAGGAGTTCCTAAGATCATATCTTGGGATAGATTCTTAACGAGCAAGAATGTATTTTGGAAACAAATTCCCTAATTGCATATATGGGCATTTGTTATTTTATATCTTACTTCTAATTTTTGTCTATTAACTGCATGTAATTTTTCTGTGGTTTTTTCGTAATATTTAGTAGGGATTAAACCTTCTCTAAGACAGTTATGATCAGCTCCAGAATCTAATAGAGCCTGACTAGTTAGAGAAGTAGAGCAGAAAATAAAACAACTACCCTGTTTAGGAATTCCTCAACAGGATACATTCTTAATAGTCGAGACAGATGTCTCTGGAGAAGGTTATGGAGGAATTCTAAAACAAAAGATAGATAATAACAAACAGTTAGTGAGATATCATTCTGGAATATGGAATAGAGCCCAAAATAATTGTTCTATTGTTAAGAAGGAAGTCCTGGCCATAGTATTGTGTGTGAACGCCTTCCAAGATGATTTATTTAACAAAACCTTCTTAATAAGAGTGGATTGTTCATCGGCTAAATTTATACTAGAAAAAGATATAAAAAATTTAGTATCTAAACAAATATTTGCACGATGGCAAACTTTGTTATCCAATTTTGATTTTAAAATTAAATTTATTAAAGGAAAATTGAATAATTTACCTGACTTCTTATCCAGAGAATTTCTACAGGGTAAAGAAGATAAAAGGAGCGAGGGATAAAAGCAAAGAGTAAGAGCTATAAAAGGTATAATGGCTAACTCAGTTCCCTATGCGCAAGAACTAACAATAGATAAATGTGTTTAGAAATTAATGGAAATAGATTTTTCCAGAATTGAAGAAATTAGGATGTTAAGGACAAAATTAATAGAAGGAATAAATCTTAGTATAAATGATCACATGGTTAATCATAGAGTCATACCTGATTATTGTAATTGTAAAGAATATGAAAGAAGAGAACATTTTGGAAGAAAAATGATACGTATAATTGAAGAAATAATAGAAGAATATGAAAGAGAAAATAATTAAGCTAATAAAACTAAAAGAAAAAATTGGCAAGAAAATTGATAAAAACTGGACTAAATATAAATGACATAGAAAGAGAAAATATTTACAAAGGATAAATGCTCATGTTAATATCTTATGTGACTTGGAAAATGACATTTTGAATTTGACAAACAGGTAAATGAGATATCAGAGGTTTGTGATCGACGTGGAACTCGCTGAAAACGAATATCCACGAAGATACTGCTTTAATAAATATTGGGTCACCGAAAAATTAAACTCTGATAAAACAAAGGTGATTCAAACCTTTTTGTATCAACCGTTTTTTACAGTAAAACAACAAGCCATACGCGCTGAGAAAAAAGAGAAAAAACGCAAAGAAGAAATAAAAAATCTTCAAAAATTGATAAAAAGACAAGTGGCGTCTGGAGGATGTATTATTGACTTCCTGCAGCTGGAAAGATTTGTCCAGAAAGAAATTAACAAAATCGTCCACCTCACTGGATAAAGATGGACAAGAAGAAGTCCCTGACAACTATGCTAGCCAGCAAAGCATCTACTTTGTGGGAAATAAAAGGTATCCAAATTCTCCCCCTACTTCTCCTTCTTTTCTCCTTCTTTTCTCCTTATTGCTCAACCTAGTTATTACTCTTCCCTCATTACCGCACCCGTCACACCAGATCAAATCAAAAGAAAAACCCTTGTACCACTTCCACTATATCCTCACAGGGCACCTCAATCCATCACTTCACGAGCTCCTCCCCCTATCTTCAAAGAGCTTGCAAACCAGATGCTTCCCATTCAAACAGAAAAGACAGATTTATACACCCATAAAAATGATATCAAAATTATTGAGCTCGAGAAAGGTGAAGAAAAAAGAGAGATCAAAGAGCTAATAATTCAAACTTTTCCTCCCAAAGAATATCATCTGATGGACCATCCTTATAAAGGACGTCTATTCTATGAACAAATCCTGCTTGAGACCCAGTCAGTAGAAATAGCTCATACCATGGATAAAAATTTTTGGATCAAATTGTCTTTTCCAGGATAAAAATTCTGAGGGTTATGACCAGGGAAGAATGGAAACAACACCCTTTCACCAATAAAATATTTTCAGTTAAAATTCCAGAGCAACCCCTTGCAAGTTACAATTACTATGATTACCAAAAGGCATGGTAAAGAGTCTTCTGGTACAAACCCACTTATCATACCTCGTTCATATATTTTTCAAAAATCTGTCAGAGAACCTTTCCACAGTGGTGGATATCATGGTTCCACACAATGAAGCCCATTCAAGGACTGTTTCAAAATCCAATTGAGAAAGCCATAAAAGTCTTTTCCCACTTTTCGGACCTAGCAGACATTACTCCCATACCCTTATTACAATATTTAATTACTTTCGGGGTCCCCTGGATAGCTTGCTGGGACTTGGAAAAAAATCATGATTCTTCCACTCAGATTACCTATCTGGTACGAAGAATGAAACATAAAAACTGGCCCAAGTATGAAGTAGAAAGAGCTGATGTTCAAGCAGTAAAGACGCTGTTAGCACTCAGTGATGAAGAAATCAACCGGGCACTTGATGAAAAAGGAAAAGAAGTTATGGAACAAGCTCAAGATAATGATGACATGATATCCAGAGCATCTTCTCTGGAAAAGTTAAAAGAAGCATATGGCAGGCAAGAAAAAGACAAAGTCATTGACGAGGATCAAGACGACCCCTTCGCCAATCACGATCCCGATCGAGACCTCTTGTTGGCTTATCATAACAGAAAAAGAAGAATCTTCTTTTTAAAAGCAAGATGTGACAGACAACAGATAAAACAGCAGATAAAAGCAGGTTATGGCCGACAAAAGAAGTGGTGTGCAATAAAAGATGCTTTTCCTCGAAGGGCATACATTATTTCATAAAAGTAAGGATAAATATGTTAATTCTCTAAAGAACTCTGGCTATATAAGGAGATCTTTGTTTCATTGTAGAGCAAGTTTGAATAAATGAAAGTCTCAGTTTGATATCTATGCTCTCAGTCTGATATTTATGCTCTCAATGTCTGTTCGAAAGTTTCAGGTTTTATCACTTGATTCCTGATAAAAATGTCTAGCTAAATACTCTCCCCATCCTTAATAGTCTCATCGAAACACATAAGAACCTAATCATAAACCGAATTCCTAGATCCTGGACAAATATGCTTTTATTATAATTAACACCTTTTAACGACGGTTGTTTTTCGGAAAACATTCAGGATCTAGGAATTCGGTTTATGATTAGGTTCTTATGTGTTTCGATGAGACTATTAAGGATGGGGAGAGTATTTAGCTAGACATTTTTATCAGGAATCAAGTGATAAAACCTGAAACTTTCGAACAGACATTGAGAGCATAAATATCAGACTGAGAGCATAGATATCAAACTGAGACTTTCATTTATTCAAGCTTGTTCTACAATGAAACAAAGAGTTCCTTATATAGCCAGAGTTCTTTAGAGAATTGATATATTTATCCTTACTTTTATGAAATAATGTATGCCCTTCGAGGAAAAGCATCTTTTATTGCACACCACTTCTTTTGTCGGCCATAACCTGCTTTTATCTGCTATTTTATCTGTTGTCTGTCACATCTTGCTTTTAAAAAGAAGATTCTTCTTTATCTGCTATGATAAGACAACAAGAGGTCTCGATCGGGATTGTGATTGGCGAAGGGGTCGTCTTCGTCCTCATCAATGATTTTGTCTTTTTCTTGCCTACCATATGCTTCTTTTAACTTTTCCAGAGAAGATGCTCTGGATATCATGTCACATTATCTTGAGCTATCATTATCTTGAGCTTGTTCCATAACTTCTTTTCCTTTTTCATCAAGTGCCCGGTTGATTTCTTCATCACTGAGTGCTAACAGCGTCTTTACTGCTTGAACATCAGCTCTTTCTACTTCATACTTGGGCCAGTTTTTATGTTTCATTCTTCGTACCAGATAGGTAATCTGAGTGGAAGAATCATGATTTTTTTCCAAGTCCCAGCAAACTATCCAAGGGACCCCAAAAGTAATTAAATATTATAATAAGGGTACGGGATTAATGTCTGCTAGGTCCGAAAAGTGGGAAAAGACTTTTATGGCTTTCTCAATTGGATTTGAAACACTCCTTGAATGGGTTTCATTGTGTGCAACCATGATATCCACCACTGTGGAAAGGTTCTCTGACAGGTTTTTGAAAAATATATGAACGAGGTATGATAAGTGGGTTTGTACCAGAAGACTCTTAACCAGGCCTTATGGCATAGTAATTGTAACTTGCAAGGGTTGCTCTGGAATTTTAACTGAAAACATTTTATTGGTGAAAGGGTGTTGTTTCCATTCTTCCCTGGTCATAACCCTCAGAATTTTTATCCTGGAAAAGACAATTTGATCCAAAAATTTTCTAGAAGTGATGGATAATGGTGATCTCTGAGGATACAAAGGCAGGGTTATCATTGACTTCTTTTTAACTTGCTATGGAGTGACCGGAGCAATTATTAGGGCTGAGTAATAGCTGGGTTAAATTATTGAAGAAGGAGAAGAGGAAGGAGAGTTTGAATACCTTTTATCTGTCGATGATGATGCTTTGCTGGCTACCATTGCTGTCAAAGATTTCTTTTTATCCATATCTTAAACTGTCATAACAGCTAACTGATTATATTTATCTTGAATATATTTTTCCATGCTCAATAACTCAGATATACTCTTCTTGATAAATTCAATCTTAAAGTCAAAATTTGATAGTAATGATGCTTGCCATCTTGTAAATATTTGTTTTGATACCAAATTTTTTACATCATTTTCTAATATATATTTTGCCGATTGACAATCTACTTTTATTAAAAAGGTTTTACTAAATAAATCATCATAAAAAATATTTACGCATAATACTATTGCCAAAAATTTCTTTTTAACAATAGAGTAATTTGTCTGTGCATTATTCTATAACCCAGAAGGATATCTTACCAATTGTTCTTTATCATCTACCTTTTGTTTAATATTCCCACATATCCTTATCCGGAGGCGTCGGTTTCAAGTATTAAGTAAGCATTTTGTAAAAGGATTCCTCAACAGGATAATTGTTTTATTTTTAGTTTTATTTCTTTAACAACTTTAGTCATTTCATCATTTTATGCCGGAACATTTTTTTTTAACCTATTATATAATAGTTTACATATTATCCTTATCTTTGGAATAAATTTCGATATATAATTTTAACATCCTAAGAATCTTTGCAACTGTTGTTTATCTTTTATTTCGTTAGGAAATTTCTCAGAGAGTTTTATACTTCTGTTTATAGGACTAAAAGTTCCTTGAAAAATATCATATCCTAAAAATCTTATCTTAGTTTAAAATAATTTTATCTTAGTAGCCGATACCACTAATCCATTTTCATTAACTATATTTAAAAATTTATTAACTTGCCTAAAATATTCAGTTATAGATTTTGAATATACTAAAATGTCATCAATATAAACAATTGTAAATTTATGATAAGAATTAAATATATCATTCATAACATTTTGGAATTCCGAAGGAGCACTTTTTAATCCAAACGGCATCACATTCCATTCATAATGTCCAAATAGAACTGTAAAAGTTGTTTTATATTTATCTTTTTCATGGATCTATATCTGCCAAAATCCTGATTTTATGTCAAATTTTGAAAATATAGTTGTTCCTGCCAGTCTTTTAATAAGATCTCTTTTATTAGGAATAGAATACCTAATCCATTGTAAACTTCTATTAAGAGGTTTATAATTTATAACTAATCTTGGAGCTCCATGCTCAATCTCAGTTTGATTTTGAACGTAGAAGGCTGCACAAGACCAGGGTGATTTACTAACCCTTATTAAAATGGGCAATCTATTGAGATCTCGATTGAGATTGTTGATGAAGTCTTTTAACTCGGCGATACTGAGACCAATGTTCCTTCTGGTAATAAACCGTCGATTGAGTACTGCCTGTACTGCTTTTATTTCTTGTTGGAGAGATCTCGATTTCCATTAATTTTTCAACACATTTTTCTATAGTCCGTTCTTGAGCATAAGACACAGGATTAGACATGATACCTTTATTTTAGCTTTGTTTCGTCGCTTCCTTCTTTGATTTTGTCTTTGTCCTGCAAGAATTCTCTTGATAAAAAATCAGGTAAATTATTCAATTGGCCTTTTATGAATTCAAAAGTAAAATCAAAATTGGATAGCAACGTTTGCCATCGCGCAAATATCTGTTTAGATACTAGATTTTTTACACATTAACGAATTAATTGAAGAATATGAACGAGAGAATCATTAAACTCATTAAAATAAAAGAAAAAATTAGTAAAAAGATAGATAGATATTGGAATAAATATAAAAAAACCAAGAAACAAAAATACTTACAAAAGGTTAATTCAAATATTAACATTTTATGTGAGTTATTAAATGATTTGGATCAACTAAAAATGTTTCAGGACAAATGCATTATTCGAAAATCCACCTAGAAAATACTCGCAAAGTAAAAGAAAGAGAATATCCAAAACAGCGCCGTTTTGATCGATTCTGGATTACCGAGACAATATCTGCAGATAAAAAAATCTTTACAAAAACTTATCTATATCAAAGGATTTTTACTGTAAGAGAACAGGCGCACTGCATCGAAGAAGAAAGAAGATCTCTCCGAAACGAGATAAAAGCAGTACAGGCAGTACTCAATAGGCGGATCATTACCAGGAGGAACATTGGCCTAAGTATTGCCGAGTTAAAAGATCTCATCAGAAATCTTCACCGAGATCTCAATAAATTGCCCATTTTACTCTAGACCATATGGAGAAGAAAAAGTCTCTGACAGCAATGCTAGCCAGTAGAGCTTCTACCTCTACAGATAAAAGGTATCCTCACTCTCCTCCAGCTTCCCTTTCTTCTCCCGCTCCTTATATCCAACCCAATTACTATTCTGCATTAATCACTGCTCCGGTAACACCGGAACAAATAAAAAGAAAGTCTATGGTACCATTGCCCTTATATCCACAAAGATCTCCCCAGTCCATTACCACTAGAGCACCTCCTCTCATCATCCAAGAGTTAGCCAATCAGAGAGAGAAAATAGACCTATATACCCACAAAATGGACATTAAAATTATAGAGCTCGAAAAAGAGGAAGAAATAAAAGAGCTCAGTGTTCAAATTTTTCCCCCTCGAGAGGTCCAAATGTTAGAACATCCATTTAAAACCCGTCTTTTTTACGAACAAATACTCTTGAAAACTCAATCTGTTGAGATCATGCACACCATGGATAAAAAGTTCTCTGATCAAATTGCCTTCTCCAGAATAAAAATCCTGAGAGTCATGACAAAAGGAGAATGGCGACAACATCCCTATACCAACAAAACTTTCTCAGCTAAAATTCCTGGTCAACAACTTAATAGCTACAATTATTATGATTATCAGAAGGCTTGGCTACGAGTTTTGTAGTACAAACCTACGTATCATACATGGTTTCTCTATTTCTCTAAGACATGCCAGAGAGTATTTCCTCAATGGTGGAGTGGGTATTTTAGCACTGCAAAACCTCTTCCTGGACTTTTTCAAATGAATTGGAAGATGCAATAAAAGTCTTTACCTACTACACAGATTTAGAGGACATTACTCCAAGTCCCCTACTACAATACCTCATTACCTTTTCTGTTCCCTGGATCCTTTGCTGGGAATTGGCCAAAAATTGTGATATCTCTTCTCAAATTACCTATTTGGTTGGAAGACTAAAGCAAAAGAATTGGCCAAAGTACGAGGTATCATGGAAAAATGTTCAAGCAGTCCAGACATTATTGAAACTTTCTCCTGAAGAAGTTAAAAAGGTTCTTATCTCTGGAGCTATTGCCACAAGCAACCCTGTTACAAAACCAGATGCTGACATGGTCTCTCGCACATCCTCCCTGGAAAAGATGAAAGAAATTTATGGACCAAAAGATAAAAGTGAAGAAGATGATGAAGATGATCCTTTTGCTAATCATGATCCTGACAAAGATTTACTATTGACATTTCATAATGGATGACGCAAGCAGTGACGCAGCCTAAAGATCCCGACAAAACATATGACGCATGCAATGACGAAATTGATGCCTGAAGTGACAATTGCACGAGCAACAGTAAAAGCGACTGCGCTGGCAAGGATAAGAAAGCAGAGGTCTATAATAAAAGCAGCCGATTAAAAGTTACTTTCCCAGAAGGATAGCAATTATGTAGTAAAGTGTACTAAAAGCAGGGCTATTATAGTCCTATCGATAAAGACTCCTCTATATAAGGAGAAGTCTGTGAGTAGTAGAGCAAGCTTTGAATGATTCCTGAATGACAAAGTATTTCAGTTATGTTCGTGTTCTCCATCATAGTTGCTAGATAATCCCCTGATAAATAATATGTCGTTTTATCATTTGATCCACTACACTCGCCATTCCGATTATTTACCAATGAATAGCTAAATGCCATTCTCCCTTTCCTGTGCAATTGACAACAATCTCAAGAGGTTGAGTTCGGGGATGAATAGGTTTGGGTGGTACTACATTAAGGATCTGCCAATTGTCAGGGTATGTGATTTGATTCCAATCTATTAGCTTAGGAGTATGAATATTAACATGTTCATAATTTGCATCGATTAAGACTGTGGATTCTTTTGCAGATTCAATTTTTGCTCTCGGACTTAAATTGGATTTCATAACCTTATAGTGAATTCTATAAATGATTGCTACGTTTTTTGAACTTTCAATCATTGTTGTAGGTATTTTCATGTTTAAGCTTAGGGTCTTATTTAAATTTTCTTTTTAATAAGTCTACACTAAAATTTGGATAACAGTTAAAATATACAAGTCTGGTTGCCAAATTTGATTCACAGACTGCCAGTAAGGAGTCAGTGAATGATGTAAATCTAGCATCTCTTAAACACATTAAAATTAGTGAATCTAAACTTATCCTATGTAATGGTTTTATTGCTATCTGTACTAGACCTATATGCATGAATTTATATTTAGTTTTAAATTTTAATAATTTATTATTCTCTATTAATTCTATCTGTTCTATCAGGGATTGACAGGTAGAGATCTTTCAATTGTTTCTATAACATAATCATGTGTAAACAAGTTTTGAAAACCAAACCCTGTTTCATATATTTTATGATTAGGGACTTTAGATATATTCCAATTTTGTAATTTCTACTCTATCGCAGAAATATGCATCTCATGGGTATTATCAATATCCATTAGTTAAACAAGTAAAACGCAAGTACTATAATGAAATAATCCCTAACCTTAGCAATTTTGGACAACACATACCATAAACACATAGTTAAGTTTAAAATCAAGTATAAATAGTATAAGAACTAAACATAGTATGTCAATATTCAGAAACATATTGAAGAGGAAACACGCTCAGGCTTACCAACGGTCTTACTCGCTTTTCCCGCAGCTGCCGAGAACACCTTACACCACGCTATCAACATCGACAATATGTTTTGAACATGACATGCCACGCTGGCTCCGCTACCATCTATCCAAGATCGAACTCATGCTATGTGTTTTCTCAGAGAGTTTTGAAAATATAGTTGCTCCTGCCAGTCTTTTAATAAGATCTCTTTTATTAGGAATAGAATACCTAATCCATTGTAAACTTCTATTAAGAGGTTTATAATTTATAACTAATCTTGGAGCTCCATGCTCAATCTCAGTTTGATTTTGAACGTAGAAGGCTGCACAAGACCAGGGTGATTTACTAACCCTTATTAAACCTTTGTCTAATAGTTCTTTTATATCCTTTTTATAATATTCTAATAATTCTGAGTTTATTTGAATAGGTCTTGCTTTCGTTGGTATGTCTTGTTCCTTGAAATCTTTTTCATAGGGTAGCCTATTTATGTGCTTTTTTCTTTTCCAAAAGGCATCGGGTAAGTTTGCACATACCTTATTTTCTATTTGTTTTTGTAGTTGTTTTACTTCTTTTTTTATATCTGACATTTCTAAGTCTTTTTCTATTTTTCTGTAGTTTAATTCATTCGTTAATGAGCGTAGATGCTTCTTTTTATTTATCAATAATACTTTCTTTTTAATTCCTAATTTTTTCATTATATTTATGTCTATTTTTTGTATATTTTCACAGAACTCAAAAATAATTTATTTTCCTAAAATTTCAGTATTTAAACCTGTATCATCTACTCTAAAGGGATATATATGTGTAAGGAATGATGTGTCTATCACATCTTGGGATAGATTTTTAACTAACAAAATGATATTCTTAAAACATATTCCTTAGACATAACAGTGACAAGGTCTTACACATTCACAATCTTCTAGGCTTATATTATTATCATCAGAAGTATTATTACTATCATCAATTTCTTTTCCTATCATATTAAGTATTTTTTCTTTATCACTATCGTTTGTTTCTAAGGCTCGAGCAATCTTTTTTGTAATGACCAAATTTTCTACACTTGTAGCACGTTGGTCCGTGTTTCTTATCATCATTATTTTTTCTTACTATCTTCTTATTTTTATTATATTTAGTTTTTTCGTATCTTGATTTTTCGTATGTTTTCTTATATGGTTTTTGATATTTATTTATTCTTGTTTTTCTAATTCTTTTCTCTTTGTGTTTTGTAGAAGGGGCTGATACCTTTTCATATCCGTACTGGGTACAAAAAAATCCTAATTCCTTTCTTCCGATTAGTCTATTTTGTTTAAGTTTTGATTTTAGCTTTAATTTATTACATAAGTTTAAACCTTCTGTATTAACTTCTGTAATTAAGTCTCAATAGGTTATCATGTCATAATGAATACTATTATCATTGAATTTTCTTTTTATTCTATTTCGAGCTCTGCCGGCAAACAGCCTAGTTTATCCTGCTATGAATCTTTCTTTCCAGAAAGATTGCTGACAATCTTCTCTAAAATATACTTTTGATAAAAACATATTTTTGTACTATCTAAAATTTTTTAACTTATGGCAAGTTAGGTTTGATAATATTATTGAGGCTTTTTTCAGTTATACTTTGAAGGTTACCTATGAAATGCTTAGTTATTGTATATATTAAGGTTGCAAAGGAATTCTCTATCATATACGTTTGACCTTCCCTTACTTCTGGTTTTACCGTCATAGTTATCTCATTCTTTTCTAAAGGAGATAAATAATTGTCCCATCATCTTTTTAATTGTCATATGAATCATGAGGTTAGTATCCTAGTTATTTCTCTGTCACTATTATTTATTATTTTGTAGGCAGTGACTGTCATACACATTTCATTTAACATATCAATTATCTCGTGTTCTGTTTTACCATCTAAATTTCATTCATATATACTTTTACCATCATAACTACCTTGGGATAATCTTTCTTCGGTTTGTATTTCAGGTAATGAAGGCTTTGGGTAGTAGTGGAGTATTCTAGGTCTATCTTATGATCTTATCTTATCTTATTGACTTCTAATTTTTCTTTAAATTGTTTTGTTATTTCTTTAAATTGTTTTGTTATTTCTTCTACTTCAGAATTATTTGATTCAGATTCACTTTTAGTTTCGGAAATGACTGTTATCTGGGGTTTTGAGGATAATTCTAAAAATTTGAATTGTTTTGTAATCTTCTTGAGTGACTCATCTTCATGTCCTAGTTTAAAGTTTTTTATATCTTCATTTAGTTTTATTAAAGATTTTTTAATTTTTACTTCCTTTTTTTCTTGACTTAGTTCTAAGTATTCTAGCTATTGTGATATTAATTGTAGTATTTGATTCGTATAATGACTTGACTTTTTCTTTTTCCTAGGTTTGAATTATCAGCTCCTTTGAAAGGAGTAACTACTATGGTGTTTCCATTTTAATCAATAGTTACTTCTTCAAAGGGTGGGTATCTAGATTTTTCTATGGTTTGAGTTTTTGTTTTAACCCATGATTTATAACTAGACAATGTTTTGTTTATCTGTTTTTCTTCTGTTGTTTTCCTTCTTTTGCTTTTCTTCTATTGCCTTTCTTCTATTGCCTCTATTATGTTTCTTATATAGTTTTCTTTTCTTAGTTTCCATAATGATCCCCTAGAAGGTTCTATCCGATTTTGTTTAAATATTATTTCAGCATGACCTTTATCATTTTTTATAATTTCTATAGGTTGAGTTCTGGATTTAATTGGTTTAGGTGGAACTATGTTCATTATTTGCCAGTTATTTGCATATGTTATTTGATCCCAATTTATCAGCTTTGGGGTATAAATATTAACATGTTCATAGTTTGCTTCTATTAAGACAGTTGTTTCTTTAGCTGATTCTATTTTAGTTTTAGGACTTAAATTTGATTTCATTATTTTATAATAAATTTTATATATTATAGCTATATTTTCTGAACTTTCTATCATTGTGATAGGTATTTTCATGTTTAATGTTAGAGTCTTACTCAAGTTTTCATCAAATAAGTCTATCGAGAAATTTGGATAACAATTAAAGTATACGGGTCCAGTAGCTAAGTTGGACTCACATACTGCTAATAAAGAGTCTATAAAAGAAGTGAATCTAGCATCTCATATGCACATAAGAATAGGGGTATCTAATCCTATTCTATGTAAGGGTTTTATGACTATTTGTACTAATCCAATATGCATAAACTTATATTTTTCTTTGAATTTTAATAATCTATTATTATCTATAAGTTTTATTTATTCTATTTAAGGATTTACTATAAAGACTTTTCAGTAGTTTTAATTACATAATCATGTGTGAATAAATTTTGAAATCCTAATCTCGTTTTATAAATTTTATTTGTAGGGATCTTTGGTATGTTTCAATTTTGTAATTTCTGTTCTATAGCAAAAATATGCAACTCTCTAGAATTATCAAAGTCTATGATTTAGTAAATTAAACACACACAATATAATTCAAAGAATTCAAGTATAAAAGTTCTATCCTTAACAGTCAGTTTATAACTCATACTCTATGCAAGCAATCTATTCACAATCTAAATAAACGATAGAAAAGTATGATAGAAGTATCATACTCTTAAGTGCTTAGATCGGGAATACCTGCAGTTTACTAATGATCTTACTTTGCAATCACCTATTGCTGCTAGAAACACCGTACCAGGCTTGCCAAACGCTCTTTGCACCTTTGAATATAATACGTCTACATCGCTCCACTACCATCTGCTCAGGATCGTGGGTTTGATTGAGGATAAGATATAGCTATGTTGACTATTAAGGATAGATGATAGTATTTTAACTAGACATTTTATGCTAGAGTCAGATCAAGTGATAAAAACTGAAAGAGAGAAGATATATTTCAAACTTAATACTTCATCAATTTTCAAGCTTGTTTACAAATGAGGCAGGATACCTCTTATATAGCCAATTGATAGGCTATATTTTATAATCTTATCTCTACTTTTTCTTAATAATGCATATCTTCATGGAAAAGTAAGTTTTGTTCTACACCATTACTTTTATCTTGTCGGCCTTTCTTTTTATCAATTGTCACATCTATTTTTATCAGCTTTTGTTGGCCACCCTCTTGTCACATCATTTTTGCTTTTGAGAAAGCAGATTCCTCCTTATCTTTTTATCTTCTTTATCCACTGTAATAGGTCATGAGCAGATCCCTGTCCGGATCATGATTAGCAAATGGGTCATCTTCATAGTCTGCTTTGTCTTTTCCTTCCTGATTTTAGGCCTCTTTTAACTTTTCTAAATAAGAAACTCTAAGGACCATTTCGGTATCTCTTTCATTTTTATCAGTAGTATCTGGTGATAGAAATACCTTTTTGACTTCTTCTGTGAGCTTTAATAACTCTTTTACTGATTGTACGCATACCCTTTTAACTTCATACTTAGACCAGTTCTTTTGTTTTAGTCTCCTGACTAAGTATGTTATCTGAGAAGTAACATCAATATTTTTTGCTAAGTCCCAGCAAATTATCCATAGGACAACAAAAGTTATCAAGAATTGAAGCAGAGGAGACGGATATGTCTTCTAGGTCTGCATAAAGCGAAAGATCTTTAAGGCATCTTCTATCTCCTTTTGAAATAATCCTGTCATGGGCTGTACACTATTAAACCAGTTTTCCACCTTGGTGGGAAAGTTCTTTGACATGTCTTGTTGACCCAGGTGTGATATGTCGGTTTGTAACATAAGACACGGTACCAGGCCTTCTGATAATCATGATAATCATAACCGAAACGTAACTGGTTCGGGATTTTTTGGTATAAAAATATATAAAAATTGGAAAGATTATAAGAAATATAGAAATTGAAAATACTTGCAAAAGACAAATACAAATATTAAAATATTATATGAATTAGAAGATGATATAGATAAATTGTTAACAGAAAAATATATTATCAAAGATTCGTCTCTAGAGTGATAATGTTCAAAGAAGAGAACTATCCGAGAAGCTACAAATTAAAAAGGTTTTGGGTAACCGAGAAGTTATCTAAGGATAAAAAGGAGGTGATAAGAACTTATCATTATCAAAGGGTATTTGACATAACACAACAAGCAAAAAAAAAAAGAAGGAAAACTTTAGAAAGGGATTTTAAGGCTATACAAAGAGTGATGAGTAAAAGGATTAAAGAAAAGAAGAGTATATTCAAGATAAATATAATCAGTTAGCTGTTATGACAGTTTAAGAGATGGATAAAAAGAAATCTTTGACAGCAATGCTAGCCAGCAAGGCATCATCATCGATAGATAAAAGGTATTCAAACTCTCCTTCCTCTTCTCTTTCTCCTTCTCCTCCTTCTTCAATAATTCAACCCAACTATTACTCAGCCCTAATAACTGCTCCGGTCACTCCAGAGCAAGTTAAAAAGAAGTCAATGATAACCCTGCCTTTGTATCCTCAGAGAGCACCATTATCCACCACTTCTAGAACTCCTGCCTCCATTATGAGAGAGCTAGCCAATCAAAAAATTGAGAAAACCGATCTTTACACCCACAGAACCAATATTAAAATAATAGAGCTCAAGAAAAAAGAAGAGAAAAAAGACATAAAAGAGCTCATGATCCAGATCTTCCCATCAAAAGAATTATACCTTATGGACCACCCATATAAGACTCATATTTTTTATGAGCAAATCCTGCTAGAGACACAATCTGTGGAGATAATCCACACAATGGATAAAAAATTTTCATACCAGATTGTTTTTTCAAGAATAAAAATATTAAGAGTGATGACCAAAGATGAGTGAAGGCAACATCCCTTCACCAATAAGATGTTTTCAGCAAAATCCTGAACCAGTTACTTTTCGGTTATAATTATTATGATTATCAGAAGGCCTGGTATCATGTCTTATAGTACAAACCGACATATCATACCTGGTTCATCTACTTCTCCAAGACATGTTAAAGAACTTTCCCCCATGGTGGGCGTTAGTTTAATAGTATACAACCCATGACAGGATAATTTCAAAAGGAGATAGAAGATGCCTTAAAGGTCTTTTTGCTTTATGCAGACCTAGAAGACATATATTTGTCTCCTCTGCTTCAATTCCTAATAACTTTTGTTGTCCCATGGATAATGTGCTGGGACTTAGCCAAAAATACTGATATTACTTCTTAGATAACATACTTAGTCAGGAGACTAAAACAAAAGAACTGGTATAAGTATGAAGTTAAAAGGGCATGCGTACAATCAGTGAAAGAGTTATTAAAGCTCACAGAAGAAGAAGTCAAAAAGGTATTTCTATCACCAGATACTACTGATAAAAAATAAAGAGATACCGAAATGGTCTCCAGAGTTTCTTCTTTAGAATTGTTAAAAGAAACCTACAATTAGCAAGGAAAAGACAAAGCAAACGATGAAGATGAAGATGACCCATTTGATAATCATGATCCGAACAGGGATATGCTCTTGGCCTATCACAGTGGATAAAGAAGATAAAAAGATAAAGAGGAATCTGATTTCTCAAAAACAGAAATGATGTGACAAGCTGGTGGCCAATAAAAGCTGATAAAAGAAGATGTGACACTTGATAAAAAGAAAAAGACAAGATAAAAGCAATGGTGCAGAATAAAACTTACTTTTCCATGAGGACATGCATTATTAAGAAAAAGTAGGGATAAAATTGTTAAATATAGCCTATCAATCGTCTATATAAGAGGTATCCTGCCTCATTTGTAAACAAGCTTGAAAATCAATGAAGTATTCAGTTTGAAATATGTCTCCCCTCTTTTAGTTTTTATCACTTGATCTGACTCTAGTATAAAATGTCTAGCTAAAACATTATCCTCTATCCTTAATAGTCAACATAGCCATATCATATCCTCAATCAAACCCATGATCCTGAGCAGATGATAGCGGAGTCATGTGGACATATTATATTCAAAGGTGCAAAGAGCGCTTGACAAGCCTAGTACGGTGTTCCTAGCAGCAACAGGTGATTGCAAAGTAAGACCATTGGTAAGCTGCAGGTGTTCCCGATCTAAGCACTTAAGAGTATGATACTTTTATCAAACTTTTCTATCATTTATTTATATTGTGAATAGAATGTTTGCATAGAGTATGAGTTATAAACTGACTGTTAAGGATAGAACTTTTATACTCGAATTCTTTGAATTAAATTGTGCGTGTTTAATTTACTGAATCATGGACTTTGATAATACTAGAGAGTTGCATATTTCTGCTATAGAGTAGAAATTGGACCCTACAAATAAAATTTATGAAACGAGATTAGAATTTTAAAATTTATTCACACATGATTATGTAATTGAAACTACTGAAAAATCTTTACCAGTAAATCCTCAAATAGAATAAATAGAGCTTATAGATAATAATAGATTATTAAAATTCAAAAGAAAATATAAGTTTATGGATACTGGATTAGTACAAATAGCCATAAAACCCTTACATAGAATAGAATTAGATACCCCTATTCTTATGTGCCTAAGAGATGCGAGATTCACTTCTTTTACAGACTATTTGTTAGCGTATGTGAATCCAACTTAACTACTGGACTCGTATACTTTAATTGTTATCTAAATTTCTCGATAGACTTATTTGATGAAAACTTGAGTAAGACTCTAACATTGAACATGAAAATACCTACCATAATGATGAAAAGTTCAAAAAATGTAGCTATAACATATAGAATTCATTATAAAGTAATGAAATCAAAATTAAGTCCTAAAGCTAAAATAAAATCAGCTAAAGAAACAACTATCTTATTAGAAGCAAACTACGAACATGTTAATATTCGTACCCCAAAGCTGATAAATTAGGATCAAATAACATATTCAGATAACTGGCAAATAATGAACATAGTTTCACCTAAACCAATTAAACCCAGAACTCAACTTATAGAAATTATAGAAAATGATAAAGGTCATGTTGAAATAATATTTAAACAAAATCAGATAGAACCTTCTAGGAGATCATTATCTAGCAAATATGAAATAAGATCTGATAAACAACCTTCACTAAAATGAGTAGATTGGAATAAAAATATCCCATAATCATATTATACAGCACCATCCTCAATAAAAGATAAAAAAGAATCACCTCCTATGTCTCCTACCCATAGTGATATGGCTAATACCAGTAATTACAACGAGCAATTATAAAATGTCTAAATTCGAATTAGATATGAAAGTAATAATTGATAAATACGTAGATGAGAAAAATGATGACAAAAGACACCAATATCTTCGAGAGTACCCTCGAAGATAAGGGGGGAAATATGACAAGATTATAAAGACGAATTAACCTTTTATGAATCACACACTGATTTCTTTTTCTGGTGGAAACTCAGAAAAGAAAACTATATAAGAAACATAATAGAGGCAATAAAGGAAAGGCAACAGAAGAAAAACAGATAAATGAAACATCGTTTAGTTATAAATCATGGGTTAAAACAAAAACTCAAACCATAGAAAAATCTAGATACCCACCCTTCGAAGAAGTAGCTATTGACTGGAATGGAAACACCATAGTAGCTGCTCCTTTCAAAGAAGCTGATAACTCAGACCTAGAAAAAATAAAATGTCAAAATAATTATACAAATCAAATGCTACAATTAATATCACAACAACTAGAATAGTTAGAACTAAGTCAAGAGAAGAAGGAAGTAAAAATAGAAAAATCTTTAATAAAACCAAATGAAGATATAAAAAACTTTAAACTAGGACATTTAGACAAGTTACTCAAGAAGATTACAAAACAGTTAGAATTTTTAGAATTATCCTCATTACCCCAGATAACAGCCATTTCCGAAACAGAAAATGAATCTGAATCAAATAATTCTAAAATAGAAGAAATAACAGAACAATTTGAAGAAAAATTAGAAGTCGATAGGATAAGATCATACGATAGACCTAGAATACCCCACTACTACCCAAAGCCTTCATTATATGACATGCAAACCGAAGAAAGATTATCCCAAGGTAGTTATGATGGTAAAAGTATATATGAATGGAATTTAGATGGTAAAACAGGACACGAGATAATGGATCTATTAAATGAAATATGTATGGCAGCCACTGCCTACAAAGTAATAAATAATAGTAACAGAGAAATAACTAGGATAACGGGAAATAATTGTCAGGTCTTCTGTCCAGGGTCGGTTTCCTTTCTTAATCTTTTATATAACGGGAGACATGTAGTCCTTAGGTTCATTACAAAGTTTGATATATAATTGAGGCATCCTAGAAATCTCTGTAGCTAATTTTTGTCTTTTATCACATCTGAGAATTTTTCTATAAATTCTAAACTTCTACTAATTGGGGTATAACTACTCTGATATATTTCAAATCCTAGAAATCTAATCTTTGTTTGAAATAATTTTATTTTTGGGGCATATAATACCAAACTTTTTTGTTTGGCTATATTTAGTATTTTATTTAAATGACCAAAATGTTCTGTTATGCTCTTTGAAAATACTAATAATTTTGTGTAGGGATTTAGTATATCATTCATAATATTTTGTAATTCTGATGGAGCATTCTTTAAGCCAAATGGAATCACATTCCATTGATAATGTCCAAAAGTTATAGTGAAGGATGTTTTATATTTATCATTTTTATCTACTTGGATTTGCCAATATCCTGATTTCATATCAAACTTAGAGAATATTTTTGCTCCTGATAATCTTTTAACTAGATCTCTTTTGTTTGGTAAAGGGTATCTAATCCATTATAACACTTTATTTAAAGGTTTATAATTAATTACTAATCGTGGAACTCCTCTTTCTATTTCAGCTTAATTTTGTGTATAAAAAGCTGTACATGACCATAGTGATTTGCTTGGTCGTATTAATCCTTTATCTAATAATTCAGTAATTTTTTTATAATATTCTAATAATTACTTATTCATTTGAATAGGTCTAGCCATAGTGGGTATATTTTTCTCACTAAAGTCTTTTCCATATGGTAATTTTACTATGTGTTATTTTATATTCCAAAAGGCATTAGGGATGGTTACACATACTTCTTGTTCAAACTTCTTTTTTAATAATTTCCCTAATCCTCTATTTTACTTTATATGTATTCAATTATTGACTAATTCTCTATAATTTATTTCTTGATTTAATAAATGAACATGTTTTTTCTTTTGTATTATCATAATTTCTCTTATTCCTATACTTTTGATTTTATTTATATCTTTTTCTCTAATGGTGTTGATAAATTCAAAAACTAATTCTTTACCATAAATATTGGTAATGATTCCTCTATGGTCAACTATAAAGGGATATATTTGGGTAAGAAAATGTCTGCCTAATATAACTTGCTAAGATAGATCTTTTACTAACAAGAAAGAATTCTTAAAGCATATACCATTATTACAAATATAGGCGTCCAATATTTTATATTTTATTTGTAATCTCTGATGACTAGCAGTGTGTAATCTTTCTTTGGTTTTCTCAAAGTATTTTGAAGGAATTATCCCTTCTTGTATACAATTCTGATTAGCTCCTGAATCTAATAAGACTTTTACTTTTATTTTAAAATCTATTATTACTGTGGTAATATACGTGTACTATTTTCGGTATTCTATTTTTGATTAGGTTGACACAAAACTATTAGTATTGGATTCTGGTTGATCATCTTTTATGTCTTCTAATTTTGTCATTCTATATTTTAATTCTTCATTTTCTTCTTTTAATATTCTAATTTCTTATTTTACTATTATGATTTCTTGGGTTAAGTCTTCTGTGGAGATGTTGTCTTTTAACTTTTCTTTTCTATACATTATTTCATTCAAGTTATAATATTTTGTACCTTGTAACTAATTACCCTCATTTCCATGTATTAATTTGTTTTTAATATCTAATAAATATATTTTCTGTTCTTCGGGGTTTCTATTTTTGTAATTAAATCTATAATTAATTCTCTTTCTGATGATATCATATTTATGCTATAACAGGAACAAGGTCCTACGCACTTACAGACATCAGATTCTAAGTCAATACTATTATCTGATTCTTCTTATGGTTGAAAGTGGTTGCTATTATCGTTTGATGTATTTAGCATTTCTAAAAGTTCTTCTTTTTCTTTATTGTTTATATCTAATTCATTTATCTTTTTAACTAATGGACAATCTTTTTTGTAATGGCCTGGTTTATTACAGTTGTAACTGACATGTTCTTTTCTCTCAATTTTTTTCTTTTTGAAGTTATGTGGGCTGCTTTTTCAAAAGTTTTGTGGAGTACTATATTTATTATATGGAGTTCTTTCTCTTTTATAACTTTTAAATTTCTTTTCTCTTCCTATGATGAGATGATGGGACGATTAGTTTTACATAACAATATTGCTTGTAAAAAGATCCTAATTCTTTTCTGCTATGTATTCTATCTTGTTTTAATTTAGATTTCAACTTATAATCAGTGTATAATGCTAATTCTTCTTCATTAATTTCAGCTATTATGTCTCCATAAGTAATATTATCATATGGAATTAATCCTCTGCATTTTTACTTAATTCTATTTCTTACTTTTTCTGCGAATAATCTAGGTAATCCTGTTATAAATCTTTTTTTTTTAGAATTGTTGCTGAAAATCTTCCCTAATCATAACTTTAGTTAAGAACATATCCTTATACCATCTAAAATCTTATAATTTTGGACAAGTTAAATTTGATAATAATTCTGAAGCTTTATCTTTGAATTGCTGAGGATTCCCTATGAAGTGTTTTGATATAGCATAAATTAAACTAGCAATACAATCTTCTTGAGTAGTAGCCTATCCTTCTATAGTTTTTATCTTAATTGATATTAAAATAATGGTTTGTTCACGAGATGTTAAATAATTGTTCCACCAACATTTTAATTGTCTAGCGAATCCTGATATTAGAGTTTGTACTTGCATTATACTCTGAATTTTCATGAGCCTTATAGGCCGAGGCGGCCATGCACATCTCATTTAACATATTTAATATTTCATATTCTGATTTACTATATACATTCCGCTCATAAAGACTTTTATCATCATAACTAACTTGACTTCTAAAAAAGTAATCTTCTCTTTAAACATCAAGTAATGAAGGTCTATTATAATAATAGGGTATTTTTGGTTTTGTATAACTCTGATGTTTTATCTCATTATCAGATTCTAGTTCATTGTTTGTTTTTTCCTAATTCTAATTTTTTCAATTATTGAGTTATCTTGTCTAATAATTATTTATTATCATCTAATTTTATTCCTGGGAAGTAACGATGGTTCGGATAATTATTTTTCTAATCTCATTTCATTTTTAGTCTCTATTTTTTTTTCTTCTTGATTTGCTTCTAATATTTCTATCTTCTAATATTTCTAATTGTTGTGCAATAACGTATAATATTTGGTTCGCATAATTATTTTGTAATTTAAGCTGATAAATATCTGAATTATTTTCTATTAATTTTAATGGACTATTCAATATTTCAAAACTTGCAGTATTTCAATACTCATCAATTTTTATAATTTTAATATTCCAAGTCAGATTTATATATATTTTATAATTTCATCTTAAAATATCATTTTACATTAATCTTATGCCCGTACTATTATTGGTCCAACTACCAACCACAACCGTAGATCATATCCTACCCCGAGTCTCACCAGTCACCAATAAATGCGAACACTTGTTGCAATGGGGCCCAACAAAGGTAAAGAGAACAATATTCAACTGCAAGTCACCTGACTAGCACGACGCCGTATGCTAACTTCCACGCCAACCACACGAGTTTGGAAATTTCCAACAAGCGCGTGACGAACACCGTCGAGAAAATTGTCAAAAGTGGGTTGAGTATTAAGGTTATTAGATTAAACTAAATTTATTTTGATTCGGTTGGATTTTAAGAGATTAAATTTATAAAAATAAATTAGAATTATTTTATATATAGTTAAGTTTTATTTTTATTAAAATTTATTCAGTTTGATCCGGTTTATATCAATTAAATCTAACATTATTATTTAAAATAATTTCTTATAAATAAAAATAAATATAATTTAATATATTTAAGAAACACATGTAATTGAGTATTTTATTAAGTTTGTCAGAAAAAAATTTGATTTTTTTAAAATATTTTATTAATAAATTTAGTTTATTTTATATTTTAATCTGATTAAATTATTTATAAATTAAAACAGAATTAAATTTAAAAAATTTCATAAAATTTTAATTTTAAATTTAATTAAAAACGTAAATTTAAGTAATTTCGGTTCAACCATGGATTCAGAGTCATCCTTTTTTTTTTTGGTAAGAAAGCACAGGATTAAGCGTCTGGACGCATAAAGGACAAGCCAAGCTTGTCAAGTTCAACAAAGTCATACATAAAGTAGGGTTGAACCTGAAAATCATGTAAGCCAATGTTACAAGTTAGGCCAAATCTAGCTAAATGATCAGCGGATTGATTGGATTCGCGGTAGACATGAGAGAGATGAGCTTGAGGGAGGAGTTGTAAGAGTTGCCTCCCTTGTATGAATAACGGATGTTGGAACCTGTTTGGATCTCTGCTCTTGAGGCCTTCCACAATAGAATAGGCATCTGTTTCAATGAAAAGTTTCTGCCAGCCTCGTCGGATTGCAAATCTGAGGCCATTAATGACTGCTATAAGTTCTGCTTCCCAAACGTTGTGGCCCTCCCAGATTTGAGTGTAGCCCATTACCCAATTACCTGAAGAGTCCCTGAAAACACCAGCTGCAGCCATTCTATGGGTAGATGTAGCCGCATCACAATTAAGTTTTATCCATCCCGGAATTGGTGGGATCCAACGAACCCATCGATCTTCCTGACGGCCTTTGATAAGATTTGACCTTGCCAATGTCGTAGCTGCAAACCAGAATTCCTTGGCAGTGTGTAGAATCGACTGGACCTGTGTACTAATATGCGCTAGTTTTTCTTGAAACACCGCTTCATTTCGCCACCTCCATATTAGCCAGGCTGCCACAGCAAAAATAAAGGGCCACGAAGGGCCATTAGCATAATTGTTAGGGCCAGACACATTAAACATAATCCAATCATGTAGAGACTGAGAAAAGAAATGGGTAGGGCCTCCCTAGGGTAACAGTTGGGACCAAATGGAATTAGCGTAGCTGCAATCCCTCAAAGCATGCAAAGTTGTCTCTTCGCTATCCTGGCACCTTAAACAAATATCGGATGCAATTATGTGGCATTTTTTACAATGGACACAAGTAGGTAATCTATCATGAGCTGCAAGCCAAAGGAAAGATCTCACCCGTTCCGGTGCTTTCAGCTTCCAAATACGGTCCCACAGTCTATCTTGGGGTTGCAAATCTGCATAATCAATAGACAAAGCAGTCTTAAGAGTAAAAGTACCACTAGGAGAAAGGTTCCAAACCAGAGTGTCAGGGTGGTCACTAGGGCCTGGAGGGGAAACTTCTGCAATTGTTGAGCAAGCATGGGACGACAAAAACTCTTGTATCTTAGTCCAATCCCAACTACCTGCCTCCGTGACAAAGAAGAACACCGGGCGACCACAGAACGAAGGTGGAACCTCTCTGGAGGTATGATGAACCAAGGGGCCAAGTTGTGGAATCCAGGGATCCTCCCAAAACCTCACGCTTCTACCATTGCCAAGGTTCCAAGTAGAATGCTGATTGACAACTGACCAGTGAGCACAAATAGCTCTCCAAGTGTTCGAATGATATGACTTAGCCATAGGTTCAATAAGAGAAGAAACGGGCCAAGCATACTTGTTTAGGATCACTCTTGCCCAAAGGCTGTCACACTCTGTTCTGATACGCCAGGCAAGTTTCAACATACATGCCTTGTTCAACTGATTAGCCGAGTACATACCTAACCCACCTGTGTTCTTTGGAGAGCAGATAGTATCCCAACTTAGCAGATGCAACTTCTTCTTGTCACTTGAAGTGCCCCAAATGAAGTCTCTTGTGATCTTATCCAGCTCGGAGAGAATTTTCTGTGGCAACATAGTGGTTTGCATAGTGTGGAAAGGGATAGCCTGCAGGACAGATCTCGCCAAGGTAATTCGCCCTGAGAGAGCGAGACTCTTGGCTTTCCAGCCTGTTAGTTTCATACGAACCCGGTTTACCAAGTCATCATATAGAGATCTCGATTTCCGACCATGTATGAGCGGGGTACCCAGGTACCGACCAAGGTCCTTCGTAACACTAAAGCCAAAGAAGGAACTAATATCCTGAGCCCTGCGAGGACTGACATTCTTTGAGAAGTAAATCCTGGTTTTTTCTATGCTCACACGCTGTCCCGAACTACTACAGAAAGTGTGAAGGACATCCTGGATCACCCGAGCCTGCTCTATGGAAGCCTCTGCAAATAAGAACAGGTCATCAGCAAAGAATAGATGGGAAAGAGGAGGGCCAGACTTACTAAGCCTAATGGGAGCCCAACTCTTGCTCTGAAGTCTATCACGGATTAGGTGGTTCAGACGTTCCATGCAAAGGACGAAGAGGTAGGGAGATATGGGATCTCCTTGCCTCAACCCCCTGGATGGGACAAAACCATCAGTTGCCGCACCATTCCAGAGTAGTTTCATTGTTGAACTACACACACAAGACATAATTCTGTCAATAAAGGTACAACTAAGGCCAGTATGCAATAAAGTATTCTCAATAAAGTCCCAATTGACTCGATCGTAGGCTTTTTCCAAATCAATCTTTAATGCCATCCAGCCTACACGACCGGTCTTTCTTCTCATTGAATGAATCACTTCCTGCACAATCAAAATATTGTCAGATATGTTTCTACCTATAACAAAGCTAGACTGTGTGTCAGCCACAAGTGAGTTTAGGATAGGTCTCAACCGATTTGCAAAAATTTTGGTAATAATCTTATAAAGGACATTACACAAGCTAATAGGACGAAAATTAGATAAGCAAACCGGATTCCTAATTTTTGGAATTAGGACAAGGAGAGTTTCATTAAGTGCTCGATCCATGAAGCCAGTAGAGATGAAGTTCGAGATAACTTGGCAGACAGTATGACCCACGTGGTCCCATTGACTCTGAAAGAAGATTGGTTGTAGACCATCGACACCTGGCGCTTTGAAGCTGCCCATGCTTTTGACTATCTTGAGTATCTCATCATTGCTTGCATCACAAAGGAGATGGTTATTCGTGTCAATTGATACCTTCTTGAAACCCTGCGATGTGAATAGAGAAGAGAGCATGTCAGTGTCATCGGAATATAAATTTCAGAAATAACTTACAGCCATCTCCTGAAGCCGTAGATCATCAGAAATCCAACCCCCATCCGCACCCTGCAACATTGAGATTTTATTAGCCCTGCGTCTAATAATTGTGGAAGTATGAAAGAAATGCGTATTTCTATCTCCAAAACTAATCCATTTTGATCTGGATTTCTGAAACCAAAGGATTTCCTCCTGGAGGAGGGTGTCTTCGAATTCTTTTTTCAGTATTCGGAGTTTCTCATCCAACACGTGTGAATCTCTCTTCCCGAGCACAGTTTCAATGTTAACCATCTGTTTCTTCAACATACTCTTCCTCCGGAAAATATTTCCAAACACATTCCTGTTCCAAAGTACCACATCTGAAACAAAACTAGAGTATGCATTAGACCAGTTCTCTTCGGGAGGCCAAGAGGATTTTAAAAAATCAGAAAACTCAGGATGTGTAAGCCAAGCCACTTGGAAACGGAAAGGTTTAATACTCCCTGCACAGGCATCCGGATTGGTGGACATAATGATCGGTCGGTGGTCCGACTTTATTCTTGGCAGGTGCTGCACATATGACTCAGGAAATGCTTGACGCCACACCATATTACACAAAGCTCGGTCGAGCCGTTCTTTGATCGACCCTCGAAACCAAGTGAACCTGGGGCCTGCAAAATCCATATCAATGAGAGCAGTATCAGATATAAAAGAAATAAAATCACGAGTGCCCACAGGAGTAGAAGAAGAGCCTCCCCTTTTTTCTGATGCTGCCAACACAGCATTGAAATCACCGATTAAGCACCACGGAGTGGAGGTAGAGGCATTGATGTTCTCAAGGGCTTGCCATAAACCTTTCCTAGTAACCGGGTTAGGGCTCCCGTATACTGCAGTACATAAGCCTGCCGAGGTACCCGAGTTCCACTCGAAATGTATAAACTGGCGATGGGTTTGGAGGATCGTAATAGTTATAACATTGTTATTCCATAAAAACCAAATACCACCTGAAAAACCTTGTGCCTCTTCACAAAAATTATTCTGGAAGGCTAATTTGTCCAAAACTTTTTTGGCTTTGGCTCTGCTAACCTAAGTCTTATTGGAAGTGATTTAACCTTCCCAAAGATGCGCGTAATCGGAGTTCACACTTATATACGCGGTTGGATTTGATTTGGTAAAATACCACGAAAATGGAAAAAAAAAACAAAAAAAAGAAGAAAAGGGGATAGGTGTAACCAAGAAATGGAAAGAGAGTAAATGCAAAATAATAGATAAGTTTGTATTTGTTTTTTAAAAAAAAGGAAAAAACGAAGCAGCAGGAGTCGCGTTTTCCTCTGTTTCGTCGTCCGTGCAAACAAATAGGAAATAGAACGTGAAGCTCCCCAGACGGATTTGAATCGGATATTCATTTCCTGTGTTTTTCTTTGCTTTCTTTTCTTCCTCGGGAGTAATTTATTTGTTAACCGAATAGGATTGGATTGGATCGGGTGGTGAAGTGCAGGGGAGAGAAGAGAAGATGAGTGGTGGATGGGAGCGAATCAGATCATCGAGATCGAGACTGAGTCAAACTGTGACTCTGGGCGGCAGTTCTGCGACGTCTCGGACGGTTCGACTCGGTCGAGTCCAGCCTCAGGCACCAGGTCACCGTACTATCTACTGCAATGATCGCGAAGCCAACCTGCTCGTCAGATTCAAGGTTCCTCTTCACATCTCTTTGTTGTTTTTAGTTTTTTTTTCATTAAATTGTTTATGTAACTACTATTTGTGTAGTAGCCTCCGGAATGAAATTGGAAGAACACAAAATGTATTTTCAATTATTTGTTGTCATAGAAAATAGAAACTTCATGCAGAGCAAGGCTAGCAGAATTTGTGTGACCGGCTTCAGTTTACTTTATATTCTTTTCGGAGCTTTTATATCCATTTACTGAAATGGGTGATGATACTTTATGTAAAATTGTATGGCTAAATTAATTTATTCAAAGTTTTACATGGTTAGACACCGTTAGAAGTCCAGAAGAATGTGTAATAGTCTTAATTTCTCTCGCACACTTTCTAGTTTGCGTTCAGACTAGTTATTTGATTTTTGGACTTTAGCTGTGATGTAATTAATGTGATTGAAAAAACTGAGATTATGAGTACTGTAGTCACCTTTTAATTCTGTTGGCTTTGATAAATTTACTTATATTTGCATATATGCTGACTTAAAAATTTGTTTGACGGGATGGGATTGGGAATACACTGAGTAGGTGTTCAACAATTTGCCTGCAACGAGTGCATCTCTTTATTGAATTGGTATTTTATGAGGATATTATTGGTCAATGTGTGGCGACATAGTTGTGCTCTGCAATGTTAGTATATGCATATGATTGCGAAGTTTCCATCAGGTTGAAGTTTTAAATATTTCTTAAACAGAAACTAAGGTGATCATGTTATGGGGCAGAAAATGTATGGTTATAGTAGTTAAAGTGATTAACTTTGCTGCAAAAACTCAGAAAAATTGGCTTTAAAATAGATATATACTGTTTTAAAAGGGAAAAATTCTTGCATTTGATGTCAACTCTAAGGGTCATTTTTCTCATCTCATACGACCATGATCGCTGATAGTCAAGTTTGATTTTTTTTTTCAAATATTGAGTGAATCATAGGTTGGAGTTTGTGGTGGTTGACTGTATGCTGCTTAAGACCATGGTGTAGATTGATATTTTGGGTTGGTCTATTCGCTTGTGCATTTTTGCATGATGCTTAGTTGTTAATCTAGTTGTTCTTAGTTAAGGGGTTCTGCTTTCAGCTAGTGTTGTCATTTATGATCAGCATTATCAATTTGTACTATCTAATATAGAAGTAATTGAGGCCTGTGAAGAACTTAGTACAAAAAATAGGAGCTTCCCTATATAAAAATATTGAGTTATAGCTTTTGTCATACCTGTCTTTACAAAAGATGGTAGGATCATGCCTTTGCACTGTTCTGGGCTTGGAACTTTCTGGTCAGACAGAGTAAAAGGTTGAAGAAACAATTTTCTAGTTACAGTTCTAGCTTAGCTCGGCTCCGGACTTGAAAGTTTATCAGTCTGACAGAAAAAAAATTTACTATTTCTTAGTTATAGGTAAAGTATATTTCCCCATGGTTATGAGGCTATGCTGGCCTTTGAGTTGGGTTGGTAGTTTGTTTCTTGTCATATGAAGGTCTGCTATCGAAAACTACATAGTAAAAGAAAAAGGAAAATCTTTCTCTTCACTGGAGATTCAAATACCCAACTAAACCTGGTTAATCTTACTATTACCAGCAACTGATATTAAAAAAAATGTTGTCTATCTTACACTCAGATCTATCTTTTTATTGAATAATTAAGGAATCCAAATTGAATCAAGGCTTATATTGAATGTTAACTCCATATATTTCCATAGTGTCATAATTATTTTCCCAATATTTATGAGATTGCCTATGCATTGTAAATACGCTTGACATGGTTGACCATCATTCTATGATGTTAACACCCTTTTGTTTCTGAGTGATGGTTTACCCTCATACTATCTTGATACTGCCCAATAATTTATCCTTAAGGAAGTGACATGCATGTGCAACTGACAATGTGTGATCTGTTGTGCAATATGTCTACATCTCCTAGCGCAGCAGTTATGCTTATTTTTTCTTGCATGTTCTGCAGTTGAAATCATATTCATCGTTACTAATGAGACAAAGAATGATTCTTATGATGCTTTTGCAAGCAATGATAATAATCCTCAACTGCAGACGCACTCTTTTACTTTTCAAATGCTCTGCCATGTTGCAGGAAGTCATATGACTTCTGGTGGATCAAGTCCTTTACATATACATTAGGCTTATGAATACATGTATATTTCTGATGATTAGGTATTCCGGGGTAAAGGATTCAACTCATGAACAAAAAAGTATGCATTAATGAAATAAACTGATGCTCAGAATCTCTGAATTATTTGAAATTGGAATTTGACATCGGCAAAATGAAGTCATAAGGGGTTAATTCCGCTCACTTTTGGTATAAACAGCAATATTCTGATGACTTTCTTTCAGCTAAAGACTTGTAAGTGCATCTCTATTTTTTTTTAATTAAAGGGGTATCTACCTTCAGTAACAATGACTAATCCCCTCTGCTGTATCATAAGCATTAACTATCTGTGGGTCCAGCTAGCCTAAAATTTTTAAAATTTGTGACTGGTTTGTATACTCTAGTTCCCTTTAACATGCATCTTTTCTTTCTTATAAAAAGATGTATAGCAGTGAAACTGTAAAGAAAGGATGAGATGGTAATAAAGTCACTTTTTTCTCTTGCTCATAATGTGTTTTTAAGAATGATTTATAAGAGTAGTTTACATATAGAATAATTGATGTTGTTGCAATTACTTTATGCAGGTCATTTTCCTTATTTTTGGGTATTCTACTTGGTTTGGCTATAATTTTCTTGAAATCATTTGTTTCAGGGGAATTCTATATCAACGACAAAGTACAACTTCTTTACCTTTTTACCCAAAGGTTTGTTTGAGCAGGTAACCGAAATTTGACAGTTGAACCTTTGCAAACACTTAAACTCCAATAGTACATTCTTATGTTGCTTGACCATACAGTTCTTAGTTCTTGTATGCCCGCACTTTTAGGCTTTCTTGTTCTGTTGGTTAGGCTTAAACTGTCAAAATTGGTCCATTGTCATGTTCTTCTGTTTTATGTTTACCTTTACAGTTTTTTCCATCACTGAAAAAAATCATGTTTTAACTGACAGTTCAGGCGGGTGGCCAACTGCTACTTTCTCTTGATCTCGATATTATCAATGACTCCAATCAGGTATATTATTTCCAGGTTTTCTGTTTTCTTTTTTGCAACCATCAAATAGTTCTGAGAGATTCATAGGATTTAAGTTTGTTTATTTCCCACTTGCTGCTCATCTTTTAAATGCTTCTGGAGAATATATTGTCCGTACACACATTATGCCTTTAGCTTTTTTCACTTGCTTATTAATCTTTGTTGATTGTGCAGTCCTGTCAATCCAATTACAAATGTAGTTCCTTTGAGCCTGGTGCTCTTTGTATCTCTTGTTAAGGAGGCATTTGAGGACTGGGTGTGTACTGCCTCTCAATTTCTCTATTTTTCCTTTTAATTTTTCTCAGGGAATATGTTTTAAGAAGTGTGTTTCACTATCCAGGGTGGTTTGAGGAACTTGTTTATGTGCTGTATTATTAGCCTTGGCCGGAGAAATGCTGATACTGTATTTTTTGTTGTTGTCTTGATTATGTACAACAGAAACGTTTTCAGAATGATATGGTGATTAACAATACTCTTATAGATGTACTGCAAGATCAAAAGTGGGAGGCTGTTCCCTGGAAGAAGTTACAAGTTGGAGACATTGTCAGGGTGAGTATTTTGTACTTTTGTTGTTATTTGGCTTGTAAAAATAAACAAAAATAGGTTTCACTTTTTTTATTTTTTTATATTTTTAATGGGAATTTGAATTGGGAAGCTCTCCTCTTAGCCAAAAGGCTGTTCATTTTTTCATACTTTACAATTAGCAGTATTGATGGGCTTTAGATGTCTAGGACAGGTTGGGATCTCAATAGTTATGCAGGTACTCTGATAGCCAAGGGCAGAGCCTTTATAGCTCATCTACTGATCTTGCAATATTTACCAATAGTGTTCAAAATAATCTCACGATATTGGCTAGACAAGTTATTACTTTTAATTTAACCTGCTATGCCCATTGTTGTTGCAAAACTTGTGATTTGGGAATGCATATACAGTTATCAGCCAAAAAAAGCCTCATGCTTTGTAAGCATTTCTGGTTTATGATTGACTAGCTTGTGCTTAGTTGGCTTGTCTGCCTTTTCTGTTGGTAATCTTTTAATTTTTCAAGTTATTCTGAGAGCTCTGATGAAGGTGCCATAATTTTCATGATAAAGTTGCTCTTCTTGGAGAAAATGCATAGTCACTGAGACAGTGTTTTAAGTATTGTTGTAAACCACATTATCATCAATTTCTGTTAAAAAAGATTTTTTTGTTAATTGCATTTTGGGAGCTGAATTTCTCGTTGATTGCAGGTTAAACAGGATGGATTCTTTCCAGCAGATCTGCTTGTTCTAGCTGGCACAAACCCTGACGGTGTCTGCTACATTGAGGTTTTTCCCTTACCATATTGTATACGATAGATCTTGTTGATGATTATTATGTTAATGATGGCAATGACAACATCTATTGCTGTTGTAAAATAATTTCCGACTTAGAGAACTGCAAATATCACATATATTTGTTATTCAGTTTGTCTCATTTTTCCTTTTGGTGTCAGACAGCAAATTTGGATGGGGAAACAAATTTGAAAATTAGAAAAGCATTGGAGAAAACCTGGGATTACTTAACTCCTGAGAAAGCTGCTGAATTCAAAGGTTATTTTCCTGTTTAGATACTGTAGAGTTTGTATAAATTGTATTTATATTATAGTTCTGGATGCTTTGGTGATTCAAACCCAAGTACCTTGGGTATCTATATTAAGAATTTGTATAACAATATGTGATGCTTTGATAATTATCTTGTGATGGACATGAACGGACCATTTAAATCACCAGAAGATAATTGTATCACACTCAAGAAACATCTTTACTGCATATTTCTGCTTTGCAGTTCCATCAAAGTGGTAAACTTGTGTAATAATTGTTTAAGGTGGGTGTTCTTAAATTTTGTTAACATTTTTCTAGATATATATTCAACTTGCAATGCTTGGTAATTCTGTGTAGAAAGAAATTATGTCTCATTGCTTTGAGTTTGTTGATGGTCATATTTGTGATAGATTGCTGAAATTTCTGCATTTAGATTGAACTCTCTGATTTGAGTTGCTGTTCTATTGTTTTTGTGTATGATGATTTTGTACGTTCTATTTTGAGTTGGTTTGGCCATAAACTTTTGATGGATATTACTGTTGTTACATTGCAATCATGCTGATGCATTTCTTTTGACTTTCCTTATTCTTATCATTGTTTATTGCTTTTACCTTTTTATAAAATTTGATGTTTCCATAAATATGTATGTGTTGACGTTTGTTTTAAGTTTTACAGCAACAATCTCTATTATCATTTTCTTCCTAACTTTCGTTTTGGTTATGCATATCACTCCGTGGGCATATACTAGGGCAAGTATATGTATGAAATGTTAGCTACTAAAGTACTCATGGATTAAGGATGTGGTCAATTTAGACATTAATTTCATATACATAATACTACATCCTTATCTATAAGTTTATAACATTCTTGTGACAAGTGTAATCAACGAATCAGTGATTGGGTGAAATCTCGTTGATTCTCTGTTGGTTGTAAAGTAGAAGGAAAATAAGATTTTTTACTTTATAAGTTGGTCTCAGTTTTGGCAAATGCATAATCAAGAACTTATGTCCTTCCCCATTTCTACCCCCTAAAATTCTTTTTGTTGAAGCAGGTGAAGTGCAGTGTGAGGAGCCAAATAATTCTCTGTACACGTTTACAGGCAATCTTATAATTGAGAAGCAAACGTTGCCTCTTTCTCCGAACCAAATCCTATTAAGAGTATTCCTCTAATTTTCATTCTCAGCCATTCTCTTACTATCTTTTACTTCATCTGGCTATTGTCAATATTTTTTTCTTTTCGAGTTATGTCATCTTGATTATCCTCAGCCAAAAAAAAATAAAGGAAAAAGAATCATGTGAAATGTTAATATCTAGTTATTGTCTTGTGTTGTGGCTATGTTGCAATGACACATGGTATCATTCTGTTTCTGACTACTAAATTGTGATCCAGGGATGCAGTCTCAGGAATACTGAGCATATTGTTGGTGCTGTTATCTTTACAGGTCAAGAAACAAAGGTTTGTAATTACATATTATGATTTGGTTTATGGTGATTGTCAATTCTAAATTATCTGGATTGTAAAGTCAATTTGTCATAAATGTAGTCATAATTTTCCTTTTTTACTGGAATAAAAAGAAACAATTTGAGCCCTGAAGACCAAAATTGAAGTCAACTGGAGGTTTGAAAGCAAACTACTGTAAACTAGGGGGTTCACTTCAAATGGGAAAAAGTTTTGTGTCCGACTTGTATTCTTTTGATATCTTTATATGTTGACCTCATGGACCAAGAGTCTTTGGGATCCATACCTTCTTAAATGTTTCTATCCTCACAAATAAAATGCTTCTTTTGAGGTGATTTGGGTTAAATTGCAGGTAATGATGAATTCCATGAACGTCCCTTCCAAGAGGAGTACATTAGAGAGAAAACTTGACAAACTTATTCTCGCTCTTTTTGGAACTCTATTTTTTATGTGCTTGATTGGAGCAATAGGAAGGTGGGCTATCAGAACAATACATTTATGCTTGTTTCTTTGAAATTTATATTTTTAAATTTCTTCTTCATCTCAATCTATTGAATTTTCATGTGGCTTAATTTTATGATTGCATAGGCTCAAGTTGACACAGTTACTATATGTTCAAATCTAAGAATGAGTTGAAATGATCATACAACGTTCATGATTTTTGTGATTCATGTTCTGAAGTTCAAATTGTGTTATGTGATCAATTTTATTTTCATGACATGCTAGTTAAATCAATTCTAGGCTTCAATTACTCCACATTGTCATCAGTTCAACTAGATTACACAAATATAACCATCCTACTTGGAACTTTTGGCCTGAAAATACATTAATGTTAGTTAGACACTAGAAATTTTTAGTTTTGTGTGATTTGTATTTCATTATTCAAATTGTATCTGTTGATTTACTTCTATCTGTCCACACAGTTAACTCTTCATTTTAAGTTAAACTAAAATAACCTGAAAACCAAGAACCTTTGACCTGCAATACATGAATTTTAGTAGGAATCTTGAAAGAAAATTATAACTTGTGCAATTAGTTACTGACGAATGGAACATGGCAGAAATGTAAGATTCATATTCAAGGGAGGAAATGAATCCATTTGTCATAATATATCTATGCCAACATTCAGAAAAATGTTCCACAGATTATGGATTCTAAGATTTAACTGGATAAGTTAGAGGTTACGTGCCCAATTGGAAGATATATTTCAGCGTTTGTTCCATGGACTATTAAATACATAGTAAGGATAACAAAATAGTCTTAGTTGGATGCAAGTCACAATTCATAGCTTTCTATTGGTCAAGTGGGCTCTTGATATACTTTTAATCATATTATGTTGATTTAGTTATTAGTTGATTTTTGCATCGTACTTGTCACTTCAAGAAATGTATTAACTATGCTAATTCTGTTCAGTTCAAGTCTGACTCAGAAAAAGTCAGATATTCAATATCGTTATGACAACTATGAAATATCTCATAATGTATTCTGTTCATGAAATTCTGCAGTGCTATATTCATAAACCGTAAGTACTACTACTTAGGACTTGACAAAAGTGTGCCGGCAGAATTTAATCCTAGCTACAGATTTGCGGTAAACAAGCTAATGTTCTTGCAGTTTGTTTATCAGTTTTATTTCATTTAAATATTTTTTTTTGTAATTCTCTTTTTTGATTCATAGGTCATGGCTCTAACTTTGTTTACGTTGATCACTCTATACTCAACAATAATCCCCATCTCTTTATATGTATCCATCGAGGTTGGCATCTGATCTATAATGCTTTCTGTCAGCTAGAATTGTATTCTGGTTAAATATTGTACTTAATATTGTAGTAAATTCGTGGTCAGATGATCAAATTCATTCAGTGCACTCAATTTATTAACAAGGACCTACATATGTATCATGCCGAAACCAACACCCCTGCATTAGCAAGGACATCAAATTTGAATGAGGAACTTGGACAGGTATCTTGAATTAGATAGCTGTAATTATTTCTTGTCATCATGTTTATTTATGTTATTTTACAAATCTTCATATTCTTATTGATAACTTCCTCTATCCATGTTGAATTGTTCTGTTAGTCATGCTGTATGTTCTGCCTTATTTTGTAATTCAGGTGGAGTATATCTTTTCTGATAAAACTGGAACTTTGACAAGGAACTTAATGGAGTTCTTTAAGTGTTCAATTGGAGGTGAGGTTTATGGATCTGGTGTCACTGAAATTGAGCGGGGAGGTGCCCAGCGGAATGGCACAAAAGTGCAGGAAGTATGCAGTGCTTTCATCTTTTGAATTTTATCGTGACTCATTGTATTTGAATGGAGCTCCTTCAGTACATTTTGTTTTCCCAGGCGTGGATTCTGGAGGACTTAAAATGTTGGTGACTTTCTTGTAGGTTCCGAAATCAATGCACACAATTCAGGAGAAGGGGTTTAATTTTGATGATCCCAGGATCATGCGAGGAGCTTGGAGAAATGAGCCTAATCCTGATATATGCAAGGTACAGGACCTAATTTTCCAGGTGGAACACAAAATCTTTTTCTATATGGACTATTCTGAATGCATTTGTTGGCAGAAGTGGACACTTTCCGTAAGCTGTGTGGATGGAAATAATTTATTTGTCCTGGGAAGTCTTGGTTTCATTGTTGTCTCCATCATATTTTTTGTTGTTGCTATGCATGTGTGGGAGCCTTGGAATTTATTTTTATTTGTGATTGAAATGAGATTAGTTTAAGCATAGTTTGAGGGCTAATTATCTTGTGATATTTTTCTTGATTTCTTTATTTTGATGTGCAAAGGAATCGGAAAACAATTTTCTCTTAATTTTATTTTTTTGGAGCTTTTAGTGTATCCTATTTTCTAATCTTTGCTCACTTTGAATCTTCTTATTGATCTAAAGTATCTTGGATGAAAAAATAGAAAGAAATAATCAATTTTGCTCTTGATGCTTCTGATTTTTATGAGTATATGGGATTTCATTTGATATCTAATAAACAATTTGCTGACGCTAATTACAACTAATGCTGTGTCATGATGATGGATACAACCTACTAGAAGAATGGTTCAATTTTTGGTGGACATCAGATCTTGAATAATTCTCTGATGTGTATTATCAAAGAAGTTGGTGACTAAATATTAAACCATCCCACCAATCTTATCAATATGACTTGAACATATGTCTGAATTTTCTTCTAAAGATGTATCTTAATCCCTCAATTATTGTTCCTCTCCAGTCATACCTCTTTGCTTTGTTGTAGGAATTTTTCAGATGCCTTGCAATTTGTCATACTGTGCTCCCTGAAGGTGATGAGTCCCCAGAGAAAATCACATATCAGGCTGCATCTCCAGATGAGGCTGCTTTGGTTACTGCTGCAAAGAATTTTGGCTTTTTCTTCTACAGGTCTGTTAATGGAGTTCTGTTATTTAAGGTTTCTTTCTTGGTGGCATTTAAAGAAACCAGTCTGAGTCACAAAAAATATGCTTAATCTGATACCATAGTTAGTTAAATCTGTATGCAATTGTTGAGTCTTTGAGTTTGTTCTTCCCTAGGCGTACACCTACCACAATATGTGTTCGTGAATCTCATGTGGAGAAGATAGGTAAAATACAAGACGTGTCTTACGAAATTCTGAATGTTCTTGAGTTCAACAGGTTAGCACACATCTTTGTGCCTATGGTTATTTAAGAAGCTTATGTTTCATAAAACTAACACCAACAGTTTGTGTTGACATAGTACAAGGAAGCGACAATCTGTTGTTTGTCGATACACAGATGGTAGACTGGTGTTATATTGCAAGGTAATACCTTCTTCATACTTCTGAAGATGAGATTCAAAGGGTCAATTGAAGATGGCATGGAAATGATACTTGGATATAACATTCTTTTTACAGGGTGCAGATAATGTGATTTATGAACGTTTGGCTGATGGAAATGATGATATAAAGAAAGTAACACAGGCACACTTGGAACAGTTTGGTTCTGCTGGATTACGTACCCTTTGCCTGGCTTATAGAGATTTAAGTCCTGAAACATATGAAAGCTGGAATGAGAAGTTTATCCAAGCTAAATCTTCTCTTAGAGATCGTGAAAAGAAGTTGGATGAGGTATGCTTATTTAAAAGCAACTTAATAATTATGTTTCCTTTAACAAGTTTAGGGTTTGGAATATGTTTTGTGGAGATGTGGCTTTCTAGGAACGAAATTCTAGCTGTGTTTTGGTTATTTAGATTTTTTTTTTTCTGATGTTCCAAACTAATGGTGCAAACTCTTTATCACATCTCATACTGATTTTTATGAATGCTGCATATGCATCAAAAAATCTTTTGCGATAAATATATGGATCTTGTCTCCAAGAATCGTAATGTATGGATGAAAAATTCCACAATGTAAATATTATGTTCTGTAAGGTTTTATTTTCTTAAGCAACGTTTTTCTCTTGTTTCTGTAATCATTTTTCAATATTTTGATTTATCATGCGTGGGTTCTCAATGCCAATTTATGAATTGTTATTTGTGACTCAAATGGTGCTTCAGGATTTCTGATGCTAGTTCAGTTTTTTATTTACTAAGTTTCTCGCAAATGGTTTCCCCTTTATCAGGATGTAACTAAAGACATCATATCATACTGCCAAATTTCGTAGGTGGCGGAACTTATTGAGAAGGATCTGATACTGATTGGATCCACTGCTATAGAAGACAAGCTTCAAGAAGGAGTTCCAGATTGTATTGAGACTCTTTCTCGTGCAGGAATTAAGATTTGGGTACTCACAGGGGACAAGATGGAAACAGCAATAAACATAGCTTATTGTGCGTGATTGTTCATTTAGGCTTTCATTTTTTGCTTTCCTATTCATTGTAGTATATCTTCAATTTCTTGAATTTTCTGTCCTGGTTATAATGTGCTGCAGCTTGCAACCTAATCAACAATGAGATGAAACAGTTTATTATTAGCTCAGAAACTAATGCGATTAGAGAAGTTGAAAATAGGGTAAGCACCATTTTAACTAACATGCATTGAAAAGTATGTGAATGAAGTACATCATTTTCTGTATCAATCTGCAGATCATCTCTATACTAACTAGAATTCTCTTCCAGGGTGACCAAGTAGAAATTGCACGCTTTATCAAGGAAGAAGTCAGAAGAGAGCTCAGAAAATGCCTTGAGGAAGCACAGAACTATTTGCAAATGGTGTCTGGACCCAAATTGGCACTTGTAATTGATGGAAAGTGTTTAATGTATGCGTTGGACCCAACTTTACGAGTGATGCTGCTGAATTTGAGCTTGAATTGCAGTTCAGTAGTTTGCTGCCGAGTTTCTCCTCTGCAAAAAGCACAGGTGCTTTCTGTGGAAGATAGTTATTTTAAAATTGAGAAGAATTTTATGATAAAAATATTATTAATTTTGGAGATAAGTTCATGGAGATGCTTTTCAAATGGCTTAGCTTATTGAAGTTATTTTACTTTGTTGAATTTGGGTTTTATCTCTTCTCTATTTCGCTACTGGTCCCACTTGTGATGTACCGGTAGAGTATTACTAGAAACTGTAGTTTCAATTTATCCAACCTGTACTTTTTTTATCCTATCAATTTGGGTTTTTTGTTTCAATGAAACTGTTGTTTCATTATTATAACTAGAACGCACTATGGATGATTTCTGTTATTCAGTTTTATAAGTGAATCTTTATGCAGGTTACTAGTTTGGTGAAGAAAGGTGCACGCAAAATAACACTTAGTATTGGTGACGGGGCCAATGATGTTAGCATGATTCAAGCTGCTCATATAGGTATTGGAATAAGTGGGTTGGAAGGGATGCAAGCGGTGATGGCTAGTGATTTTGCAATTGCGCAGTTTCGCTTTCTTGCTGATTTACTTCTTGTACATGGACGTTGGTCCTATGTTAGAATATGCAAGGTTTGGGTTCTCAACCAAATTCTAATTCTTGTCCAAATTTGTGATTGATGAAATTCATGAAATATTTTTTGTTGCAGGTTATCACGTATTTTTTTTACAAGAATCTTACTTTCACGTTGACTCAGTTTTGGTTCACCTTCCATACTGGGTTTTCTGGTCAAAGATTCTATGATGACTGGTTCCAGTCACTGTACAATGTCATCTTTACAGCCTTGCCAGTGATCATTGTTGGGCTTTTTGACAAGGTGCTTCATTCTTTCTACATGAGACTAGATTTTGTATAATCCTGGAGTTGATGCGTGTTGTTTTTTATCTCAAGCAGTAAATCTGATTAGTCTTGTGTATATTGTGTACTATAATACATATGTGTTTTCATACGAGGGCTAGTAGCATACTGGTTTGGTCTCTGAAGCTCTGTCTTTGTAAAACAGTGTATTGAATTGCTAAGTTCGTGAAGGAAACAAGCTTAGAGTAACTAAGCCAAATAATTTTTACAATTTTCCCGTTGAGCCAGGGTTTTTGGGGTCACTAAAGGTCTGTATTTGGTGTTTTAACTGTTGTTTTATTTCACTGCTTTCCAGGATGTCAGTGCATCCCTTTCAAAAAAGTACCCTCAACTGTACAAGGAGGGAATAAGAAATGTCTATTTCAAATGGAGAGTTGTGGTGACATGGGCGTGCTTCTCTGTTTACCAATCTCTAATCTTCTATCACTTTGTGAGCTCATCCAGTAAAGGTGGTAAAAACTATTCAGGCAGGATGTTTGGACTTTGGGATGTCAGCACAATGGCCTTTACTTGTGTTGTAATTACTGTGAACTTGCGTCTCCTTATGATATGCAATTCAATAACGAGGTGGCATTATATTAGTGTTGGAGGCAGTATTTTGGCATGGTTTATATTCATTTTCATCTACGCAGTTTTGCGGGTAAGCTTTCTTTCTTTCTATTTTTCTCTTCTACTTAAATATAGTTGTGACTGGGTGGAGGAATCCGTCCTTTAAGTTCTATTTAGTCAACGTCCATGCTAACCCACTCTTTACATTTTCATTTCAGGAGAACGTTTTTTTCGTCATTTATGTCTTGATGAGTACATTCTATTTCTACCTCACACTTCTTCTTGTGCCCATTGTTGCCCTCCTCGGAGACTTCATTTACCAAGGGTAAGGTTTAGAAAGTATCTTCAAAGATCGTCAGTTTATACTTTCTTTGTTGGTCAGCGGTGCTATTTGGATAGGTTGACTTGCCCATGGATAATTTATTGGTCATGTAAAATATTCTGCTGTTAGATTGGTGTTAATGACTGAAGTTCGATTAAAGCAAATTCATCTAGCAGAGACAGGTCATTAGGCTTGAACTTGGTCAATATTTCACAAGAGCATCTATTCTATCACCATTTGTGCTCTGAGATGTTATGTGCACAATTCATTAGCTTCCCCATTTTTAAAAATGTTATGATGTCTTAGTTAAATTCTTGGTTAAGCATTTCTTACTTGCGTGCAGCGTTCAAAGGTGGTTCTTCCCCTATGATTATCAAATAGTACAGGAACTTCACCAGCATGAACCCGATGACAACACCAGGGCAGGATTATTGGAAGTCGAGAACCGTCTGACACCGCATGAGGAAAGGAGCTACGCCATCTCTCAGCTACCACGAGAGCTATCTAGACACACCGGCTTCGCTTTCGACTCGCCTGGATACGAGTCATTTTTCGCATCACAGCTAGGAGTCTATGCCCCTCAGAAGGCATGGGATGTTGCACGGAGAGCTAGCATGAAGTCTCGGCCAAAGACATCCAAAAAGAATTGATCTGAAGCAATATTGTTGTACAAAATTTTGTTAGGTCCCTTCAACGACAATTGGTAGAGTCAAAAGAAAAGCTGTCAATGCAGGCTTGTACCTGCCTACTCGCTTATCTCATTTTCCCTAATTCTTCTATATATCTTTGCTACGTAGAAGTTTAGCTGTTAGGATTGTGATGGATGTACAGCAAATTCGTATAGATATACTTTTGAGATGAGCAGTTGGAGTTGTTAGGTTTAGTCTCTCCCTAAACTAAATCAGATGTTGCCCTGCGTCCAGTATATGTATTGACATGGTTTTACAGTAGGTTTCCTTTTGTTAGTGTGAAAGAGCTTGTGCATGGCAGCAAAAATTGAAGCTGACTGGAACATAGTATGAGATGAAGACTTGTGTGAATCTATGTTATTTATGTGTCTCAATTCCTATGATAAAAAAAAGTAGTTTATGTGAAATTAGATAATGTGTGAGGATAAATAATTATATAGATTTTTTATATCAATGATCATAATTATAAATAAAAATCGTAATTTGAATAAGATATTTATATCAAAATAACATGGTAATAACAATTTAATAATAAAAATGTTGTCATGATATTTTTTATAAATTAAAATAATTTATAATAATGAAATTCTATCTTCAATATTTGTATGGTCAAATATTTTGGCAGTTGTCTATTTGTAGCAAATAATCTCAAATTAAGAATTTCAGAACTAAAAAGTAGAGCAGAAAGTTTATTTTCCGTCATCTCTGGTAAACAAATAAAAATAATTACATAAATTTCAAAATTTAAAAATAAACTAAATGTTAATAAAATTGTATTATGCATATGAAATGATGATGATGAGTTAATCTTTAAAATTATGAACGCGGTCTGGAAAATATAATTTATCGGTAGAATAGATTCTTAGAAAGTTTGAGCGACAGATGAAGATTTTTTGTTTTTGACTTTAATAAATGATGTCTTTTACTTTTAGCTTTTGTCTTTTGAATTTTTTAAATTCTATATTCAATAAAAAAACTGACATAATTATTAAGAATTTTTTTAAAAAAATTTAAAATTTAAAATTAAATTATATTTTAAAAAGGTATTTCCAATTTAACCATTGTATATTAGAGCCGTTGGATCAACTGATTTTTGGCCGGTTTTTAAGGTGATACTGATTTAAGGGTTATTAAACGCTTGATTATTATCCTTAATCTCAAATTTTACCTTAATTAGAGTTAAAACTGAAGAAGTAATGGCTATTTTCTAAAAAATACTAGAACATATATATAATATATATAATTGACGATTTTATAGATAAAATAACTTGTATCCAGGTGTTACTTGAATCGGACTGCATATCGGTTCTTGTTAAAACTCTGCCTCACAAATGGTTGGTGGCGAAGGCATTCTCTTACAAAATCACCAGTCAATAATGCTACAATACATCTTAACCACAAGACTATCTTGTGTGAGCCCTTGATTACATTTGTCAAAATCTACACACAGTCACGAGCAAAAAATACAAAGAAATAACTTATATGTCATTGCCAAACTTACCCATGATCCTAAAATCCTGACCTGAGAACTTCACAAAAACAATCAGATGGGATCGATATTGAGAGATTTGTAAAGAAAAAGAGTGTTTATTCCTTCCTCGAAATCCTGATGGTATAAGTGTGAAACCCGTCGCTTGGTAGCTGATCCATAAGATAAGAATATGGAGATGGGTTCGAGTTCAGGGAATATCCCGGAATTTGAGCTTAGCTCTAGTGGGCAGAAAATACCTCTGTTGGGACTGGGAACGGCAACTACTCCCTTGGTGGGATCAGGAGAAACTAAGACTGCGATTCTTCGTGCAATTGAAGTTGGTTATAGACATTTTGATACAGCCACATTGTATCTGACAGAGGAACCACTTGGTGAAGCTATCGCTGAAGCAATGTCTACCGGGTTGATTAAATCCCGAGAACAGCTCTTTATCTGCTCCAAACTATGGTGTAGCGATGCTCATCCGGACCTTGTCCTCTCTGCTATTCGAAGAAGTCTACAGTTAACAATCTGCACGCATTTCTTTTAAAATTAAAGGGTTATTTACTGTTCGATAATAATGATTAATCCCCTCTATTATAAAAGAGTCTTATCACTCAATCATATCCTTCGGGTTTACGACGAAAGAGATATGTATAAATACCATAATGAAAGAATCTTAGATTCCTAATGTGTTCATCATTTTTTGCAATGCAGGAACCTTCAGTTGGAATACCTTGACCTGTACGTTATTCATTGGCCTGTAAGCTCAAGGCCTGGTTGCTATGATTTTCCGATACAGAAGGAGGATTTTCTACCGATGGATTTGAATCTGTATGGGCAGCTATGGAAGAATGCAGAAAACTTGGTCACACCAAATCTATAGGTGTCAGCAATTTCTCCTGTAAGAAGGTCTCTGACATCCTTGCCATAGCCAAGATCCCTCCAGCTGTTAATCAAGTAAGTAAATAAATATATTTATGTGCAGCTTCAAGTTTCCTTTTAAATTCCTTTTGATTTCAGGAATGACACGATGATTTTGGAATGTTTGCAAAGGTAGAGATAAACCCTCTATGGCAACAAAGCAAGTTGAGAGAATTCTGCAAGGCCAATAACATCCTCGTGACAGCTTTATGCTCCTTTGGGGGCCAGAGGCACCATTTGGGGTAGCAACAGAGTCATAGAGAATGAAGTTCTGAAAGAAATAGCCAAAGCCAAAGGGAAGACAGTTGCCCAGGTACTTGCCCATTTGTTCTTCGATCTCTATTTGAATCATCTTTTCTAGTTCTAATGATCATCACCAACTAAAAACGAAGGAGACTCTTGTCTTGGGCCAAAAACAGGTGTGTCTTAGGTGGGCATATGAGCAGGGGATATGTGTGATAGTGAAGAGTTTTAACAAGGACAGAATGAGAGAAAACCTTGAGATATTCGACTGGACATTGAGTGAGGAAGAGATAGAGAAGATCGAGCAAATTCCTCAAAGTAGAGGCTGTCTTGGACAAGACTACATCTCTGAAACGGGCCTTTCAAGACAATTGAGGAGCTTTGGGATGGAGAGACATGAGTCTAATTGTTCTTAGGTACAAGGTGTATGAAGATGTACTTGTGTTATCACTTTGGTTTTTTGCCTGTATCATCGACCACAATATATTATCAAATAGCACAGTGACTCATTAAAGGAATATGTATCCGACTTGGGTCTTCTTTTCAATCAAGAGTCATCCATTTATGTAACTAAAACTAAAATCACCAAAATTCGAAAAGATGTTTGTCTGAACTAAAACTCTAAGCAATTTGTTGATTTAACCCAATATTTTCTGTTAACGAGTGTTGGTCTTAGAAGAAAAAGGTTGGAAACTATATTATATATATATATATATATATTATGTAACCTATTTAAATTATACGAGAGCATCATCTAAGTTATACATAATATATGTTAGCGATGAATATTCATAAAAACTATTACGATTTTGTAAGATACAAGAAAAGGTGTCACGTCACGTGAGAATCTTGATTTTTCCAAAACTTAAAAAAGGAAAATCAAATAAAAAAATATATATTTTTCCATGTCCAACAAGGAGAGCCGACATCAAATACCTCACTATAAATATCACACAAACGTTCTCGCAGGGAAGGCATCAGAACTATCTCTGTTCGTCAAAAAAAAAGGAACTAATTCTCTTTGTGAAGCTAAGAAACATCAACTAATAATAATGTCTTCGGAAAGCAAATCAGTTGGTCCTCTGTGCGTCACAGGCTGTGGTTTCTACGGCTCTTCAGAAACCCGAAACATGTGCTCGACATGCTACAACGATTTTCTGAAAGAGTGGATCGCAAAATCATCTGCCGGAGTTCATGCACCGACTACTTCAATCACCGGAAACCAGGTAACCGTGAGCGCGGTGGCTGGTTCTACTGACGTTACAGAGCCGCCGCCACCAGAAGCAGCCGTGAAGAAGAGGTGCGAGGGGTGCAACAAGAAGTTGGGTTTGATGGGATTCAATTGCAGGTGCGGGAAAGTCTTCTGCGGCCAGCATCGGTACCCCATGGAGCACTCGTGCAGTTTCGATTCCAAGACACGAGACCGCAAGATTTTGGTCAAGCAAAACCCTGTTGTTGAGGGTGACAAACTGGATGTTAGGATTTAAAGGGTAGCAATTTTTAAAATTTCTTGATTTGTAATTGATATAACATGTTACGATCATCATGTATACTAATATCATTCAGAAATTTTATTTTCATCGTGCAAATCCTTTTTTAGCCACTATCTTTCCAACTACTCAATTGTCCAGTTGAGTATAAAAGATATATTAAAAGACATCTTTAATGTGCGCTCAATTGTCTGAGAAATCCAGAGACCTCGATCTTGATGATTTTATAAGGAAGATATGAGTTATTAGAAAAGACTGTGTAAAAACATGTGAATTTGAGAGAGAAAATATTATATTTTGGGAGTTATAGTCCCTCTTGATTGGTATTTAAAGGAAAAACATAAATAATATCCTAATCTATTAACTAAATAATATAATAAAATCTTCCCTAGAAATACTTATATAACTTATTGAAATTTTTAACTGTATAATCAAATACTAATAGTATATTTTAACATTCCCTTGATCGTGCATCTCTAGCAACAAAATCTACAAATATCTTGCATCCAAGGGCTTAGAATAAATAATGAGATAAACAAGATAATTAGGCATTTAAAGTGCGAAATATGTTACTTATCAAAAGTGTCACAATCAATGTTCCATCAACATTCCACCGGCCTCTTATGTTTTTATTCTGAATTCTCAGAAACTTCTGCTATTGCTTCTATTAAAACTTTGGTTTCAGCTCAGAACACGACGTTCACCCCCTCAGTTCAAACTACTTCCTCAACAACAAAGTGAAGCAGTGCCTCATCTGTACTTCTCACGACAGATAGTGTGAGACTTTGTGGGTGACGTGGAAAATTTTTGCCACGTCACCACTAATATAAATATATTGTTTTTCTCCCCTGACATATGTTTTCCCCCTTTGCTGCCGACACTGCATTACCATTTTCCTCTCATTCAACCAACTTCAATTACCTCCAGTATCAAATCCAACCGTCTGATCGTCGAATTGTTTGCACCATTGTGTTCCTCTCATCGTCACGATCAATTTGCCGTTGGTTTCACCTTCATCGGACCACGGACGCGGCCGGATCGGAGCCTGGAAATTTCGAAATTTTCACCGGAAAATCATCAATTCCGGCCAATCTGAGGTGAGTTTTAAAGTTTGGTTTTCGGATTCATAATCCTGATGGTTGTAGCTTCATGTTGATGTAAAAATTTTCGGTTTTGGATGAAGTTGGAGTTTTCCGGCCACCGCCGGCGACACTGTTCACGTTGACCGGCGACCCGTTGACCCGACCCGTGACCCGGTGACCCCAC
>JAEPBF010000292.1:0-133361 GCA_019739055.1 Passiflora organensis
TCTAATTTCTGTAATTTTATTTAATTTTACCTAACCAAAATGCGACATTTGTCATCTCCTACGCACTTCGAATCAGACTCCGAACCTCCACAGGCTGTGAAACATGTTCCACTCCCAGCATGCCACCGTCACTTGAGCCTCAGGCTCAAGTGATGCCCTGTCCCCGAAAATCGAATGACGTGCCCACCTGCCCATACAAGCAATATGTAGCCCAGGTTCTCTTCTAGGCGACCTGTCCCGCTCGTGGGTCAAACAACTCATTATCTAGAGGAGTCTTCTTCAACCTTCAGATGAGATTTGCAAGTTCTTCTCCCTTTTTTTTTTCCAATTTGAACCTTTAATTTATGCAATCAAGCCTCGCAATAACTACATAAAAACGTTCCTTACACCCTAAAGAATCTAACCACACAAGAATTATATCAAATCACCCCCGAAATCGAACCGTAGAGGCATGCAAAAATCTAAAACCATAAATTCTTAATACTTACCATTCTCTCACGGAAACCTCAAGAAAATAGTACCAAATAACTCGAGGAAAGGAGAGGTATGTGATGGGGAAGAAATTGCCTTAGCTCGAAACATTTTTGGGCAATTACGGGATATGCCCTAATATCCCCTTCTCTCTCGCTTTTATCCGATTATCAGGGTCATCGGAAGGAATATGGAGTCTGGAGGCGGCAACCGGTACTAGGAACGAAACAATGTCGTGTGGCTAATCTTTGATACGTCGTCGTTTCAAAAGGAAACAACACCCTCCTTTCAGCTCTTGGTCAAAACAGCATGGCTTGTTGTCGTTTTTACTAGACTCTGTCAGAACAGTGCAATAGTCTGCTGTTTTGATTTGTTTATAATAAATATATTATATATTAATAATATAATATAATTAAAATTTATTTAAAAATTCTAATAAATCTCTAAAAATTCATAATAAATTCCATAATACTTTAAAAAATATCCGAAAAAATTCTATACATTTGTTTTAAATAGTACTATCAACTGAAATTCAAAATTTATTTTTCTCATCAACTTAAAATTTATTAAAAATCAAATACAACTCAATTTATCATAGAAAAATTATAATAAATAAAATTATTCATTGGAACATTCCTAGAAAATTTCTCTAACCCATATAATCGATTTGTAGACCTTTTCAAAATCTTAAAACATCAAAACTATCATTAAAGCCCATTGTATAATTTTTCATCTAATAATTACTTAAATGAGATTAATATCCCATTAAATATAATAATTTCCAAAAATTTAATTAATCATTCTTAGGGTCATCAATACTTGTTTAAAACTGAATAATATACATCTCAATAGTACACATATCACAAAGCTCATATTTCTAAGCATGATGGGTACCGGGTGGTGAAACAACTAAATTACCTCCGAACCCTGTTTTCCATGAAAACGCACTTTGATATTTTTTTTTCGGAGTTGAAACCTCAAATTGACACCTATAAATCCCAGAGACTCATCAAAAATGGATAAGGATATCAAAACCTCACCTCAAGTCATTCCACAAATCATATGAGCCCTAAGACTGCATAGTAGCCCAAATCAATAAAATAATCAAATAAATTCTAATTATCCTTCCTAATCACTCAGAAAATCCATTAAATTCTTAATAACCCGGGTTATGATTCAAAGCCTAATAATTTCTCCACCAAAATTCGATTAGGCCTCCGGTCCAGTAGCCCAAAAGGGTACGGATCTCTCACTAGTTAAATAAGGAGTTGTAATTAAACAAAACTTAAAATATAAAGTTAAATTAATTAATTAGGTGTTAGAGTTAGGGTTGTTAGATAATTTAGGAAATCTAGTCCAACTATTGTTCAATTCCAATGTTCTGCACCTATCTTGATGATCTTTAGTCCCCTTATATCCTTCTAGACTATTAGGAGCTAATCCAGATACTAACTAACTATATTCCTTTGATAATTGAGCTTCTGGATCGTTTTGCCCAATCAATATAAACCCTTGGTTTGGCAGACATATTCCTATTCTACAAAGTTTCTGCTATATCCTAGGACTTCTAATCTGTTGTCGAAGTTCAATTGTTCTTCTAAATCTATCAAGACTTACTTATGGACAAACTGGTAAGGTCTGTTAACTAATCAAGATTATAAATAGGTTTAAGAACTTGTAATTAGAACACAATGAATCTGAATCCCTGTTTTACGTCAAGAAATCAAGATTGCAAAAGATGAAGGGAAAGAATTAATCCAAAATGTCTTTGTATTAATTAAAATTGAAACGAACATACCAACATCTTGATCTCTGACGGATTGAGAGTTGTTCTGAAAATAATAAGGACAACACGTATAGTCTTCCATAAAAGTAAAAGAAGAACCTACGTTTCTGAAATAATAGATAACTATGACAACCCTAAAAATTTCCATATCATCCTGATGTTGCACGACCGGTCATTTGGCTGGAACAACTGGTCACTTATTGCTTTCTGACCGGTTGTACGCAAGGTGACGATCGGCCGTTCTTATCTCAAATTACCACTGACTGGTAGTACATGGCCCGACGACCGTTCAGACTTGTTTTGCATTGCCACCGACCGGTCATATGTGATCAAACGACCAGTCAATCTTGCTTCGGACTGATTTCTTGCAAAGTTCGACCTGTCATTCATAGTCCATTGATCGGTCATTGTTCCCAAGCCTTGCAACGATGATCATACCTTCTCGTCCTAGGTCTGTTTCATAGTTTTTTCTCCATTCCTTGCATGACTTGCCCTCCTAGAAGTGTTTGGTTGCAAAAACCTGTTACAATGGCCTTCTAAACAACATCTAACAAATATGTCAATAGCCTCTATAAAATTGATAAAATAACCCATAATTATATCCAAATGATGCCCATAATTGTTATATATACAACCAACCAGTCAAATAAGGAATACATATAGCATCAAATGTAAAGTTTTAGCATCGAGTTGTTAGTTTCAGAGCATACAAGCTTTGTTTTCTTATTTTTCTCCAAGAAGACTTGATCCATTAGAGATCAAAATCATGGTATTTTATTGATTATTAATGAATGTCAATGGATTTGAATTCTTTTTCTTCTTTTTATACTATGTCGATTTAGATTCTAGCAATAACTGGTATTTAAACCGTATTTGTTAAAGATTTAGACAAGTAAATAAATTCTACTGTGCGACCTCTTTACGAACCTGATCAATTCATTTTAGGTGAAACTAAATTAAATCAGGAGATTAGTTTAGGTTTTGATTAGATTCCTAGGTCTTCCACAATTGATATAATAGGTATATATTTGTTAAACCTAGAATTTATATTGATTGAAGATTGAACAGTCTCGTGGCAAGATTAGTATAGAAATATAGTTAAATAGATTAATCAGATTAGCTAGTAGTAACCCAGAAGGGTATTATTGGATAGCATGAATCAACAACATTTTCTAGGTACATTGATAACAGGTTCCAGATAAGAATTTTGAATTAATTATTATTCAATTTACTTCTTGTTATTTAATACAACATAGATTAATTTTAATTTTCTTCTCTACTAAACTTCTTATTTGTCTCATTTGACTAGAATTATGGGTTAGGTAAATTGATTAGTTTTAAGCAAATTGTCCTGTGGGATTGACATTTATCACTTCCTGAACCCCAAAAATTTCGCGCGACAACTACTGTAGTCCCACTATATACACTACCATATCATATGAAAATGCATGTAATAAACATACAAGATTAGTGGTATAAAAATTATGCGGGGATGAAAATCAAGAAACTGCTCATAATATTAGACAGGAATAAAATTCACAGCACCACATATCAACAACCGAGCATGAGTTAATAGGCAACACATATTTAATTCATAACACACACAATGTTTTCGTTCAATGATTTGTTATTATTCTAATTAATCATGCTCATATTTATTCACTCATGCCAGTAAATAATGTACTAAAAGGGTCTCTGCACTCATGGTTTTCCCAAGTTTAAAGTGCCTACACTTGATCCTCAATCGCTAGATCGATTCCTCGAGGTCCATCACCTGTAGGTATTCACCTACATATGTATTTATAATTGAATCCTTAATATCATACCTTTAATACATAAATACACAATAAAATTACTCGTCTACAACCCTAATATGACACGTTTTTACCAAAAAGTCAATACGAAACTAATCTAAATATTTTTCTTATTTTTTATTATTTTTCAAAATCTTAATCCTTAATATTTCTAATATTTATCATAATTTTTTGAGATTTTTTTTTTTTATTCTATTTTTCTCTAATTTTTTACCCTTTTTTGGCTAATTTCCGATCTTCTGTCATTTATTTAATTCTAGCCAATCCCCATGCGACACCTAGCGAAACTAGATGCACTCAGGCCACTACCCGAACCTCCTAGATTGTGACACACACCTGCTCCAGATCATGCCAAGTAACCCAAACCTAAGGCTCAGGTCCAAACCTAACTAAACTTACAAACTATGTGACACACGAGCTGGAAATGAACGACCAATCGCTCGCGAGGGATCTTCTTCAACCTCCAGCCCATATGTGATCAACGAACTTGCAAGTATTTTTCAGAAACTCAAACTTCCATATACTCAATGACGCTTAACAAATCAAACACCAAAACGTTCCTCATATTAAAACGAATCGAAGCACACTATAATTACTTGTTTTAAACAACTAAAACCCTAGATATAGGAAGGGGAAGCACCCGATTTTTCCAGTAGAGTTCGTACCCACATACTTACATGACCTGAAAGGCATGCCCAAATTGTAAGAAAATAGGATCCTTAGGATGCCATGGTCAAATGCCTCAGATGCCTATACTAGTATGTGAAGTGTTTGTCGTATGGGGCATTAACTTCATCGAACCATTCCCATCCTCCTTTGGGAATATATATATTCTAATAGCTATTTATTATGTTTCAAAATGGGTAGAAGTCAAAGCAACCAGGAAAGATGGCGCCTGCATAGTAGTTGATTTCATTCATACTCATATATTCAACCAATATATCGTGCCCAGAATGATCATAAGTGATAGAGGCATGCATTTTTGCAACAAAGTCTTCGAAGCCCTAATGACAAAGTATGAAGTCACAAGACCTCACCAATCTGTCATCTATAGGTTGTGATGACAGTTAGATGATACTCTGTGGGCATATAGAATAGCCTACAAAACACCAATTGGGACTACACCCTATCGGTTAGTATAAGGTAAACATTATCATCTTTTTATTGATAGAACACAAAGTATATTGGGCCATCAAATTATTGTAGACGTAAAATTGAATTTATCTTTAATTACAAGGACACGACTGTCAACAAGTAATATAGTTCAAAAGAACGAGTATTGATCCCACAGGGAAATCTATTTAAAACCAATCAATTCACCTAATCCATTATTCTAGTTAAATGAATCAAATAAAGAGTTTGTAATTAAACTAAACTTAAATCCTAAGTTAATTAGTTATATATAAGAATTACGGTTGTTAACTAATTTGAGAACCAATCCAACTATTGTTCAATTCTAATATTCTGTACCTATTCTTGATGATTGTTTAAGCTTCTAATATCCTTCCAGACTATTAGTAGCTAATTCAGATTCCCACTAACTATATTCCTATGATAGTTGAATTTCTGAATTGTTTTTCCCAATCAATATGAACCTTAAGTTTGGTAGATATATTTCTATTCTACCAAGTTTCAACAATACTCTAGGACTTCTAATCTGTTGTCAAAGCTTAATTGTTCTTTTGAATCAATTAAAACTTACCTACGCCTGTTAATTAATCAAGATCTAGAAATAGGGTTGAGAACTTGTAATAAAAAAAATAGTGAATATGAATCCTACTTTTACGTCAAGAAATCAAGATTGCAAAAGATGAAGAGAAAGAATTAATACAAAAAGTCTTTGTATTAATTAAAACTCAAACAAATATACCGTTATCTCGATCACTTACGGATCAAGGACATATTTTGAAGAAAAGAGTTGAATGCATAAAGTGTTTGAAGAAAAATAATTTATCCCTAACATCTATTTTATACTAGAAATTTAGAAGATAATATTTATCAGTAAGATGATAATCTTTATCCGATATCTTTGGTGTCGATCTCATACAACCGATTGGTTGGTGTTAGTGAACCGACCGATCCATTGATGTTCGTAAAGTCAAACTTTTTTCTCGTCTGGGTAAACCGACCGGTCGGTTGAGGTTCGTTATCTCTGTCTTTATTCTCTTTTTTATCAACTGACCTATCAATTGAGCTTCAGAAAAATTCTTTAATATCACCGATCGGTTGGTTGGTTTCAACCGACCAGTCGATTGGCCTTCGCTAGCAGTAACATTGATTTCATAGTTTTTGTGCGTCTTTTGTACGAAAATGATGCCTTTTTCCTTTAAAATGCATTTCACACCTACTCAATCACAACACTCAGCAAACGAACAAAAGTTCACTAATTTAACATAATTAGGACTTGATTATCCTTAAATCGAACCAAAATTATAACGGATGACTAGTGTAAAAACAAGTCATCAAATCTCCTCAAACATAGAACTTTGATAGTCCCTAACAAAAATAGTTTGATAAAAGACATCACACCAATAATAAACACTCAATTCCAAAATTCTGGTCTTTCAATTCTCTCATAGCTGCATCACTTTCAGTTTCACATAAAGAAATTAGGATTTAGAAACACCCAATATTTATGTACTAGTTCATCAAACCAATCAAAATGCTTTTTGGAATTTTAGAAGTGTAGCTCAAAAGTCCTACCAGGTTTAACCCACACTCAATTCTTTTATTTTTGGGCTGCAAAATTTTTTTTCTTTCTTCTGTTTTCATTACTTCCAACGCATAAACTTTTCATTCTTTTACTTTAGCAAACATTGGTGAGTCAACCCATAGCTTAACCTGACATGTCTTAGATTCCAAATTTATTTATTTATTTTCACGTGACACCTGGCGTAGGCCTACTATATACACTGTCTAGTTATTCGCAATGCATACAATGAACCTACAAGGCAAGAATAAAAATCAATAGCGAAGGTATATTAAGGATTATATTAACTAAACAAACAGCGAAAGACAAGGAAAAGAGGATGTCTTCCGGGTTAAAATTGTGGAATATCTATTACTACTTGGTCCCAGTAACATTCGTATGACATGTCGTCTGGGGTTGTTTTTTTTCTCTAGCCTGGCCGAAACTTGTAACTCCAAACCCTAATTTTCGCAACACTAATCCTCTCACACACAGAGTAAAGCTTGATAAAACCTATCCCAATATGCAGATCTCGTTCTAACGAAACTAAACATGTATAAACCATAAAAAACCGTGGCAAATTACAACCACAATGAAGAGAACAAGAATCCGACATTTTGGGGTAGGGATTACCAAAATCCTGTGAGATTCTAGCCAGAGAACACATGAAAATTGTTAGAATGCATTCGCGCATGGGTGAAGGAAGTTTTAGAGAAAGAAACGGAGCTTGGGAAAAAATGGGTTACCAGCTGTTTTAAACATGATCTTATCCCGTAGGTTGACCAGCAAAGGGAGACAATCAGGAGGAGGCTAAGCGGCAGCCGATACTGTGATAAAAATGGCGTAGTTCAGGCTAGGCTCGAAACGATGTCGTTTTACAAACGACTTCCCCCCATCCCCCCATTAACGAGTATACCAAACGACACCTCAAGTTGTCATTTTGGCTTACTAAATATATTTTTATAATAATATATATTAATAATAATATAATAATAAAAATTATTTAATAAATCTTCAAAATTCATAATAAATACCATATAAATCTGAAAAATACCCAAAAAACCTTTTATACACTCCTTATGAATAGTATTATCAAATAGAATTAGAAAATAAATTTTTTCATTAATTCATAATTAACTAAAAATCAAATATCCCTTAATTTTCTATAAAAAATATAATAAATAGAATTATGTATCCTAAAATCCCTAGAAAATTTCTCAACCCTTATAATTGATGAATAGACCTTTCCAAAGTCTTAAAACATCAAAATCATGAATATACCTACACATGATTTTTCATCCATAAACTCTATAAATAAGATTAATATCTCATTAATCATGAAAATTTCCAAAACTACAATTAATCAATCTTAGAGTCATCAATACTTGTTTAAAACTGAATAGTGTTTATCACAATAGTACGCATGTTGTAAAGCTTATATTTCTAGGCATGACGGGTACCGGGTGATGTAATGACCAAATTACCCCCGGATCTCAATTTTCAAGAAAACACCCTCTAATGTTCTTTTTTCAGAGTCAAAATCTCAAATTGACACCCATGAGTCTCGATGACTCATCGAAAGTGGATAATTATATTGAAACTTATCTACGTTTTCTTTGAGCCTGAAGACTGTATAGCGGTCCAAATCGATAAAATCTTCAAATCAATTCCAATTATCTTTCATAAAGACTCAAATAGTTCATTAAACTCATAATAAAACAGATCTATGATTCAAAATTGGTCAATTTCGTTTGAGCCTTCAACCCATATAACCCAAAATGGTCAAGATCTCACATCCTACCCACTTTACAAAAAATTTCGTCCCAGAAACTCACGTACATTAAAATTACTCTTACTAAAACCAAACTACACATCAACTAATATAGTATCCAACTACATATTTCTCATTCTTCATATCCAACATAATCATTACTTTAACTATAATTCAAACTATATCAACTACCAATGGCATAAGCTAAATGTCATATCAAATGCCTTAACCATAACCAAAGCATTTTATCAATCTATTCCTCATCTTTCCTCGTAGTGTAACTCAACATACATGAGGACATTCAATACGTCCAATAATTAGCTCAATGCCATTCTTATAAAAATACTCCTAGGTGATAGTCTCACCATTCACATAAAAACTTGATTCCATATTTTATCCTATCATATAAATATCAATCATCATTCACATAACATAGATAGCAAGTATTGTCTAAGAATCTGACAGTCTCGCATATCAATTAAACTTATATATCGATTCCAATCTCAAACTAGAATGTAGCATCCTACTACATTCTGTTCATCCATTGGTGTATCACAATTTCCTTTATATCTCAATTTATGTTATATATAACAATAATCACTCATAATTTCATTAACAAAATTTAACAGCCTACAGCTATAACCACCATGTTTTTGATTCATTACTCCACTTTTAACTTTACTTTCTACCAATTCATATGAAATAAAACTCAAACGTCATATTTTGACCTCATCTACTAGGCCTTTACTTCAATCACTATATATCGAACAACCTTGCATAACAAGAATATGAGATAGTCTCATAAAAATTTAATCAAGACCTGAAATTTTCATCTCACACTTAGCACAATTCTGCATCGAATCATCCGTATCAAATCTATATGTATAAACAATATCCTCTCTCGGTATATGCATATATATCTTAATAATACATTCGAATTAGAAGTTTAGAGAGAGAAAGAAAAAGGAAATGATAACGGTTTAGAGCCAGGTATAAGGAAAGAGTCTTGGATATGGGGGTGGTTCTCTTTTTCCCAAACATCAAACTTCTCCAATAATCCTATCATTGACATACCAGAATCAGAGTAATATACCAATACATAGTCGGTCTTCACCTCACTTTCAATCAGATCCCAAACCTCTAACTCGGTATTAAATGAACAATCCCATCATATCTACTAGTTCACCTAGCATAGAGGGTATAAAGACATAGTACTTTGTCTAACCCTCATCCTTGATAACCTGATTATGTCTAAAGCAATCAGGGGCAACAATATCATCAGTTCAAAGTATCAACCACATCATAATAGGTAACTCTATACCGTTCTTATTGCTTCACACTCTGCATATCACACTTCATTTCTTATACTAAAGGCATTCTTTCCTCCTACCTGATACATAAAATCCAATGGATGTCATATGCGTCACTACTATGATGATTACATCATTACTTCTGAAAATTCAATTTAAAACTTCTCAAACACCTATGGCTCCATCCAGACAGTCTTACCTATAATAAATCATTGTTATGTTATGTACATAAATCCCTTATCTAAAATGACATGAAATGATTGGCCTGACACAAAATTTTCTTTCATTTGGTCAGTAGTGATCATAATCAAAGAAAATTCATTCCTTCCAGCTATTAGCGGTTGGAATGCTTCATCTAGCTAATTTATCTAATTTTTATAGTATAATGAAGGGGGCCTATAACTTAGCACACTCAACACAGAAGGAAACACAATATTGTTTAAACCAACAAATACCTTATATAAAGAAAGTCCTATAATATATTAAGCAAACTGGACCAAAAACATTTGATAGGCTCGTGATATTAGAATAATTTGATTTGATATCACCTGGTGAACAACAATAAGGTAACAAGCACAATTTGGAGCCAGCGAGATAGATTCTGGGACATAAATAGGTACACAATCCAAGAGACATGCTTCACTATCATTAAACGATAGTATTCAAGCAAGAAAGAAAAGATGGTTCACTTTCATCGAAGCAATTAAAATGTGTTACTATCACAAAATTTTTGCATGCAAAGGTGCTAACTGAATGATGACTCAAAGTTAATAAATGAGAAACAACTTGGTATTTGAGAAATGATAGGAATATGTTCCGCTACCATTTTAAGGTTGTCACGCTCCGGACTCTAAATTTATTTATTTATTTTCGTGTGACACCTATCGTAGGCCCACTATATACACTGTCTAGTTACTCGGCAATGCATACAACGAACCTACAAGCCTAGAATAAAAATCGATAGCGGAGGTATATTAAGGATTATATTAAATAAACAAACAATGGAAGACAAGGAAAAGAAGATGTCATCCGGGTTAACATCATGGAATATCTATTATTACTTGGTCCTAGTAACATTGTTGTAGTGGTCTACGTGTATGTTTGACATGTTGACCGGGACGGGAATCGAGACGGTAAGAAAAATTACCATTTCGCCCTTATCAGACCCGGGCTTGTTTCTGGGCCTGTTTATTTCCCCTAAGGCCTTCTACGTACCTTTGTTTTAATTTTGGGCCCGTTTATTACCCTAAAGCCCGGTACGTATCCTTTTAAGCCCATTTGCCTACCCTAATCACTGACACTGTTTTATTCCAGACAAAAAACCTGTGTTCTGCCGTCCGCTATCCTCTTTCTCACGTTATTTCCAACCTATCGCCACCAATTCTTGTCTTTTGTTGTGTCTCCCTCCGTACAACCCAACGATCTCCTTTAGTCCCTTCCTTTTTCCCACTGTTGGATTGTCTGTCAGGTTTGTAGATTTGGTGAGGGAACGGTAGGAATTTTCTTTTCGTATTTTAAATTAGGTTTGCGATTTCTCGTTCTGATAGTGATTTGATTCAGGTGGGTCTGAGCCTGGGTATCGTGATAAGGGAAAAGGGATTGCCACCAGTTCATCTGCATGTCAGGTAGGAGTCTATGCCTCATCTGTTTGATCGGCTGTTGGTTCGTCTTTGTTGCTTGTGTTTTCTATTGTTTAATTCTTTCCCTGGTTACTATGTTGCTTGGTTCCCCGCGATCTTCTTCCGTACGCCTTCTAGAGAAGATAATTAGCGGTTGTATTATTGCATCCTTCAACTTGAGAAATCCCTAGTTTACGGTGGTCTGTCTCTGCTTCTCCTTCCATTGGGAATGCCGCTTGACAAATGCCAAAGTTTGATTCTTTCTTTCCGTTTTTTGTCTCTTTCCAGTCATCCATCACTTTGGTTTGGAGCCGAACCTTCTTTCTTCCATTTCCTTTACGTTGCCTTTTAACTGAAGAAGCCGATCCATCTGCTGACTTCACGTAAAGGGAAGGAAGTGCACCTGCCTCGCCCCAGCCTCGCCGTAGCCCTGCCACCAGCCACCCAGCTTAATACGTCCCCGGAGAAACTTCTCCAGTGCGACGATGTTCGTTTACAAAGAGTGCTGCGTATTCACCTTGTTTTCGTTTCTTCGACTTCCCCTGTTCCTGTATGACCCAGCTGGCCTTCCAATGTTCTCTTTTTGCTTGGTTCTTCCTTTTAAGCCGAGTGTGACGTGCCCTTTTTTCCTTCAGTTGTTCCCGAAGATGTGAGCTCGCCTTATACCGGATCTGTGCAACCCGAATTCGTGCCCCTTTCTTCTTCGTTGATTTCATTTCATCCATGTCCTCTTCCCGTTGCAGTTCGTACCAGGCGTTTTCTTTCCCCTTTCCTTCAGCGATTTCACTTCCCTACTCTTCCCTTATTCCTGGTGCCATGGGCTGCTCTCCACAGGACTTGTGCTCTCGGTCCTTCTTCATTCATCTCCGGTGTCGTGGGCTACTTTCTTCTCCTGTCATGTTGAGCGGGGTCTTCTTCCACAGTTACCTCCGATGCCGTGAGCTGGTCTGCTACCGGACCTGTGTTTCCTTTTCATTTACTTCTTCTTGTCGCAGTTTCTTCCCGTTGTAGTCTTGTGCCCCTGATTGCTCCATTGATTCCCACCTGCTATGCCTGACGTACTCAGCTTGTCCCTCCAGTCCCGTGCTTCGTTAACAGTGGGTGAAGCGTACCACAAAAGAAACCAGATCCGTGCTCCCTTCTTCATTCCTTTCCGGGTGCTGTGAGCTTGTTCTTCACCGGATTCTGGCAAACCGGTTCTGTGCTCCTTCTCCCCTATTAATTCCTTCTACTCGTTCGTTTCGTACCAGGCTTGCATTGGTTCCTTCTTCAGCAATCTCTTCCCTTGTTGTCGTGGAGTTTGCAGTAAAATAATTAATTAATTAACTAATAAATCATGAATATGGGGATGTATGCCCAATATTCCTTGTATATATATATATATATACTTATGGGTTCCACGAAGACATTGTTCTGGATTTTCTAAGTATTAGCTATGTAGCTTAACTTAACTGTAGGGTGGGTTCATAACGAAATGTGTGGGTTGGACAAGTGTACAAATTTACAAACCTATTATTTTGGTGTTACGGATTTTATCAAGTATATTAATAATGTAGTATTTTGGAACTGTAACGTTTGACAACAATATAGTTTTATAAACCGTCTATATGTCTCAGTTGTGTATGTATAGTTATTAAACGTTCGCTTGGCCAATGCGAGGTGAGTATACGGAATCCCAGTGTTAGGGGAGAGTTGCTTATCTGTTTGGGATTCGTATGGTGTTGTCTTCGTTTACCTGCCACGTCTTCGCAGGTTGGTTCATATTGAGTATTGAGACAGGTATGATGCGTGTTGTGTTTTCTCTGCCTAGTCTCGAACAACACTGGCGGTAAGGGTTACGTATTTAGTATTTTTCTAAAAATATAAAATTTACACTACCAGTGGGCTCCAGGTTACCCTTTAGCGGGGGTTACTCAAGGAGTGTTTTATTATGTCCATCCCGATGGGTTTTTGGTTGGTATTGTTAGCCGTGTGTGTTACGAGTTGCTGAGTTATAACCTATTGGGCTGGAAATATGTTATACATTATAAAAATCAAATGTGTAAATTCCATATTCCTCGGGTTGTTTTGGTTTTGTCCTTGTTCGTATAGTGATCCGTTTCTTCTCTTCTTGTATGTGTTCTCATTTCCCCGTAGGATATATGATGCTGTGACTCCTACTGAGATTTTATTATCTCACCCGTTGTTGTTTCCCCCTTTCAGGAGTAGTTAGCGAGTCGTAGACGGTATTTGAGGTGTGAGTGCTTCCTACGACTTGGCTGGACTATCACACCTGCACATTTCACACGGTTTACTTTTCTGGCATTTCATATTTGACTCGTTTTAATGTTTTGACTCACATTACATATTATGCATTTATTACTCTACTGGATACGGTTTTATGTTCCGGGCTTTAACCCCAGTCTGTGACTTTGGGCTTGTGACTGTATGGACCCGTTTTCCGTTTTGGATATTTTTGTCCATTCGAATAAAGTCTTCCGCTATGGTATTTTGTCACTCCGATTTTTATGCCAGATGTCTGTTTCTTATTTGACATGCTCAAATTCCTGAATTATTAAATACGTTTGTTTTGGGAATCGTGTTTGAAAAGTCGTCTAAGCCTTGTGGGATTCGGATTGGTGCACGTGTTGGGCTTGTCCGGGTTTCACGGCGGTAAGGGCCTAGTTTTCGGGTTCGGGTCCTTACACTTTACCCCTGGACGACACTTTGTTTGCTCATGCAAGCAACACGTCATCCAAAACATGCTTGAATGAACTGTCGTTTAGAAGATCCCTGGATGACATATCGTCCGGAGTCATCTTCTTCTTCTAGCCAAGCCAAAACCTACAACTCTAAACCCTAATTTTTGCAACACTAATCCTCACACACAAAATAAAGCTTGATAAAACCTATCCCAAAACGTAGATCTCGTCCTAACGAAACTAGACAAGTATAAAGCATAAAAAATCATAGCCAATTACAACCACAAAAAGAAGGACAAGAACCCAGTATTCTGGGCTAGGGATTACCTAAATCCGGTGAGATTCTCGCCGAACAACACACGAAACAGTCGGAATGCACTCATGCACAGGTGAAGGAAGTTTTAAAGAAAGAAACAGAGCTTAGGAAAAAATGGGGAACCAGCTATTTCAAACGGGATCTTATCCCATAAGTTGATCGGCAAAAGGAGACAACCAGGAGGAGGCTGAGCACCAGCCAATACTGTGAACAAAACGACGTAGTTCCGGCTAACCTCGAAACGACGTCATATTACAATCGACATAACCCGTGTTGTTTTGAACACCTGGTAAAAACAAAACTACAGGCTGCCGTTTTATAATAATATATATTAATAATATAATAATAATAATTATTATTTAATAATTTTAATAAATCTTCAGAAATTTATAATAAATACCTATAAATCTGAAAAATACCTAGAAAATTTCTATACACTCTTTATGAATAGAACTATCAAATAAAATTCAAAAATTATTTCTTATTAATTCATAATTTACTAAAAATTGAATATCCCTTAATTCGTCATAGAAAAATCATAATAAATAGAATTATCTATCAAAAAATTTCTAGAAAATTTCTAACCCTTATAATTGATGAATAAACCTTTCCAAAGACTTAAAACGTCAAAATCATCAATATACGTCATTGTATGATTTTTCATACATAAATTTCATAAATGACATTAATATCTCATTAATCATTAAACTTTCCAAAACTATAATTAATTAATCTTAGGGTCATCAACACTTGTTTAAAACTGAATAGTGTATATCCCAATAGTACGCATATCATAAAGCTTGTATTTCTATGCATGACGGGTACCTGGTGGTGTAATGACCAAATTACCTCTGGATCCCATTTTTCGAGAAAACGCACTCTGATATTTCTTTTTCAAAGTCAAAACCTCAAATTGACACCTCTGAGTCTCGATGAATCATCAAAAATGGATTATTACATTGAAATTTATCTATGTTTCCTCTGGGCCCGATAAAGTCATCAAATCAATTCCAATTATCCTTCATAAATACTCAAATATTTTATTAAACTCATAATAAATCTGGGCTATGATTCAAAACTCATCAATTTCGTCGTCAAAATTTCAACTAAGCCTTTAGCACATATAACCGAAAAGGGTCAAGATTTCACATAACCAGTACTAACCAACCCTCTTAATTTTTTCCTCAATATAAACTTATCACTTTGCTGCTTCGGTGCTCTAAATATTGGTTAATGTTTAAACCTAATGCCACCTTTAATTTTTAAAACCAATTTCAACATATTACAGGTAAAATTTATTCATTCATACTAAACAAAATTGAATACTCATTTCAGCTTTTAGAAGTGAACCAACCTCCTCAATCTTAAATTAAATGGATGTCCTCGGAAATAAAACTAACATCAAACATAATATGTAACTAAATTAAATATGATTGATTGACGCAACTTAAATATCATAAAGACAAGAAAAAAAAAAAAAAAAAAAAACTCAGGATATTGCACTTAACGTCTCCTTGTACTATTGTGCTCCTCTGCATCATCTCCTTAAACTTATTTACCTGCATAGGGAACAAACATATTAGTACCAAACCCTCTTTTCTTTTCTCTTCTCACTATCCTTTGGTCTTTTTTTTTTAATGATAGGTTGCCTCCCATTAAGCGTTTTAGTTTTGGTCATGGCCTGACCCTTTCAGTTTCAGTTTGTAGCCTATGTTGGTAGTTTTGCATCAGATGGTAAAGCCTCTAATGGTTTGTTCTATAATATCTATTCAAACCGACCCATCAATGTTTCCAAATTCTTGATTCTGGAATCTGATGACATAATGAGCTATATCAGATCCTCAATCCCACTCTTCTTTTCTACTAGCTGTGCTGGTTGGTTTCCTAATGGTACCTTGGGTTATAATCTTCTTCTTTATTCTTATTGGGATTCAGACCATAATTAGGATTAATATTCTTATAAGAAGAGTTAGGATGATACTTCCAATTTTCATTATAAGTGGTCCTGAAGAAAGGTTGCTTCCTTGGATTGCTAACATAGTTTCCCTCTTCAATATTTCATAGTGCACTGTAGTTGCTATAATTTCCACTGAAATGGTCACAGAGGGCTAAAATAGGCTGATTCTGGGATCCTGTTGGACTGTCGTCACTCCTACTCTTCTTTTTTTAAACTTATATCTCATAACAGCCATCTCTATTGTCAGCTTGGTGATAGCATGAACCTCTAGCCTCCCTTGAGTTTTTTCAAAATCTGCATCAGAATGCCAAGTCGATCATCCTTGCTGTTTTATCAATTAATCTAAAAGCTTCACCAGCTTCCTTGTCTAGGATGTTCCCATCAGCAACTACATTCAGCATGAACTTGTGCAACTCTGACATGCCTCTTTAGAAAGCATCCAAGAGTAGGAAGTCTTGAATGCTATGATGTGGGCACTTCTTAAGAAACCCCATGAATTTATCATAAGCATCATATAATGTCTCCTTTGGTTGTTGTATAAAGTTGCTGATCTTATGCCTCAACAGGGAAGTCTTTGCCTCAGGAAAGAATTGAGCCAAGAAGGCATTCATCAGCTCCTCCCATGTTGTAATATAACGAGTGGGTAAATTTTCCAACCAATCTATAGCTTTTCCAGATAGAGAGAAAGGGAAAAGATGCAGTTTGATTGCTTCTGAAGGTACTCCATTGAATCTGAATGTATCTATCAGCTTCACAAATTTCTTCATATGCTTTATTGGCTCTTCCTTTTCTAGCTCAAAGAAATGGTGATTCTCCATCATCTGGATTATCGCAGTCTTGATCTCAAATTTATTGGCCTGAATAGCAGGCCTACAGATGTTGTCTCCTATTGCCGCAACTGTTAGAATTATGTAGTTCATGACAGTCCTAAGCCTTGGCTTTGGATTGTCTACTACTGGAGCTGGGTCTGCGTTATCACCTCCATTGACAGCATTTCGGTTTTGGTGGTCCATCGATTGGTCTAATAACTTAAGCTGCCTGAGCCTTTTTATAGTCTTCTCAAATGAAAGGTCAATAGGTTCCAGGTCAAGCTTTATGTTTCTTAAGTTATACCTGTTCTCCGGTTCTATACATCAGAAACAAAAATAAGAAATTTAAAATATAAAAAAGATTAGGATTAAATTGTTAGTTTCAAAACCATTTTCCCCGGCAACAGTGCTAAAAACTTGTTGGCATAAAATTGAATTTACCTTTAATTGCAAGTGTGTGACTATCAACAAGTAATATAGTTCAAAACAATGAGTATCGGTCCCACAGGGAAAGCAGTTTAAAACCAATCAATTTGCCTAATCCACTGTTCTTCTTAAATGAATCAAATAAAGAGTTTGTAATTAAACTAAACTTAAATCCTAAGTTAATTACTATATGTTAGAGTTAGGGTTGTTAGATAATTTGGGAATAAATCCAACTATTATTCAAATTTCAATATTTTGTACCTATTCTTGATGATCTTTTAATCTCCTAGTATCCTTCTAGATTATTAGGAGCTAATTCAGATTCCTAACTAACTATATTCCTATGGTGATTGAATTTCTGAATCGTTTTTCCCAATCAATATGAACCCTAGATTTGGCAGATATATTCTTATCCTACCAAGTTTCAACAATGCCCTAGGACTTCTAATCTGTTATCAAATCTTAATTTTTTTAAATCAATTAAGAATTACCTATGGACAAACTGGTCAGATCTGTGATTTAATCAAGATACAGAAATAGGGTTCAGAACTTGTAATAAAGACATAGTGAATATGGATCCCAGTTTTACATTAAAAAATCATGATTGCAAAATATAAAGAGAAAGAATTAATCCAAAAAGTCCTTGCTTCAAATAAAACTAAAAAAAAAACATACAATTATCTTGATCAGAGATGGATCGAGGACACGTTCTGAAGAAAAGACTTGAATGTGTAAAGTGTTCGATGAAAAATAATACAGCCCTGATGTTTATTTTATACCTGAAATTTAAAAGATAATCTTTATCTGTACGATGATAGTCTTTATCTAATATCTTTGGAGTTGATCTCGTATGACCGACCAGTCGGTATAAGTGAATCGGCTAGTCCATTGATGTTCGTAAAGTCTGAATTTTTTCATCTGGGTGAGCTGACCGGTCTATTAAGGGTAACCGACTAGTAGTTAAGTTTCAGATCTCCTTCTTTTTTATAGTTTTTATCAACTGGTTGGTCTGTTGAGCTTCGGTAAAATTCTTTAATACCACTGACCGCTCTTTTGGTTTCAAACGACTAGTTGGTTAGCCTTCGCAATCACTATCATTGATTTTGTTATTTTGGTGCGTCTTTCATATGAAAATACTGTCTTTTTCTGTTAAAATCCATTGCACACCTGCTCAAGCACAACACTCAACAAACGATCAAAAGTTCACTAATTGAACACAATTAGAACATAATTATCCTTAAATTGAACAAAAGTTTTAATGGATGACCGGTGTTCAAAACAGGTCATGAATCATGCGACTTGTGAATGAAGAAAGTAGGAGAATACAAGAAATTATTGATCTAGGAGTTAGAAGAATCAGGATTGAACTCCTATGATTATTCAAAAATTAACAAAGATAGGACTAAAGCTTATCATGACCAATAGATTAGGTAGAAGATATTCCAATAATGGTAGAAGGTATTGTTATATCATTAAAAACTCAAATTATTTCCAGACAAATTGAAATCACGGTGAATAGCTGATTACATAATTCATCATATATTCTCTCACACAACTGTTGAAATTGTAAATGTGTGAGAATCGAATATTTTGAACCGGTAAAGTGTATTAGAGTAGTTGGGCTCGAATCTGAGGAATAGTCCGTAGCCGGGAAAAGTAATTGTCAAAAAGGGATAAAAACCCTCCCGTCTAGCTATTTGAGATTATGGGAATGAATTTGTCATACAATTTCGGAAAACCCAGATTGTGGGCACAGGCATTTTTGTAGTTTCTTCCTAAGTCCTATGAAATTTTAAATTTCATTTCCCTTGGTTATCAATTATTTCTAGTGTTTGTGAATTTACTAGGAAATTTGAAATCCGAAATAGGAATCGAGCCTTCTTTATTTTTGAATTTTTATATGGGTGATAATTTAGGTATTAAGTATGAAATTATTAAAAAATAATTTCTTGTAAAGATTTTGAGCAAGATTTGGTTTATTAAGAACATAGCTATGATGAAGTTAAACGAGGACGTAGAAATTTCCCATAATTTTTCGAAAGTGCATAATCATATTTAAGGATTTTCTTTTAATTTTAGGTATTATATTTATTATAAATTTATAATACTTGGAAAATAATTTTAATTCATAGAAATGCTAAAATGATTTTTATAAATTTATAAGATTTTTTGGGAATTTTTTTAGCTAATATGCTATTTATTAGGAATTTTAAGGATATTCTATAAATTTAGGAATATAATAATATTATAAAAAAAAGAAAGAAAACCAAACCGAAGGGTCAAAACGACGGACACCTCCATCGTTTTGGACCCAAAACTAGGGTTAGAAACTTTAGTTCCCCCACCTTATAAGGCGTCGTTTAACTTAGTCTGAAACGACACCGTATTTCCTTCAAGATTACTCAGCATCAAAGGTAGTCCCCCACCCTACACATGTATGGCTTCACACCCATCCCCCTCTTCTCCCCACACGTAGCCATAAGAAGTCTGGCAAAGAGACCTATGTGTGGGTATACCCTGATTCATCCTCAAACCTCCCATTTCATGTGTGGAAAACCTGCAGAGGATGAGGGAGAGTCAGTCGTGAGCGATTTGAGAGAGAAAACGAGTGAATCTCGGTGAGATCTAGGTAAGTTTCCTGCTCATAACGATATGTAGCTAGAGCTAGGATTGGACAACATGTAGTTTAATGAATAGATGGAAGACATGTCATTCAGACTAGGGGAGACAGGCTCGGGCAAGTCGTGGCAAGCTCCAGGCAAGCCATGTGTTAATATCCCAGAGGCACAGGTATTTGCTGGCGCGAAATCATCCTGCCACAAGTAGGTTTGGAGGAAAGTAACAAAAAATAAAAACAAATTAGTAGAAAAGCCAGAAAAATCAAGGAAAAATAAAAAAAATGAAGGAAAAATATGGACAGGTAGGAAAAAATACCAGAAATTCAGAGGAATCCAATGGTATTAAGTTTGATTAAATCTAATATCGTTGATAGGACAACTAAATCGTGGAAGTTGATAGAAAAATAGAAAAAAAAAATACAAAGGGTCGGAAATTTCATCAGATCGATGATTAACGTATAGGACTATTGTTATGACTTGGAAAAGAGTAAATAAAGGATTATGATATGGCATGTGAATAATTTTAAGGTGGACCTTTGCTTAATAGGTATGGAAGTGAATCAACAAGTTTAGACTCCTCTGGAATTGGATCCCAAAGAAGAAATTCCATAAACTTGTGAGTGGTTGGTGTGTTTGTGGGCATGCATAGTAAATTTTATATTTTATTTAAATTAAGTTTTTAGACTTTATAATGATTCGAATTGTATAAACATGCATACGTAATTTGAATTTTTAGGATCGTTAAACTCGTAAGTAGGTTGTGAATAATTTTGTTACTTTGGTATTTGTTTGTCATATCGTGTCGTGTGTCTTCAAATTACAGTATGCACGCAACATGTGTCAATATAGGGTAACCTATACCATCCTTGAGAGCTCTCCAAGTTTGGTAGCGAGGTGTAAAGATGCCAGATCTATTTTCTGAGAAATATGGTTAGACTGGATTTAATTTTATGATGCACATTAATTAACCTTTACTTGCAGGTTATGGGTATCGATTAGATGGAGCTACCATCACTTAACGACCCGGCATTGTCAGTGGAATGGGCCTTGGATAAATATTCGATAATATACTTCTGTGATTTAAAAGATGAAAGATTTAATAAAACGGTTAGGGTTACCACTGATAGATCCTAGTCTTGTCCAGAGCTCGGAAAGACTATGAATTTATGCCAACCCAAGTTTGTCATGTGTGAACACTTAAGAAAGGTCGTCATAAATTTATTTACTGTGTGCTCGTGTTTCTTTAAAAATGCTAGTGACCTTATTTGATTAAATTTTTTCTGAATATTTTAATTTATTTATTTTCTAGCCTACCTTGTTTATGTAATGTATATCCGACCACTCACCTGGCAAGTTTTCTTGCCAGATTCTTAGATTTGGTCTGTAGGATCTGGTAGATGGCTTGTCTGGCAGTTCGAATCCCATTCAGTATTACGGTCAGTAGTAAGTAATATCAAATGATAATGGCATGTGTGAATAGTGCTTGTTCTTATTGGAGTTTTGTATAATATTTGTCTATGCTTACGGTTTGTACGTTTGGGTTGGGATGCAGATGTATGTTGTGTCTAAAATGTAAATGGTGTAACAAATCAATAAGATCGGCAAGTGCTACCTGAACAACACTATTGTACATTAAAATACCGCTATGATTTTTAATGACTCCTTTCTGTTATCAATTATTAAATTTTAGCCTTGTAGGATCAATATGTACATTACAGTGAATAGTAGTGTATATGGCGAGCTTACATCGGGTTGTCATGCATAAAATTTGGAGTTCGAGACGCGATAAAGCAGCTCTATTGGTAAATATTTTAAAGTTTATAGGTACATACTTAAACCCTCCTATGAGCAAGTAGGGATAGCAGAGAATATCACACTTTAAATAGCAGCTTACAATTGATCGTTATTAAATTAGGTCGAGCCAACAATATTAAACAAAGACACTATTGGGAGGCAACCCAAATTTTAATATTTATTTTAAGGATTGTGCCTATAGAAAGGCACAGGAGGGAAACAACTATATAAAGGCATGGGAGGAACATAGAAGTACTATAATGAACATATAAAAATGGTAACCAAAGGAAGCGGGCATGCTAGTGATGATTTCTAAGGAAAAACGGTCAAAGTATTAGTAGGCACAAAAACGGTCAAACTAGTGATGATTTCTTCCGATAACGACGAATGGTTTCAACGGATATAAGCAAGATGGGAATGCTATAAAGAGGCACAAAAACAACCAGACCAACATTTTCACACTCTTACTGCAATCAAAAGAATATTCACTCTTATTTGCTCTCAAACACATACAAAAACCCAATCGACAGATCTTAAAAATGTCCTCTTTCAATAAAATCATTTCATATTTTGATTCCTCCGAATGATGAAAAAAATATTCACAAAAATATGACAACTAAAAACCCAAAACTCAACCATTAGTGAAGACATTACAAGGTCTATTTAGTTGGAGCAAGTCTTTGAGGTGTATAAGTGTCACGTCCCAGAACCCAAAAATTTTGCACGACAGTTGCCATAGGCCTACTATATACACTGTCATAACACACGACAATGCATAAAATAAACCTACAAGGCTAGTGGTATAATAATAAATAATAGAGTTGACATTAGAATGAACATATACATTAAGTTACAATGGATATAAAAGAAGTACTGATGTCTCTATGTCACATCAACAACCCCAAGAATACATATATCAAGATGAGTATAACATAATGTTTACATGCTCGAATTCGATGTCAATGGCATATTAGTAACTCAATAAAATCAAATGACTAAGTAGAATCAACTATGAATATAAACCCTCATATGATACCTCAAATTCTCATAATCCACTTAAATCTTCATGACATGCTTGGGCGTGAGCTTTTATTCCTTAACACTATAATCATGTCAAAGTCTGGTAGAAATCTGTCAATAAACGGATGGAAAAAATATATTCAAAGAACACAGACAATCATGAACTTATTAAACACACAAACTAGCACGTAGTTAAGGATTTAATGAGTCAAAGAATATGCAGCACATTCATAGTCAAAACATGGCGTACTCACACAACTTTCCAAAGCAATCAAGATCATGACAAGGCTAGCAATAACTCTTACTCTGCTAGATTCCCGAGATTCGGACTAAGATACGCCAGTGGTAGTTTCTGACTTACCTTTTTCCTTATTTACCATATTTTCCATTCCAATGATGTTGCCGGGACATTAGATGATGAAAGCTCCACCTAAGCAGACCTCACACTATAGGTACCCATCTTGTGTTCATCGGCTTGTTCATGTTATCCCTATACCACCTTGTAGCCTCAGTTTTATTGGCATATCCACACCATGCTACCATACTGGGAGAGATCTCAAGAGTTGCATAGGTTATCTTATTCTATTCCTATGCATTCTCATCTCATGTATTCGATGCACTCAATACATTACATGCATAACAAGTTATCGTGACATACATGTGCATCACTAATAGCAGAACAGGTCAAGCATGCAATCACAATGCATACATAGCATTTTATGTTAATAATCATTTAATTATATCTTTGATAATCATAACTAATTAATCATGCCAACAATAAAATGATAAATAGAATCCATCCACTCATGGTTTTCCAAAATTCAAAGTGCCCACACTTGTTTCCTAAACCGATTCCTTGAGGTTCTACGTCAGTAGGTATCCACCTACCCTTGCAATCATAGTCAATCTTCACTATCACATGCCAAGTTACATAGGAACACATAAAATCATGCATTTATAATGTTAATTCGATGTGTTTCAACCTGAAACCCAACTCAGAATCGATTCGGACATTTTTCTTATTTTCTTTTATTGTTCTGATTGTTGTTCCAATTATTTAACCTATCAAATTAACTCTAAATCAGATATTCTTGATATCACTAGACTCCTTGTTGATTGTAGTATTTTCTATAATATTTTGAGAGATTTTCTCACTTTTAACTTTTTTTTTTTTTTTATTATATCAATTTTCTTATTTGTTTAAATTTTATTTATTTCCAGCCAACCAAAACGAGCCACCTAGCAGCTCCAGGCACTGCTAGGCTAACTCCGAACCTCCAGGTTCGTGGCACATGGTTCATCCTCTGCATGCCACACGTCTCCCGAGCCTCAGGCTTGAGCTCAACAATCTGTGCCAACAAACGATGTGTCACTTGCTCTTGCAAGCGACACGACACTCGAATCTTTCACCAGGAGACATTCAGCCTAGATGACCCCCCGGACGACAGGGGTTGTATTCTTCCCCAACACACTTTACTGCAAAGTTTTTCCTCAAAAACCATAGATCTTCCAACAAATCACAACACTCATCCAAACCTAAACCTAGATTTTCCCTAAGCTAAACTGAATCTAACCATATCAAATTACATGCCTTAAAACACACACACAAAGAGAATGAAGATTTGGTTTATTTTGAATGAAATCTTACTGGAAATAGGTTGATTTTAGCAAGATCTGACATCAAAACCCTTAGGATGAACTTGCACGCATGATAGGAATGAGTTTTGGGGTAGAGAATAGCTTAGTGCTATATTTTTGAACATTCAGCAAATTACAGGATTTTATCCTGTTAGTTTCACCGGAAACGAAAGGAAACTGGGAAGGAACAGTACAACCGCAGGTTATAGGGTTAAAAGTCATCTTGTGGGGGGCTTATTAAAACAATGTCATTTTTATCAAAATGACCCCAGAGCTATATGGGTGGCCAAAATGACAGCCACCCATGCATTTTGACCAGAAATAGTCAAAACAACATTGATCAATGTCACGCCCCGGACTTCAAAAATGTCGTGCGATAATTGGCGTAGGTCCACCATATACAAGTCTTTATTACCCATAAATGCATATAGTAAATCTACAAGGCTTGTGGTATATGAATAAAACGGAGATAGTAAGATATACAAAAAATAATCGAGTTATTAAGTAGTAGAGTTTAATAAAGTAGCATGTTGTTGTCTGGGAATAAATAATATAATAGGCAATTTAACAAATGCTACCTAGGAATCTATTTTTTTACGCTGGCTCTAATATACTTGAATGTTCTAGGGGAAACGTTATGAATATAATGCTTATAAATTTACCTCGACTGCATTTACCGATAACCAATTAATTCATTATTCCATCCTCGAGATGCTTGGGAGCGAGCTCCTATTCACTTCTCCTACATTTCATGCCAATACACTGGCAGAATCCTGCCAGGTGAACGAATGGGAAAACATACGAGGCCATTCACACGCAACATTATTACAATCAAATAGACTTGCTGGCACGTCTTAATTTTATCAGATAACACATATCAGTTCATTAACTCATGCAGTTATTCTCATGCGATGATACAAAGAATGACAGTCAATTCAGATGCAGTACATATAATTCATCTGAGCAAGCATATGAAAGTTATTTGGGCTTGGCAATATCTTATAGTCTATCTAGGCCAAGGATAGGACTGGAGTTTGTTAGTAGCACTCGAATCCCATTATCATTTTATTTATCTTATTATTTCAGGCAATAAACAAGTCCATGTCAAATTAATGATGTTGGGGTGTTAAGTGATGGTAACTCCACCTAATCGATCCCCATACTATAGGATCCTGATTCATCATTTAGACCTAGAGAGCTCTCAAGGGTTGCATAGGTTATCCTATGCGGACTCATTGCCATCCACATGTCGATGTCAATTCCTGAATCTGCCTAGTGTATATTATGTGTTTCAATCATAATATGGTTCATCCATGCATTTCATCATTTAGACCTAGAGAGCTCTTAAGGGTTGCATAGGTTACCCTATGCGGACTCATTGCCATCCACATGTCGATATCAATTCCTGAATGTGCCTAGTGTATATTATGTGTTTCAATCATAATATGGCTCATCCATGCATTTCATATCAAATCATAATGATCGTGGCATTCTTGATGCACATTTTACCCTTTATCATGCTTAACTGAATGTTTCTCAGGCACACGTACACACAATCAATTCTGTAACGACCCCAATTCCTAAACCATTATTCATTGCTCCGATTAGGGTCATTACCGCCGTGAAACCCAAACAAGCCTCAACGACACCTAAGACCTATTAGAATTTCACAAGGCTACTCATATGATACCGATTTTAATCTTGTTTATTTTGTTGCTTATCAAACAATTGGAGCATGATACTGGACACATATTCTGGTAACATACGGAGTAAATAAAATCATCAGCGGAAGTCTTAAATCAATCCATTGGGTTCATAACACACAAGTCCCATAGGGATCCAAATAACCAGCAAGAATTTCATCAACCAAGTTCGGAAATAGCAAGCCAAACAAATGCTTAAAAATAAACCAGAATAATGTCCAATCTTTCAAGTTATTTGCGCAAGTAACAAGTAGTATTTGTGATGCGATATCGCCCCGCCGTGCAGCCTTGATCTCACACACTGGTACCACGAATAGAGGATGTACCTAAGCCTGAAAAATGGTAAAAACAATGGTTTGAGATTACAAGAATCTCAGTAGGGTCGCAGCATCATAAGATCTACAGAATCCCTAAACACAAATCTCCCAAATCACATAAGATCATTCCCTAAACAACTAAAGGGATCACGCAATTCAATAATAAACCAAAAGAGGTTAAGGCCGAGATTATGAGTGAGGGAGGACCACACTTCCGAAAGTTCAAAAGTACACAGGCAAGTGAAATACAACAAAATCACACTCAATGATGAAGAAAGGCCATCCCCTTCCACCTGTGTTGTCCAAGACTTACTGCACAAAGGGTAGATGGTTAACACATAAACTAATCAGTAAGCCTTTCACCTTATCCTCGCAAGGACAAGTCGACTAGCCCCTCATGGAACAAGTCTTCCCTTAGTCGCAACCAGGGCATCCCCAAATCTCGCAAGATAAGGGCTTCCTGTCTCGCAAGACAGGGATCCGGCCTCGCAAGGACAGATATCCAGCGCTAGCTTGCTGGTTCAACACCCATACACCTCCCATAAATCGATAAGAACCTCTCCTCTCCCTAGGAGCATCAGTTCTTACCCTGCGTGGCCACCGGAACAGGATCCTGACACACAAACACATACAAGCACACACAGGCAAGTACAAAGCATAATACCACAACAGGGTATTCTCAATCACGTCAGGATATAATCAACACATCCAATTCATATAACAATATCATCCCAGGCACTCAATTCCTAACTCAGGGGTTCTATACAGCCTAGGAGATTCATATCTCATTCCAGATGTCATATTCTCACCATATAATCCAATCACAAACAATACAACAAAGGCAGATAACGAAAACATCAAATAAGAGCAGGGGTTTTCTGGAGAAATCGATGAGGCATAGATCCTACCTCTCTTGTGTCTGAACAAGAAGCTACTTCTTTGCCTTTATTAAGTAAATCTGAACCACCTAAATCATCACCAGACAAAGACAAAACAAACTAAGCATGCATATCCCAAAAATCAATTGTATACCCTATTCCTTACCAGTACCACTCACCAAACCTATCAGAAAACCAGTGATTAGATGTCGCAGGTGTCTCCCCCTTGGATGTGTGATGTGATAGCCAGGAACTTATCAAGATTCAACCAATTTCGGCCATCACACATCCTTCTCTTCAGGGGCAAAATCGTCTTTTCACCTGCACTGGCTTCTGGACTTCTAGGACTCAAAATTCGGGGTCTTACAAATTCAATTATTTATAACATATTAATTATATCTTGATACTCATGACAGCAATTTAATGAATTAGAAAAGACCATCCACTTATAGGTTTTGAAGCCCAATTACCCGTTGATAGCACTTTGGACCGAATCCTCTGCCATTGTAGGTGTTCACCTACGCACAACGATCTTAAATCCTCAGTAAATCATACTCAATTACATAATACCACATAAAATAATGGGCCTAACTTCTTAACTCGATGTGTTTCTACCCGACAATTGACGTGCGACCCAACCGAATAATTTTTCTATTATCTCTTATTTTTCTGAATCTTGTTTGATTTAATTGACGTAATAATTCAAGTCTAATTTATGCAAATTTGATATCAATATACTCCAAATTAAATCTAGTACTTTTGTAATTTTTCTCACTTTTTTTATATTTTTCTCAAATTTTATATATTTTCTTGTTATTTTTTCATTTTTTTCGAAATTTATTAAATTTAGACCAATAAGAATTTACCACGTGGCAGCGTCTGGTGCTGCCATACCTACCCAAACCTTATTCCGAACCTACACATGGCAGAACCGAAAGCTAACAGCCCACTATCCGAAGCTGCTAGGACGTGACACGCGGCTCCATTGAAATGCTCCACGTCATCCAAACCTGACTTATTACAAACGACTTGGCACTCAAAGATGCCTCGGACAACAAATCGTCCGAGGTCATCTTCAACCTCAAAATCGCCAGAACCTGCAATTCTTGCAGGAAAATAACCCAAACCGGAATCCCTAAATACTTAACAAAATTTATACCTAATCGAAGCTCTACTCAAGACGAATGCAATCACATTAAGAGATGGAAGCTTTACCATCGGAAATCGGCTGAATCAGCCGGAGAAAGAAAGTATTTCAAAGCTCTGAAAATCGACTTTACCAACTCCTCTCGCAGCACAAAATCATGCATTTCCTACACGTATGAAATCACGACTCCACAACGTAGCTCCAAGGGAAATTTAAAGCTCGATGAGCTCTCTAGAAGAAAATGGAAGGAGCTCGACCCAAGGGAAAAATACATAGGTTAAGCGGTGCAGGAGACTTCTGGATTAGTTCCATAATCAACAACAAAACGTCATTTCTACTAGAAACCGCGGAACTTAGGAAGGTTTCTCCAAATGTCAAAACGGCATCAACTGCTACCGTTTCGACCAGTCTCAGTCAAAATGACACAACAATGTGTCCCTTTGATTAAATTAATATTTATATTACTTATAATAATAATAATATTTTATTTATTTTCTAAAATATAAAAAATTATTAAAAATTCATAGAAATTAGCATATATCTTCGAAAAATATACCAAAAACTTCTAAAAATTCCTTGTATTTAGTACTATCCATCAAACCAATAGTCATATTTTCCTTATAAATACATAATTTATTAAAAATCAAATACTTTATAATATCTTTTAGAAAAATTATAAAACTTACAAATAGTCTTCCAAAAATTTTTAAAAAATTTATATAACCTTAAATATATCCAATAGACCAATCTATGGTTTTAGAATTTAAAAAATCCACATTAGGAATACCTTTATGATTCTCTAATTATAAAATTGATAATTATAAAAACTCTCACAATTAATATTTCCATCGAAATAATCCAATTTCGATTCTTAAATCCAAAATCTATCCCGATATATGGGCTAAGGCCCACCAACATCGTTAATCTTCTAATGGGCTTCCCGACTCAAGTACCCCGACATTATCAGGTTCTCACAATCAATGTCGTTTTGACCATCCTATTATAATTTATACATATTAAATATCTAAATATTATTTATTTATTATACTAAATCTTCAAAAATTTATAAAAATTATTATACTACTCGAAAAAATATATAGAAAATTTTGTATAAAATGCTTACGAATAGTACTATCCATTAGTACCATAAAATTAATTTTCTCAAATATCTATAATTTAATAAAAAAATACCTCAATCAAATATTCTTAGAAAATTATAATAATTCCGATTTTGTTTCTGAAAATTCTCGAAAAATTTGTATACCCTAAAATACCATCAATAGACCAATTTAAGGTTTTAAAATTTTAAAACCACAAGTACCACTTCCTTAATGATTTTCTAATCATTAAATAAATTATTATAATAATGAATAATATTCCCGAAAACATACATGTACCATAAGTTCCTAATTGATTCTAAACTATGGGCTAAGTCCCATTAACATCAATGGTCCTCACTTGAGCTTCTCTATCCAAGTAGCTCAAAAATTTTGAATCCTTATATCCTACTCATCTTATAAAAAATTTCATCCTCGAAACTCACTTACGCTAAGGTCACTCTTATTGTAAAAATTCTCATACTCACTAAACCACAATCAGAATAATAATATCCAATTGTATGCTTTTAACATTAATTAAAATCATTCATACATTAACTTTGCAATATTCTACTCATAGTATGGAATGCCTATCACATTCTCTTCATTCTTTGCATCAACCATATTCAATTTTCCATCATATTTAATGATACAACTATAAACACATGTTAACTACAAAGCAATATTCTTGATGCCATACTCTCAATAGTCATATCCATATGATTGTTCACTTATAGTTTACATCGGAACCTGTTTCATATTCTTTCTAACTATATTGTCATTAGGAGTCATAAGCAATAACCCAAAATTCATCATATCAAAGTAACTTCCACGCCAAACCCAAGTTCTAATTAGAATGTAGTATCCCACTACATTCTTTATTCTATTACCTAGTATCCATCGGCTTTTGAGCCCAAATTTTCTTAATCTACTACTTCAACAGTAATAATTATTGACATCAATGCATAGGATTAATCACATGGATAAGAGCACTATGTTTCTTCTTTGCTACTCTGCTCTTACCTTTGTCTTCAATCAACTTATTCAAAGGCAAATTTTTTCAGTATATAATACTCAGTTTAGTCTATCATAAATTTACATTCATACCGCAATGTCAACACAATTATCATTCAAAGAGTCACTATTATACAATTGAGGCAACTCTATATTGATTCAATCGCATGCAATGATTTTTACATCCTCAATATCAATACCATTCAATCTTCATCATTTGTACGCTATACTTTAATCAACAGAAAAATACCAATTCCTTCTCCACAAAATTTTTAACTTTGGTGCTATATCTATTAAAGCCCTATTTACATTGCTCGAGTATCTTTCACTAGCAAAAACTCTTACCAAAAATTTATCTCAAAACCCTTGATCGTAAGATACTATTAATCGCATTCCTTATTTCGGCGAAACAAACTAGGAGTATCATTCCAAAGTCCCAAATCTAATCCTCATTATACAAACAATAATCTCATGCCCTTATTTAGTGTAGAGATTCACTCAAATTATGATATACACTATAATCTTATAATTCATATCTCTAGGCGTATGTTAATCATGATTTAGCATAAGGTCAGTAAGCATATACTTTGATTTTCCTAGAGTATAAAAATTATTACTTCTCCTCTTTATCCGCCATAAACATCCTTATATATTTCCAACTTCCAAACCATTTGGGTAGTCCAACCCAAAAATAAAAAAATTTAGTTTAGCAATAACTCCTGAAATTTATAATACAAATATTACTACTCGATCACATAATATTGGGCATGTTATGAGATTCATATACAGTTTAGCATACTATATGTTATGTGCTTCAATAGCTACAATATTCCTCGATATACCCAAAGCTTGAGATATACACTATACATTAATCTCATTACTGAGTAATCAACCTTGATAATGTGCATTCCATGACCTTATAAATACATAATACACTAGTAATTGAATAATCCGTACCCATTGTTTTCTAACTTTTGCTCATTTATTCATAGTTCTCAATCAGTTAGCATCTACGGCTCACCCAAGCAACAGCCTGTATTAGGCATCGTCCTACTGTAAGTCATGCAATTCCTATTAGCATTCGATGAGGCAGTTCTTACTTATAAGCATGTCAAACTACAATCAATCCAAAGTCATTTGTGCCTCAAAACAAAATACTTAATTCCCAGAATATTCAAAATTTATTGTAATCTTGATAAACTGTACCTAATCTAAGGTATATTTAGAATTCAAATCATTTGTGGACAATATAAACTTACATTAGATTATATATGCTATCTTTCTTGCTCCTCGTAGGCATTTCAATCTGAAATCAAGATTAATACAATGTATACAATAATATTCACAATTCAAAACAAAATAACCAAGCTCTTTTATATAGTGCCACAACATTAATTTTAACCTTATAGCAATCAGATACAATGATCTTCAGCACAAACAATGACAACTTAAACTGATGTGGCATCAATACATTATCCAATTGGGTGATACTTATAAGGTGACATTGCAGACCAAATGCAATACACACATGTAACGACACTTAATCCGAAACGCAAGAATCAATAGGTCATTAAATAGATTTCATACAAGAGATACTATATTACAACAAGGCATGACAAATCCAAAGATGCCAAATATAACAGTAAGTTTATGACATTAAGATGTTTTCTAGAATAATGAATTACTTGACCTAGAGGACCGAGCAAAAATAGGCCTATAAGATATAGAGCCACTTAATGACTATCAAAATGATAGAGATGATTGACTCACCAGTGTTCTCTTAAAGAATAAAGGACACACTACTTATGAAGGTTGCTCGATGATAAATATTGTTTCCAAAGAAAGGAAATATACTCTGCTAACTAGGAAAACTGTCATGCTCCGAAACCTAAAAATTTTGCACGACAGTCGCTATAGGCCCACTATATACACTGCCAGAGCTCATGACGATGCATATAATATACCTACAAGGCTAATGGTATAATAATAAATAACAAAGTTGGCATCAGAATGAACGTATATATTAAGGCACAACGGATATAAAAGAAGTACTAATGTCTCTGGGTGACATCGAACAACCTCGAGAATACATATAACAAGATGAGCATAACAAAGTATTTACATGCCCAAATTCGATATCAATGACATATCAATAACTTAGTACAATCAAATGACCCATGGGAATCAACTTATGAATATAAATCTTCATACAATACCTCAAATTCTCGCAATCCACTTAACTCTTTGTGTTATGCCTGAGAGTGATATTTTATTCCTTAACCCTACAATCATACCAAAGTTTGGCAAAAACCTGCTAGTTGAGTAGACGGGAAAAATAAATTCAAAAAACACAAAAAATCATGTACTTATTAAACACACACGCTGGCTTGTAGTTCAAAACTTGATGAATCAAAGAATATGCAACACAGTCACAGTCACAGTCAAAACATGGCGTACTCATAGAACTTTCCAAATCAATCAGGACCATGACCACGCTGGCAATAACTCTAAATCTGTTGGATTCCCAGGATTGAGACTGAGATACGTCAATGGTAGTTTCCGACTTATCTTTTCCCTAACTAACCACATTTCTCATTCCACTGATGCTGCCGGGACGTTAGGCGATGGTAGCTTCACCTAAGCAGACCCCACTGTTCAAGTACCTGTCTAGTGTTCATCTGCTTATTCGTGTCATCCCTGTCCCACCTTATAGCCTCAATTTTATTGGCGTATCCGCACCACACTATCATACTCAGAAAGCTCTCAAGAGTCGCATAGGTTACCCTATGCTATGCATACGCATTCACAACTCATGTATTCAATGCACTCAATGCATTACATGCATAACAAGTTAACGTCACATATACATCACTCATATCATAACATGGCACAATATGTCAAGCATACTACATAAATAGCAATCACAACGCATGCATAGCATTTTATATTAATAATCATTTATTTATCTCTTTGATAATCATAACTAATTAATCATGCCAGTAATAAAATGATAAACAAAATCCGTCCACTCATGATTTTTTGACATTCGAAGTGCCCACACTTATTTCTTGGAGCGATTCTTTGAGATCCTCCGTCATTAGATATCCACCTACATATGCAATCATAACCAATCTTCAATATAACATGCCAAGTTACATAAGAACACATAAAATCATGCGTATATAATCTTAATTCGACTCATTTCAACCCGAAACCAAACTCAGAATCGAATTGGATATTTTTTCTATTTTCCTTTATTTTTACGAATCTTGTTCTAACTATTTAGCATAAAAAATCATATCCAAATTAGAAATTCTTGATATCACTAAACTACTTATTGATTAAAGTATTTTGTAAACATTTTTGAGATTTTTTTTATTTTTCTACTATTTTCATTGATTTTTCTGAATTTTATTTATTTCTAGCTATTTCATATTTCTCACTGTACTAAAAATTGCAAGTGCACAATATCATACAAGTAATACAGTTGTTCAAGAACAGATTCATCCTCAGGGAACTTGATAGCATTTGTATCCTAATCTTTAGGTTCTTAATTTTAGTTAAAGTAATCTAACTGATCTTTGACATTGATATCTTAAAACTTAACACTAATGTATATGGATTGCATTGCATTAATTTATATTTTATTTCTTCTTCCTTCTCACAAGTCATAACTGTACTTACAAAGTTCCATTCTACTGTTATTTCTAAACCATTAATTAAACATCTTCTAATGATTTAATTATTCCACTTAATTTGCTTTTTACTATATTCCTATGTGAAGAACTAAATCAACCAAATTATATTAATAGTAATTCCAGGGTAATAGATATATTCATATTCTATTATATTTCACCAAATTGTTGGATTACAGGCAAAGTATCCTTAGACCAGTAATTACCTTTTAACAAGATGATTAGACTCTTCAATATAAACCTTGATGCATAGGTAGAATGAACAATTGCTAGGAAGATAGGAAACAAAAGAAAAGAATTATGTATATGAAAGAGTAATTTTTTTCCTTATTCATTCATATTATTTATAAAACCAAATTACATACCATTTGTCTCAATTTCTGAGGACGTAATGCACTTAAAGCTTGAAGATCTTTTTTACTAAAGGAATGCAAGCAATCTCTTCAAATTTTTTCTCTTTTTTTTCTATCATTATGTGACACCCTACCTTTGTACTAGTTGGATTTTGATCGGTCGAACTTACATATCTTCGACTGGTTGTTGCCTCCAACGGTCATAAACTGCTAGTAACTGCCATTAACTACCTCTTCGACCGGTCGATATTATCTTTTTTTGATCGGTTTATGCACCTTCGTTGACCGGTCGATATTATCCGATTTCCTTGATGTTTCGAATGCTGGATGCTACTTAATTCGACCAATCATTAAAGTCTCTGGAAATTGAGGGTTCCTTCTCTTGCATTTTCGATCGGTCGAATATGATGAACTTCGACCGGTTGTCGTTTGATCTTGAAGTCAACCGATTGAATTAAGGTAAATTTGACCAATCATTATTTACTCTAGATTTGCTTCATAGGTTTCGACCAGTCAAAGTTGATAAGTATCGACCAGTCGAATTTAACCGAACTTTGAATACAAGGTTGTTCTAACTTTGTGCTTTCCATCTGAAAATATAAAAGCTAAACAAACACAAAATTAGTGTAAGATGACTAGTTTTATTTAGGTTTATATATCAAATTTTCTCATTCAAGTGTACCTATTATCATGTTAAAAACGAGATAACACCAACAAACTAGAACGCACCACTTAGCAGCTCCAGGCATTGCCAGGTTAACTTAAAACCTCCAGGTTTCGTGGAATATAGTTCATCCTCTATGTGCCACCTGTCTCCTGAGTAGGAGGCTTGGGTCCTACCATTCGCACCAATGAATATGTGACATGTCACTCAAATCCTTTACCAGGTGACCTGCCACCTAGATAACCTTCGAACGATATGTCATTTGGGGTCGTCTTCTTCCTCAACACACCTGACTTGTAGTTTTTCCTCCAAAACCCTAGATCCTCCAACACATCACAACACTCATCTAGATGTTCCCTAAGCTAAACCGAATCTAACCATACCAAGATTATCAAATTACATGTCTTAAACCACACACACGAAGAGAATGAAGATCTAGTTTATTCCATATGAAATCTTACTAGAAATAGGTTAATTTTGGCAAGATCTGACATCAAAACCCTTAGGAAGAACTCGCATGTCGAGACGAATGAGTTTGGGGGGGCTTATTAAGATGACATCATTTTTATTTTTATCAAAACGATCCCAAAGCTATACATGTGGCCAAAACAACAACCACCAGTGCATTTTGACCAACAATGGTCAATGTCGTTTTAACCATTCCATTAAAATAATAATATAATAATATTAAAAATTTATTAAAAATTAAATATCTCAATCAAATAAGAAAAATATAATAATTCTGATTTTGCAGTCCAAACAGCTGAAAATTTAGGATTCTTATAATAAGGGGGACTAAACAAGTGTTCGATGTTTAAATATGAGTCTAAACTTTTAAATTCAATGCCACAATTAGTGTATAGTGATAATATTTTTGAATTAAAATATTTTTCAACTAAAGTCTGAATCCAAACATTTGGTGACGTGATGAAAAAAAATACATTAATATAAATTTTTATAAGTGATAAAACTAGAGATGATCCACACAGATCACTAAAGATAATTTGTAGGGAATTTGAACTAACAACAACAAATTATGAAATGGGAGGATGTGATTTATTTGAACAACAAGAATTACAAAAACTAAATTTGTCTCGATTTGAAAAAGATTATGAAAATCTTTTCAAGATAAAATTAAACTTCTGGAATGCGGATGTCCCAACCTTGTGAATGTTGCAGTGATATGTCTGGGTGAATGTTGCAGTGATATGTCTGGCCACTCATGTAGTCCATCCTTACTTCGGTCTTGTACCAATGGTTTCCTAGACTGTAGATTCTTTACACAAAATGAATATGGAAAAAGTTCAACTAAGGTTAGATTATCACAACAGAATTGTGAAACTAAAATAAGACTGCGCTGTGTGTTGGGTGGGCATAGAGCTTGAGAGAGCTGGAAAGCTTGTTTGATGTTATTAATTGAGTGGTACCAGTAAGATTTATTGGTATTTTCTTACCATTACCCATAATATGCCATCGTTGACATGATACTCCTCCATGTCTTGTGGGGGCTTTAGGCTTGTGTAGTTTGCCTTAGCCTCAAAATGGTTATGAGATTTAGAGCGACATAATTGGCATCTTATAATGGCTGAATTGGCATTCACATCACGCGAGTAGAGATCCTTGCGTTGTTAGGTGATTAGAGGACCGCCATTGCTGGTCATTGGTTGAGAACCGACGACTACCTCGATTGTGAAGGTTTCCTGGACTTCAATAACGTTGGGCGACAGCAGCTGTAGAGCAGATGACTTTTTAGATTCGCCATGTTGTAAAAACATTTAATGATCCAATAACTTGTCATAAAGATCCTCGTAAGTTATTGTGGTGTCACGGGCATGTATGGCTGCAGAGATTTCACGATATTCTGGACTGAGACCTCAAAGAATTTGGACAATGAGTTCGTCATTTGCAATAGGGGCTCCGGCTGCGGCTATTTCATTTGCCGTAGAATGAATTTGAGGGAGATAGTCTGCCATAGATAAAGAATCCTTACAGAGCCGAGTTGGTCTTGAAGGCTAAAAATTCGAGTCTGGGATTTGTTCGCAAAAATGGTATGCAAAGACTGCCAAGCCACGTGAGCAGAGGTGGCATTGGCGACAATGTAGGCATTAGATTGGTCAACAGACTAGATCAGTTGATCCTGTCGGAATCAGAGAGTGTACTCTAGGTTTGTGGATTGACACCCAGCAGTACTAATGGTGTTTGGCGGCTCTGGTTTTGAACCGTCAAGATGGCCGAATAGGTCATGACTATGCATAAGCATAGAAAATTGGTCTTTCCATATGGGAAAACTTGTACTCCAAAGTGGTCTTTCCATACGAGAAAATTTGTACTCCCAGCTAGTTTGACACGGAGTTGTGAGGTAGGATTGAATTCTGTAACTATGGTATTGCCAGCGGTGGTGTTGTCGGCATTTGTGACAAGATTACTTGTGGAGGCCAAGGACATTTGAGAATAAATGGGAAGGAAAATTGGTAACAAAGAAAGGAGAAAAAAACAGAGGATCAAGCTCGTTTAGGCGTTCGAGGCTCCTTTATAGTAAATGAAGGAAGTGAGTGTGTCTTTTATTGATCGAAAGCTTCTCTTTATATAGGCAAGAAATCGTAACAACTCTTCCTAATATAATGGAACTGATTTTAATAAATATGATAATAAAAAATTAGTAACAGAATATATAAAATAACAAACTACATAATATAACAAGGAGATCAGACTTGAGATTAGAGTCTGATGGCCGTGGATTAGTTTCCCATGTTTAATCCGGTGGTCATGCCGACTCCTAAGGTCGCAGCTTGGGTTAGGTTTCTGGATCTTCTGGTGCATTGTATCATGAGCAACATTTAATGTCTTTTGCTAATGCGATTGGTACAGCTATTAGTGTGAAATCCCAGGAACTTTGAGTAGTATGGCTAGAAAACTCATTTGAGAATCTTCAGCATTAGTGACTTTAGCTCACAGTTCGGGATTAGACATAGGTTTATAGTACAGTTTAAATTTTTTTAAAAAATATTCTTTAATAAAGAGATTTATTTTAATTAATGAGAAAAGTCAACTTTCTAGTCTTCTTATGAGCCTGAATGGCATCCTATTAAAAAAATTAAATATCAAAAAATCATATGAAGGGTTGTATACATGATTTTGGTGTATTAACGATAAGTTCATTTATGATTTATAAGAATTGAAAAATTTTCTAAGAATTTTCGAGAATTCGTATTTAGAATTATTATGATTTTTCTAAGATGAATATGAGAATATTTGATTTTCAGTAATTTATAAATTTATAAAAGAATTTTTTTTAATCTTGATAAATTATACTATTTATAAGGATTCTTTAGAAATTTTTTTGGTTTTGTTTTAAGAATATAATATTTATTATGAATTTTTCAATATTTTAGTTAATAAATAAATAAATAATTAATATATATTTAAATTATATTAATATATGTCAAAATGATAACGGACACTATTGTTTTGATCGTGGATGGTCAAAACGTGGGTCATGTCATCATTTTGACTTATTAAACAAGAAGATATCATTTTGGAAGGATCCCAAAACGATGTCATTTCACCACGAGAATCACTGCCATCATAAAATCTCCCGGTCTCTGCCTATGACCGGTGAGCTAACGGGATAACAACCTGTTTTTCCAAATGTCTGATTTAGTCGATAACAAGCCATGAAAAACATTCGATGAGTCTCCCTTTTTCCCAACAACTGCACCTGTGAGTATTTCGAGTGATTTCTGACCTTTTATAGTCAGTTTCAGGTAAGATTTTATTCCCTAAAATCGTTTATACTTCCCCTTTGATTGGCCATTTTGGTTTATTAAAGTTAATGATTTTAATGTATATTGACTTAGAGTGTTGGGGGTTTTGATTTACTATAGGTTTTGTGATGTATTGATGGGTGGTTGGAGGATTGAATTCTTGGGCTTTTTCTACAAAATTGTGCTATTGGAGGTTGAAGACGACCTCTAACAACATGTCATTCGAGGCATCTTTGTATGACAGTTCATTTGTGCCTTGGGATAAATGGCATGCATGCGACATGTCATCCGTTAGGTTAACTAGGATAGAGTCCGAGCCTTAGGCTCGGGCGACATCGGCAAGCATAGGATGGACCATGTGTCGTGATCTGGATGCTTTGGGTGTATGTGAGGACCTGAACCCGATAATTGGGCTCCTAACAGTCGTGCAGCCCCAATTGGCCCAATTTGTGACCCAATCAGAACCACACAAGGCTTAACCTGAAAATTATTTTCCCAAAATATATAAAAATATATATAAATTTGAAACTTAAAAATGGAGCATGTAACTTTCACAAATCTCGGCACAACATAACCTATCATGGACTACAAACACAAATAGCGGAAGACTTAAAACACACACAATAGACTACACGGCTCATCACAAAAATTCCATCAATCTCAAGCCCAATAATAACAAAATGTGTCCAAAGCACCCTGCTCATCTCATATATCAAATCCAAAAGTAGTATACATTGTCCAAAGCAAGAAATCAACACAGCCCACAAAAGATTCACATCAATCAATAAGCAAGCATGCAAAACCAAAAAAAACATGCATATCAGTATCTAAAATACAAAAGAAAATGTCGAGTTTTCAAATGTGAAATATGCAGTAGTCCAACTTTATGACAATTGAGAACCTCAACCTTAAAAGAAACCCGAAATGCGAACACTCGAACCTAAATCTGAAAAACAACAACAAAAAGGGATGAGCCACCGCATCATAAACAATAATGGGAGAATAGAGGCAATGCACTAAAACCATTCAAAAAAATCAATAATTGGAAATAAATATCAAATAAGCCCATGCTAGCTAAACATGCATCCAATCCACACAAGTAATACAATCCAATGCCAATTCATGACCTCGATAAGAATAAGTCCAGAAACTATGGTCCAAGCCCAAATGGACTCACAAACCAAAAATCAGAATTTTCATGGGCTAATATATACCCAAAACATATTTGGGGTGGACCTCTAAACCATTCCACTAATCACCCCAGCCAAAGGGAAATTGGGAGCCCACTGGTGGCAAATTATAATGCAAGTTGAAAATATAACCCCTGCTATCAATGTTGACCTCAGAACACATGGATAAAGCACACTACCACACATTTCCCACGCACACACAATTCGAAAAGCCTGAAATCATATGTAGCCTATCACGTCACATACTCAAACAAGGCATACACAATCTATCCAAACTCCTAGGCAAGGGACTATCCTTCTATCTAAGGATACTCATCTATTTATCTTCGCATTGGCCAAGCGCAATTCGTCTATTCCAAGTCACACATAGAAATCATATATATACATATTTTTGCATTTCTCAAAATGCATATCTCTTAATATATGAAAACCAAGTAATAATGTACCATGCAATTATATAAATCAAGAGACATCTCAAGGGCACTCTCACACTCATAAGCAAGGCTAAGAAGGTTTAGAAAGGGGGATGTGAATTTATTTGGGTGATTTTAGGAAGTAGGAAGACAAAAATAACTATTTAATATTATTTATTATTATTATTTTATATTTTTTTGAAAAAGGCCCGACTTCCATCCTCAGTCACCCAACAACCTCACAACAAGTTTCTCAACAAGAAATCAATCTCTCAACTCAAAATCAATCTCTAAACTCAGCAAGCTCAAGCGATTCAAAATCAAGTGTCATCAACTCGAATTATCAAATTCTCACATAACAGAGGAATGAGTTCATTAAACTTAAGCTTACCAATAATGTATCAAAACATAATCATCATGCTCAATAATTTAAACATAATATTAGTGCATAAAAATCATGATAAGCATCACAATAAACCTAGTATGACATTCACACACAATACAAGTGTTGCCTCTACTCAAAACCAAGTATTTATCCAAGTTTCAAATTAATAAAACAAACACAATTCCGTGCATGTGAATGAGACATAGACTCTTACCTCTTGTCGTGTAGACGACTAGTTAATGGCCACACTCTTGCCTTTCTCATGAGCCAAAATACCACCTAAGAATAAAACAACCAACTCAAAAACCACAACAAAAATAAATAATTAAAATGAAAAATAAAACCTAAGACCCCATCTATTCCACTCCCTAATACTCTACTAATCATCAAGCATTCAATCCAATCAAAATCAACCACTAAATATAGCAAAAGCACCACTCGAATCAAAAGCAGCGGTTTCTCGACAAACCACCAATTTCACGCATAATTGCACCAAGACAAAACCAATCACCAGCAAGCATTCATTCACATCCAGCAAGCTCAAAATAATCAAACACAACCAACAACAACATTAATTTCGCATATAGACCTAAGTCCCCAAAAACACAATTGGATTCAACCCAAAATACCCACACACCTCACAAAACTCATGGAAAACCAAAACAAACCATCCAAGCAAGCTAGATAACTCTAAAACAATCTAAAGCAAGCAAAAATCGACATTAAAATGGAGGAAAATCGGATGGTTACCTCAAAATCCGATTTTAACCTAAAATACCCAAATTCGGAAAAAATCACCACAAATCAACAAAATACTAGTGAAAATCTGTAGAAAGAAGTTAGGATTACAATTTGGAACAAGTCCCATCTGTTAATTTTAAAGGAAAATTAATTTTTTAAGAAAATTGATTTTAGGAAAAAGTTACCTTGCTTGCATGAGTGTGAGAAGAAGAATGAATGTGAGGGGGGTTGGTTCTTTTAGCCGCTCACGTGAGTTGGTGAGTAAAGAGGGGTATTTATGTTATTTTAAAATTCGACTTCTTTTTTTTTCAATTTTTTTTAAAAACTTTTAAAATATGAAAAAATTTAGGAAATAACCCTCATATGCCCCAAGTGGGCCAAAAAAGGATTTAAAGGCTCAAAATATAAAAATTAATCATTTAAAATATAATTGGACTTGGTGAATCAAAATCGGGCCCACTAAAAGTAAATCAACCTAAAGACCTTCAATCACTCAAAATGGGTCTCGAAAACTCACACTCGAGTCAAGGGGACTTAGGCCTCAAACAACAAACAAATCAAACTAATTATCCTAATGCACACTAAAACTCCGAAAAGACTTGTCCTGCAAACTATCATCACACTACCAACAACATGACACTCTAAACATCCTAGGCTCTATGACTATGTCCAGGTCACTCGGTCAATGGGTTAACTCTCGGTCCACTGTCTAACTGGCTGGTCAAACCTGTCAACTTCGACTAGTCAACTGGTCAAACCTACTCAAACCAGCCAATCCGGATGATCTGACTATATCCGAATGCTGACTAGACTCTCAGAAGGATGGGGTCTCACAGTGTAGGTGTGGCAATGTCTGGTGCTGACACATGGTGCATTCTGATTGGTCAGAATTAAATAACTTCAGAAAATGGTAAAAAAATAAATAGAAAAGATAAATTTTTTTAAAAAAATAGTAGGAATTGAGAAAAATTCACAAAAAATTATATAAATACTAGATTCAATTTTGAGTCTGATGGTACTAATATTACAAAATTTTGACTTGATTTGATAGGCCAAATAAATAATATAAATTTTAGAAAAATAGGAAAAATACACGGTTTCGTCTTTGATTGGCTTTCGGGTAGAAACACGTCAAGAAAAGGGGATAGATGCATGATTTTATGTGTTATCATGAAATGAGTATGATTACTTAAGAATTTAAAAATGGTTTTATATAGGTAAATACTTATAGTGGAAGGACCTCGAGAAATCGGTCTAGAGCACCATCTGTAGATTTGTGGGCTTCAAAACCCATGAGTGGATAGATCTTTCTATCTCATTGATTACTGGCATGAATGTATGAGTATAGCAATTTAGAAAGATAATGAATTAAACCATTGCATGTGCTATGAATTGGTTATGTATTATTTGTCTTGCCTTATGCTTGGATTGCCATGTTATACCATGAATTACTCAAATGTGCTACATATATTTATAATACTCAATGTGCATATAATGTGTTGGGTGCATCTAGAAGCATGAGATGTATCGCATATTGTAGCAGCATAGGGTAACCTATGCGACTCTTGAGAGCTCTCTAAGTATGATAGTAGGGCATAGATTTCTTGAGACATAATGAGGGATAGGGAGTATATTTTACTATAATATAATATAAGTGTACAAGATATTCTAATATAGGGATTGAGTAGGTGGAGCTACCATTACTCAACATACCGTCATCGTCAGTGAAATTGAGCCTAGAGTTACCCATGTCCCATCAGGACTGATTGAGTTACATCATATGAGATAACGAGAGACAGAAGAGAAATTGCATGTAGAGTGCCACTAACGAATCCTAGTCCTATTCCTGGCACTGGAAGGACTGCAAGATATTGCGAGCCCATCGACAGCCTTAATTTCCTGAGCAATTGTATGTTGCATTATGTTATGACTATGACCATGTTGATTTTCCTTGATGAGTATGCAAAAGAACTATTGTGTGCTAGCATGCCTAGACTCTGCGTTAATGACTGTATATGTTTTGTTATGCATATTTTTTCTATCCGCTCACCTGGCAAGCTTCCGCGAGATTTTGGCAATAAATACAAAGTAGCTCAATAGGAGCTCACTCCCAGACATAATAAGAAGTGATCGATAATTTCCCCATAGTATTTGAGTATGATTGGGTTGTTGGTGACAATTAGAATGGATGGGAATACCGTCGACATTAAAAGAGGTCAATTTGTCATGGGTTGCTATTCAACTGGATTTGACGCAACTTTTGGTTCTAGGGTTTAACGTGAATGGTTGATGGCAAAATATTGTGTATGAGAGTTGACCTTAGATTTTGTTTGCGTTTGGATGCGTTGGACATAACAAGTCTGTATGTCCTTACGTGAAATCTGTAGGATCATTCATAATGGAGGCGGTGTCTGGCAAAAAAGGGACAGTAGCATCTGTTGATACGTACTATAGCTAATACGGACTATGGAAGAAAGTTACATGAAGAAAACCCAAGCCACGATCATGTGGCGTCTTGACTGAAAAAGGTCGCTCATTGGTGCAATATGGTTTTATGAGCCGAGAATCATCGAGAAAGAATATATTAAGGAGAGGAAAGACAGTGTTGAAGGAGACTGGTAGTGCTGCGATCGGAAAAACTGTTGGTTTTGCTGACTTAGTTGCTGTAATAGGTTCTAGATTTTCAATGTTACAAGATGAAGCTCAGAATCAGGTGTAAGTTGAACAACCTTCGGTTTAGGTCGTTTCTACTGTGGTTGTGTGTTGGTCGAGGCTCCTGTCGATCAGGCTATTGAGAATTCGAAACACACCACTCTAGTGGTTGTTACTGCAACAGTCGGGATTTCTAGTCTGGGAGGAGCTCGCCTGGTAATCCAATTCTACTATAGGATATAGTTGATGATATGGCAAATATTGCTGCTTTACTTGGTGCTGTTGTATGAGCTGTATTGGATACAATGGTTGCGAGAGCTGAAGTGGGGCAGAAAATGGTTAATGATTTGGAGGCGAATGATGCAACCTTCCATGCAACAATATTCCCCGTACTATTGTTGAGTTAAGGAAGACGTCAGAGTTGGTGAATATGGTTCCTATAGCGGGGTTAGTAGGCGATGTGGAGAAATTGCTTGATATGGATCGAAGTATATCAAAGGTAAGAGTGTCTATTCTCTCGGGGAGGAAGCGGTTTATTCAGGAGAAGCACCTTACTAAGAGGAAGAAGAATGCTAAAAGCGCTAAGGTTGTGAATGATGAGGGGCATCCTTCCCTTTCCTAGTTTCTTTCTGTATTTTGGTGTTTATGTCGATCATCTCGTGAAACAATAGAAGGGTGGCAAGCCTAGAATTTTGTGTTGTTTTCAAGGAAATTAGGCTTTTATTATCTGGACCTGAAGGGGTGTGTAAGGACCCAAACCCGGAAAGCGGGCCCTTACCGCCATGAAGCCCGGAGAAGCCCAACACGTGGACCAGTCCAAACTCCACAAGGCTATTTTGACTTTTCAAACGTAAATCTCCAAAAATAAAATTTAAAATATTTACAAATTACAGTATGGCTGATAAGCACTAAATACATGGCACAATAAATAACGGAGAACATTGAAAACAGCAGAATTATTTTTACAATAATACCAGACAAAATAAGTGAAACCATAACTCACAAGTCCCAAGTATCTGAAAACGAAACCACATGTCAAATCAACAAATACATAATAGTGTGCCAATAAAACTATACATGTGCAGATGCTATAGTCCCAGCGAGTAGTCCCGATGCTCACACTGAACAAGAACAACTACTGATCACGATCTAGTCCTGGGAGGGAAATACAAACACGAAGGGGGTGAGATTTTCGAGAATCTCAGTAGGGGACAACAAAGTGAACTTATCAAAGGAGAGGAACGACAAGGAACTTATGAGAGAAACAACAAGGAACTTATCAAAGGAGAGAAACAAACAAGGAACTTGTCAAAGGAGAGAAACAACAAAGAACTTATCAATTCATCGTTAAACCCATGAATTCTCAAAACTTTAACTTTACTATTTAGTTTATAAAAACATTTACTTACTGGACCCCGGAAACAACATAGAACTCAACAAGGTCAATACGAAAACATAGGCAGACTACAAATCACTTCACGAGTAACCCCCGCTAAAGGGAAATCGGAAGCCCACTGGTAGGTTTTACATATATACTTTTAAAACATTTACATACATAGCCCCTTCTACCAGTGTTGTCCGAGACTAGATTGATTAACAAAACTGTATACGTAAAAGATCAACTAGTCCTCTCAGATCATCCTGCGAAGCAGGGAACATACAGTAACCATACGCCAACCATACAACTCCCAACAGATGAGTGTCTCTCCGCTTACTCTCAGAGACCGAGCACTCACCACGTTTGGCCAAACGGAACACAAGTACGAGTAACATAAAAACTTATATACTTTACAAAACAAAAATTGGTTTAACTTTCAATACACTGAAATACCATACTTTAATTTTAAAACTCAACAGTACGATATATTATCATATACCATTACAGAAACCTTTGATTATAATCTTTTTCTTACTTTACGAGCAATGATACGGAATCAGCCCAATTTACACAATAAATCAATCAAATGGACTTTGATTGATCACATGAAATTTTGGAGATACATTATGATACTTTACAGGAACATACAGAAAAGGTCAATGTAACTTGGACAATGGATCCATCGAATGGGCTCCGATGGATTACACAACAATTCAGTTTAAAACCAAGGTGCGAATTTAAAAATCAGGAAATACTTATGATGAAACACATACGATAAAGACCCTACATTAGAAGATAATGAAATACTCAAAATGGGTAACATACTGTAAAGACCCTACCTTAGAAGATAATGAAATACTCAAAATGGGTAACATACTGTAAAGACCCTACCTTAGAAGATAATGAAATACTCAAAATGGGTAACATACTGTAAAGACCCTACCTTAGAGGCTGAAGAAGAGGAAGCGATACACTTGCCTTTGTCCTCAATACTCGCCCTTCCTAAGATCATAACATAAGGGTTAGGCTCAAGCAACGGGTATTAAACCTACACAATATACTTTGAATGACTATAACTCAAAAACAACACATCAAACGGAAAAACGGATCGCGCCATTGCGATCAGAACGTTGAAATTACCTAACAGGGAGGTTTTCACTTTTGGTCAACGGTCAAAGTCAACGTCAAAGTCAACGGTCAACTTTAGCGGTCAACGGGGTCAACGTTAGTCAACGTCGGTAACGTTAGTCAAAAGTCAGCCAGTCAACGATGAACAATGCACACCGGTCAACGGTCGCCGGCGGTGGCCGGAAAACTCCAACTTCATCCAAAACCAGAAATTTTTACATCAATACGAAGTTACAAACATCAGGAATATGAATCCGAAAACCAAACTTTAAAATTCACCTCCGATTGGCCGGAATCGACGAATTTCCGATGAGAATTTCAGAAATTCCGAGCTCCGATCTGCACGCGTCCGTGGTCCGATGAAGATGAAACCAACGACAGGTTGCTCGTGACGACGAGAGGAACGTAATGGTGCAATCAGTTCGACGATCAGATGGCTGGTTTTGATACTAAAGGTAGTTGAAGGAGAGAAAATGGGAGAGAAAATTTTGGGGAGGGGGAAGAAATAAACTGGCAGGGAGACATTTATGAAGTGGGTGACGTGGCAAAAATTTGCCACGTCAGCCCAGGTCTCACAGGGTGGTTGTTATCTAATTTGGAAGGCCAACGATGGAGTACATAGATTCAGAATTGGCCTGTTGTCTTCGGTGTCATCGATTGTTTGTTGTGGCATTAGAGGAATAATGTTATTTTTGCAGATGGTGTGGATGTTCGGGGTGATATTCACCCAATTATATGGAGGTATGTGTTTACTTTTGGACGGGTTATGAAGAAGAACTGGTCCGATTCTAGTATGACAGGGGAGTCAATTGGTGGGGTGGATGCCTCCTATTCCAGGATAGGTTAAACTCTACTGTGATGGTGTTCGGGACCTGGATTAAACTCAATTATGATGGTGTTCGGGGCATGTCTAGCGAGTATACGGCTGTAGGAGGACTATTGTATGACGAGCATGGTAGGTGGATGCTAGGTTACTCACAGTTTTTGGTTCATTGTTTAGTGTTGTATGTAGGATTACAGGTTATTTGTGCGGGTATAGAGCTAGCAGTCCGACACCAGATTCTCTGTTTGCAGATCGAGACGGATGCGCACAAGGCATGGAAATTATTACAAGAATATTTGGGTTCTTCGAAGATTACTTTTACTTTATAGGTGCTGGGAACTGTGAGATAATTTTTTGTAGGTGCGCATTGGTCATGTCTTTCAAGAGGCAAACCAGTTTGCTGATTTGCTTGCTCGACCAGGCTTACTTTGTATGGATCCTTTGGTTATCTATCCTTATCCATTTGTGGAGCTATATGATGATGTAGAGTTTGACATTTGTTATGAATGCATTAATTTTATCAAAAGAATATATGTTGTCCATGAATATTCTTAAGAATTTTCAAAATTATCGGTTTTTTTAAAAGACCAAAATGCTTTTTGTAAGAAAATAATATTTTCTTACAATAGGTGCACACTCAACTTGCTTAATATGCACACATACTACACAAAATGGGAAATTTACAATTTTAATTCCTTCATCGCAATATGTTTGTTTGGACCACAAAATATGGATCCATAATCCTTCTATAGTCCAAAACTTTGGTTTATTTATTCATATTTGAGTGGTTCTATATAATTTATTCGAAGAGAACCGCTCCAATTTCCTGGATGGATACTGGGTGGGTATACCGGGACTGACTTCATCATGGCCCCTGTGGAAGACCAAACCACAGAGGGTAAAAGGCGATCAAAACTAAGAATTCAAAAGTCCACTGTTCGGCAACCAAGGGAGTGCTATCGGCCATTAAGGAGCTGAAAAGCTGGATATCGGTACCTTTAAGTCAGTGCTCGAGAGACTCTCTTCTCCCTTCGGGGATGGAGAAATGAAGATAACCAGCTAGAAGGAAGAGAAGCACAAGCGAACAACCATCTAACCATCAGTCTGAACTCCCTGGATCAGTCCATCAGTAAGAACAAGCTTCCGTCATTCAGCAGTGGAATAGTTCATTTAGGTATTCTCCTGTATAGTGAGTATAGTGCTTCGCTTGATGGAACACTAGGGGATTTAAATGCCGCCTTAGTTCTTCCCTGCTTTAGGATTCCAATATGATCACAATCAAGCTTTGTTATGTATTTCTTCTTATTATGTGAGGATTCAATCTGAACCCTCATCAACATGCAGCTCTCCATGGAACCACACAAGATTTTTCTCAAATCTTTTTTCTCAAAATTATTATAAAAATACATATAAATTTGAATTTTTTTTAAAGGAACATATAGATTTTTAATTTATGGAAAATCTCGATAAATCATATACACATACAGAGTAGCAAACACAATCAGAGAAAGACTTACTCAATCACAAGTTACACAATCCCAAACATGCAACACTCAATGGAGTCACAACCACAAGCCCAGATTTCAAAAGTGTGCCCAAGACACCATACTCATCAGCTCAAACCAACATCCATACATGTATATCGAATAGGATCAATAATATAAGTCCACTAAGGGACAACAATAATAGATCAGTCGTGTATAATGACAAGCATGTATGCATATCCAAAATACAAAAGTATGTCCAAACGAGTCAAATATATTAGTCTAGTCATAAGATACATATGGAATCTCAACTTCAAAAGGAGATTGCTACTCAAGCTCTCGAACTAGTCCTGAAAAAACAATAACAAAAGGGGATGGGACCTCAAGGACCTCAATTAGAGGAACCACATCATAAACAATTCCAGTTGGATGGAGGCACATACAAAAACAAGTATAAAACAATTACTAATAAAACATAATGATATCCATGATGATACTTACGCATTCATCTCAACCATGCCACAAGATTCAATGCAAATGTGTAAGTATATAAATATAATATTCATCTAAAGTCCAACCTAATAGATGAACCCACAATTCCATAATCTCAGTCACATGATACGCCTAAAGCCTATCAAGATGGACCTCTAAAACCACTTTGTAGGAATATTTGGCCAAAGTGAAACTAAAAGGCCACTGGTAGCTACTTTAATGCACTTTTGAAAGTATAAATATTCCTATCACCAATATTGTTCTCGGAACAAGTGGAAAAATCACACTATCACACAAGGTTCACGTATGCACAACTCATAATAAAGTTTGCTAAGCACAAAGGCAAACATCAGGCAATGCCTGCTATGACTAAGCAAACATCAGATATTTAAGTACCACCCTTACTCCTAAGTGAAAGGATATTCTTGTGAGGACTTGCTACCGGTAAATGGGACCCTCACTGCCGTGTAGTCCTGATTGACCCATTACGTGGACCAATAAAAAAAATACAAGGCTCACGTTAACGTTTCAAAACCGAAACCACAAAAATACATACAGATTTGAATTTTTATTTTAAATTGAGTATGACACGTCACAAAATATACTCGGCACATAACAATCAACGAAGTAAGCATGCACATATAATGGAAGTCTTAAATCACAAGCAATAGATAACACAGCTTTAAACAAGCAACATTTTGAGTTTATATACACAAGCCCATATGGATCCACAAAAGTGTCCAAGACATGCATCTCCTAACATAAACTAAAATCTGAGTCATACATGCATATAAAATATCAAGATCCGGAAATCAAGCCCATAACGGGTCCATAACAAACAATATAGCCCAATCCAAGCTAGCATGATACTAGAGTATGAAAATGACAAAACATAAAATATGTTAAGCTTCCAAGACATGCAAGTTCAATAGTCTAGCCTTAAGACCAACACCGGGAAAACTTGACCTCAAGACAAACGACTATGGCTAATGAACTAGCCCTGAAAAGATCAATAAGAGGGGGGGATGATATCAAAGACCTTAGTGGGAGTTACAGCTTCATAAGTATATCTGGTGGAATAAAGGCAAACGTAAAAATGATTATAAAACAATTGATTTAAATGTCATTATTATCCATGCATTCTAATCATATACTCAATGAATTTCATAATAAAGCATAATGCATGAATTGTAAAATATAAAGAAATAAGAAGTCCCAATAGGTTTTATAAATCTGTAGTACACATCATTGTCATACGGGCTACTATACCCCAAAAACCTATCGGGATCACATAGCACTCTCAAGTAACCCTTGCTAAGGAAAAACCGAAAGCCCACTGGCAGTTAATTTTTTGTTTTAAAAATACATATAGTCCCCTACTGCCAGTGTTATACGAAATTGGGTGGAGAAAACACACTATTTCACTCAATCACCAATCTATGTATATATATAAACACATAGTCTGCTAAGTCATAGAAAATTCAGGCACACATATATAATCTATCTATACAACAACATTAGGTAAGCAATATTCCCTCAGCTGGAATTCTATGTACTTACCTTACTTTGGTCAAGCATTAATTATCAATTCCAAATTATTCCTAAGAAACTTATATGTATTGTTTTTGCATAGAAAAACCATAATGAATGAAATGCAAAGGAACACCTATGGTAATACAACTAATGTTGATTAAGGCGGTTTATGATGTTTATTTGGTGTTTAATATGTTTAGGGTAGGTTTGGAAGTGTCAAAGTGAGGTACATGGGCTACGGGAAAAGTACAGAGGCTGGGGTAACAGTATATGGGCATGTTTTTTCTTGTAGCAGGGGGTGTAAATGTACACGCCCTGAGTACATGGCCATATACTTTTCTGCACAAGCCGTGTACTAGTACACGACCTGAGTATACAGATGTGTACTCACCTATACAAGTCGTGTGCTTGTACACGACTTGAGTACAAGGCCATGTACTCTCTTGCACAAAATGTGTACTTATCTGCTAGAGAAGTACACAGGCTAGTAGGAGAAACACATGGGCACGTACTCGATTGGACAAGGTGCACACTCCGAAGCTCACTTAAAAACATTCCTTAAACCCACCTAAACCCTCAGGAACCCTTTCAAAAGTTTCTCAGCAACAATATACACCTCACAAGTCACAAAACTCACAAATCAAAAGTTCCAAACTCAAACAATCACAAGGGTAAGTTCATCTCATTACATGCCCTCCAACACATGTATGTTTGGAGCTCAAACACACAACCATCATACTTAGGAGCTCAAACATACATTTAATGCACCTAAAATATGGAAAGCAAGTTCATGAACTAGTATGAACATCGCTCACAATGCATGTATGACCTTTATTCAAAACCATGCAATTTTTCATATTTTAACTGAACAAACTAAAATATTTACATATAAGTAAATGAAACATAAACTCCCACCTCTTGTCGTGCAGATGACTCCATGGAAATATCTTTTCTCTTATCAACCGCTCCAGTACTGCCTAAACACACAAACCGGGTATTGCCCTTATCAACCGCTCCAGCACCGCCTAAACACACAAACCAAACCATAACATATTAAGCTTAAAATCGAAAAAATCGATAAAAGACTCAAACTTGAAAATAAATCCTAGGAGACCCCTAGACAGTTAACCTATCTCACGACTCACACTAACAACACACCCTCAACTCACAAATCCGACAAGAGGGTGAACCATCCACTCCTCACACATGCTACTTAAGGCTCAAATTCCAACTCCAAGCTCAACCAACGACACCCTTGGGGTTTCTCAGCTCACAAACATCCACCACAACACACAAAGCATCAAACCCAAGCAAAGAAACCAACCAATTACATTAATTCCATCAAAATCTCCAAAATTATCGAAAATGCCATCGAGAACCCAAAATACTCACCCATGGATCAAAGGGTGTATTTATGCAATCTAATCCACCAAACTAGCTTAGAAACATCAAAAGCAATCTAAAGAAACCAAAAATTGACAAAGAAAAGAAGGATTTATAGCACTTACCACGAAATTCCCAAAAATGCCCTAAGACCAAGAACAATTCGATTTCAGCTCCTCAGTCCAAATCTATCAGTGGAAATTTATCTTGGGAGGTCAGAAAACTATTTTGGGTCGATGCCCAATGGTTTAATTTGAAGGAAAATCGAAAAGAAAGAAATAAGTTCTTTTGAATGGGGGAGGACAAAGTTGCGAGAGAGAAGGGGGATAGAAAGTGGGGAAATGGGCAGCTGGTGGTTCAAACACTTAGAAATTTTTTTAAGTGTTGGGTTGAGTTGATCTTTTATACTCCGGGCCCGAAATCCTGAAAAAAACCCCAACATAACCTTTTAATGGCCCGATATGCCCCGAATGGGCCACAAAAATATTTTAAACCATAAAACATCAAAATATAGTTTAGTTAACTAATTGGGTTCAAGATATGATAATAGGCTCATAAAATAATAAACAGGCCCAAAATAGGTTATTTGGCTCAAAGACTTATGACCACTAGCTAAGACAACTAGACGCACAATTAGGCTTCCTATGACTATGTCCACCTCACCGGTCAACTCTCGGGTCAAACGGTCCACCTCAATCAAACTGACTTGGTCAACTGATCAAAGGCTCACCACGGACCACTCCGCTCGCTCTCACTGTACAATCACACTGACTAGACACTCAGAGGGAAGAGGTCCCACAATTCTCCTACCTGAGGATACTCATCCACTTACCTTCACATTGTACAAGCGTTGTTTGTCAATTACATAATCATCCTAGAAATCATATATATATATTTTTATACACAAAACTCAAGTCTCAAATCACATGTATAAATCAATGTAATGCATGTTATGCATGATCCTCACCTCCTCAATCACACACAGATTCAGACAGGACTAGGATCATTCAAGATAGATTTCTAGGTATAAGGAACACTTGGCTACAATTTCTAGAGGATCAACCGGTCTCAAGCTAAGTGTCAACTAATGTTGGGCATTACCGACCAATCATGTCAAGGGGCTACCTAGGCCAAAGCTAAATACACTATTACCCAAGTGATCATAGTTCTATACATAACCAATCATTTACTTCTGGCTTTCCCAATCAATAATAGTGAAATGCCTAACCAATCATAAACGTCACCAGGGAATTTGGAAGAATATTCCCATGGAATCCTCTCAACCCATAGTGACTAAGTATCCTGATCGATTGTTATATCATCGTATCGATTTTTAGGATTTCTCACCGGATAATATTGACCTTCATTAGATATTAGAAACATTCATCGGTTTCTAAAAAATTCTCAGGCAACCGATCGTTCTACTTACTCGACTAATCGCCCCAGCCTCTCAATTGATCATGCAATCAACCAACTAGAGTCAAAGCCAAATCCACACAAAACCAACTAGTCAAATACCCAATAGAAGATCTCCAAACCTCTCAAATCTTCGCTCCACTCACTCAAATTTTTAACCAACACTTATAAATCCTCACAACACACACCCCATATATGTAGCTATATAGATCCATCAAAACCAAATACATATCCAACATATTTCATCCACAAAACTCATAGTCAAGCTATGGACATCAAGTCTCACAACCTCATATCCTCACCATGTCTTCATACATAATTTTGAACATGCATAAGAGTTCCAAAACATATAGGTCATGCACCATAGATATGCTAAGAACATATATGTTCTAACAGGCCTAGTCATACATCAATTCACATAGTTACCTCTACTCAAAACCATACGTATTCTGAATTTTAATTAATAAAAAAATTAATTATATATATGCAAGTAAAACTTATACTCCCACCTCTTGTTGTGCAGACTCACTAACCATAATTGCCTTTCCTTTATCTTGAACAATTGCACCACTTATACATAAGCACAACATAAACTGAACAAAGCCCAAAACCATATATAAGCAGAAAACAACTAAAAAAAACACCTAAGGCCTTTTCCAACACTCACACTAAAAGTCAAATAACTTGAATCAAACCATGTGATTCAGTCCACACACAAATCGAAGAAAAAAGCAAAAATTTTCATTACAAAACCACCATTGTTTTTCAGGAATCGATTCAACATCACACCAAAGGCTAAACCACCTTCTAATCATCTCAACAACACTTAAGGAACATGAATCAAACATCAAACTCAATCATACATCGAAATCCAACTCTCACTGAAACCATTGATCCTCCAAAAATGACTCAAACAATGAAAATCATGCACACAAAACAAAACATGTTACGAAATCTCAGAGCAACTCAAAAGGACTCAAAAACGTCAAAGAAATCCATCAAAATAAAAATTTTCAAGAAAAATGCAAAATTATTCTAAAATTAGACAAAAATTTTGATTTACCCACTGAATCTGGTTTTTACTAGTGAAAATATATGAAAAATGATCAAGGAGGTTTTTATGCCCAAAGTCTAAGAATTTATTTCACTAAGAAATAGAATCGGGAGAGTTGGGTATCAAAGGGATAAAGACGCCACTTGAGACAACAAAGGAGAAAAGGAAAATGGCTCTGGACTTAGTAAAATTTCTAAGTCTAAAGTTGGTTACTATTTATAACATTAGACCTAAAAAAACTGAAGTCCCAAAACGAAATTTTTAATCATCCAACTCACTCAAATATTTCAAAAACTTAAATGTCAATTTCCAACTTTAAAAGATAGACAGCCACATAAAGCCAAAATGGGCCAACATTAGGAAATTGGGTCCAAAGGCTACCAATCAGTCAAAATGAACTTTAAAAGACACAAACAACTTCCCATTGGACTCAAATCCTCAACTGTACATAAAATCACAAATAAGTGTTAAAATTGAGAAACCACATATTACATGATACTATCGATTTACCACCAACGATTCGATATCTTAGGCATAAGTCATAAACTCTATAACTATGTCCATAGCTCACGGATGGTTTAACTTGCTCTCGGTCAACACCAATTACCTCTAGTCAAATGGGTCAAAGTTGTTAAACTCGTTGACTAAATCAGATAAACTCTAGCACTTGAAAGGATGGGGTCTCCATATTCAATATATCAACGAGCTAGGTGAGTTGTTTACTTCCGCTATATAGGAGGGATAAATATTGTTCATTTCTTCTATCCTCAACTGTGAACCCCTAAGTCCGTACATTTTCTGTTTAGATGACTGTCATTATTATTGGTAAAATATCCCAAAGCTAATGGTCTATTTAGAGGCTTGTGACAAGTTTCGACTTTAGAATTTATGACTAGAAGGTTATTAAGAGAACCACATAAGACATTCATAAAGCAATCTATGTTATGTTCTCTTAGTCGGGTCAATCCAACATGTTATTCTCTAATAGGATGTCTATGCGATAAAATGATATTGACATATCCATGACTTTTGAAACTTAATCATCGATCATTCACATATGAGTTCATATGTTACTATCATCCGTTTTAATAAAAAAATGTTGGAATTGGGATTTATTTATAATCTTTTTTTACAAATGGGATTGCTCAATCAAGTCACATAATTGATGACCCATATTTAACAAAGTAAGATCAATGGATTCATTATTTTATACTTGAAAAATAGTAATTCGAAAGAACAAATACCTTTAACGATTATTTGAATATGATAAAAAAGTTATATAACTTATTAATTGGGCCTAAGATATACTCCACTATCCAACACTGTTCAGCTTAAAAAATTCTAAGTTATTTCTTCCTTTACACTTGACACTCGCATTCTCCACCCCTCGCCAAAGCACAATCTTTTGACTTCTTCATTTTCTTCTTCTCTTGATTAAGAATTAGTTAGAACCAGAGATTTTCAAATAGTTTGAGCTGGAAAGTCCAATTAAAGGTTGACAGTATTAGTGGGCCTCACGCCATGGATCGGGATCGATTTTGGATGTAAGGAATGAGTTGGAGTATGATGAAGAAAATATTAATTTTCAGAATTTATTATGATGGCTTGATTGAAAAATCATAAAAAGAATATTAGCAGTATTTTTGATATTTCAAGACCTTGAATAATTCAATTTTAGGTTTAAGATCATCAATGAATTTTCCAAGAATTTTTGGAAATATAATTGTAATTATCCTAATTTTTTAGATGTTTAATTAAGATTTTTTATTTTTAGAAATTATATATTTATAAAAAAATATAAATTTTATTTTGATGGATTCTTATATTTATAAGAAATTTAGTGAAATTTTTGGAGTATTTTTCGGAATGATGAGGTATTTTTTAAATTTTTTTTAAAGATTTCATATAATTAATAAATAATATTTATATTTAATATTATTAAATTATATTAATATTTTAATTAAATGGCCAAAATGCACGAGTGGCTGTCATTTTGGCCAATCGCACAAAACCAACATTGTGTTTTGTAAAACGGCATCGTACCGATTCAAGTCACACACAACGTTGTTTTGACGTCAGCTCTCTCGCCATTCAGATCTGCCGCTTTGACCAAAATTTCACGTGATATCACCAATTTTTGCTAGGTTTGAGCTCATTTTTTCCTAAGCTACAAAAATTATTTGAGGAACTCCCCTCTTCGTCGTGACACTTTTCGAACCATTTTGGGATAATTTCAAGCCATTCCTCAGTCAGAATTAGGTAGGATTTTATCCCAGAATTCTAGGTACCCTAGCCCTTGAATTTGCCATATTAGGTTTTAAAAATTAGGGGTTTATACATGATTATGTTCGGGATTGAGTGAGCTCTGTTTTGGTATAAGAGTCAAGTGATGTTGTAATATAGGTGGGGAGATCGAATTCTAGGTTTTAATTTCCAGTTTTGATTTCCAGAATCTGGCGAACAGAGATAGAAGACGACCTTAGATGACAGGTCATCCGAGGTCTCTTTGAGTGACAGGTCGTTTGACCTTGGTAGGGAATGATGTGTCGTTCATTAGGTTGGACAGAAGGCATCGAACCTGAGGTTTGGAAGCATTCCTGGTAGTCATAGGTTAAGCCATATGTTGGTTTGGAGTAAGGTTCGGGTGTAGGTGTGGCAGCGTCTGGAGCTGCCACATGGTATGTTCTAGTTGGTCAAAATTTCATAAATTTGAAAAATTAGAAAAATAGCCAGAAAATAAATAAAAATCAGGAAAAATAGTAAAAAATTGAATAAAATTCCAAAAAAAAGCTAGATTTAATTTAGAATCTATTGGTATCAAATTTGTATAATTTATTCTTGAATTGATGGGTCAATTAAATCAAATAAGATTCAAAAAATTAAAAAAAATTAGAAAAATCACCCGATTAGGTTCCTAGTCAATTGTTGGGTAGAAACGCGTCGAGTTAAGGAGTTAGCTGTGAGAACCCACAATCTTCAAGCTTCTTGGGCCCAGAAGCCCAAGGGAAGTCCATTGATCTTAACGAGCTTTAGCGCGTAATTTAGAATCATTTACGGACTTATAGTTCTGTTTATACATTTTTTAAGATATTTTTCCTATTGAAAATTATTATAATTATTTATTTAATGATTAAAATATCATAAAGAAAGAGGTATTGATGATTTTTGATATTTAGGACCTTGGATAGGTCCAACGGAGGTTTAAAAATATTAGAGAATTTTTTGAGAATTTTCAAAAACGAATTTTAAGAATAAAATAAGGATATTTGATTTTCAGTAAATAATGTGTTTATGAGAAAAATAATTTTATTATACTGATAGATAGTACTATTCATGAAGATTCCACAGAAATTTTCTAGAAATTTATCAGAGTATTATAGTATTTATTACGAATTTTTGATGATTTTATATAATTAATAAATGATATTAATTATTTAATATTGAAAAATTATATTAATAAAATATAATTAAACCAAAAACGAAAACATGGTGTGTTGTTTTGACCGAGACTGGTCAAAACAACAACCAGCCTCGTCGTTTTGAGCCATCGCGTGGGGGATATTGTTCTACAAAATATGACGTTGTTTAGCTGCCTGTTTCGTACGATGTCATTCTGATCCTATCACCTACTGCCGCTTGAGATCTTCCCGGTTCCAGCCTGCTTCCGATGAGCCTAATTGGATAAGACCCCATTTTTTCCAAGTGCATGTAACATATTTCTCGAACCACGAAACCTTATCCAAAACACTCCTCTCATGCTCCTGATTATTTTCCCGTGAATTTGATGCTTTGTCCGACTAGTTTTTGCTCTTTTTGGGTAAGATTTTACCCAGGAAAAATCGGGTTCTTTCCTCTTCCTTAAGTGCAATTTAATTGATAAAATTAGTTATTCTAGGTTGGGTTTTTATCGGAATTTGATGATCTATAACATGATATTGTTTTGGGTGAGGTGTTAATACGTATTTTGGAGATTCAAAAGCTAGGGTTTGTAGGTGGCTTGGTCGGCTGGAGGTTGAAGATGACCCAGTCAAATGAAGGGTTGTCTGCTCCAACCAATGAGTATAGGTCATTCCTTCAGAGGTTTGGATGACGTATTCCTTGTATGTGTAGGCGATGTGTCGTCTATTGGTATAGTTGGGTTAGGACTCGAGCCTGAGGCTCGGGGGATGCATGGCATGTGGATGATAAACCATATGTCACAATAGTGCTGGAGCAGCTAAGTGGCATGCTGTGATTGGTTAAAATTAATAAAAAACACAGAAAAAGGGAAAAAGGGAAGAAATGGTAGAAAAATCGGAAAAAATAGCAGAAAAATGAGAAAAATTTCTAAAAAATTATATAAAAAAAAGAGTTCTAGTAATATCAAGAATGTTTAATTTGGAGTTGGTTTGATGAGTCAAATAATTAGAAAAAGATTCAGAAAAAGATTCAAAACAATAGAAAAAATGTCTGAATCGATTCCGAGTTGTTTATCGGGTAGCTATGCCTCAAAATAAGTACATAGATGCGTGATTTTATGTTTGGTTATGTAATCTAGTTATGATATTGAGAATTTGGCTATGATTGGTTTAAGGACCTAAACCCAGCCTATATGGACCATTACACTCGTGAAACTCGAATAACGCCTTGCAAGGTCCTATTCGAATTCCATAAGGCTCAAGTTGACTAGTTATTAAGTTGCTTTTAAGGTTAGAGCATGTAATTTTATTCTGGCAAAAACGGAGTATAAAAAAAATATCAGCGGAAGACTTTCATAAATGCAGAATTTAGTGGAAACAAAACACATAAGTCCCGTGGGAATCTCAATCAACAAGAATCTGTTCAAGGTAAGGTGCGGAAATAGGAACGAAAAATCAGAAGTCAGAAATAGAACAGCAGTGAAATTGAAATGTGATATGCAATCATTTTGCCGAGCAGCCCTGATCTCACACCTCGGTACCACCAGCAAAGCACGAACCTAGCCTGAAAAAGAAGAAAAACAATTGGATGAGATTACAAGAATCTTACTAGGGTAGCAACATCATAAGATCTGCTGAAACCTAAACAAACATCTCCTAAATAACATAGATAAATTGCATATACATATAACAGGCTAAAACAATTAGCAAACAAGCATAAATAGTTTAGGGCCAAAATTATCAAAGTACGGGATGGTCTAAAAACACTTCGAAACCAGCAATCACAAGACTGAAATAGAAGCACACAGGCAGCTTAATTCACTATCAGTTTTGTGAAACTGAATGATTATCCCCTACCACCTGTGTTGTCCAAGGCTATGTTACAAAAAGGAAAAACAGTTAGCAAACAAAGTCACAGCAAGCCTTTGTATCTTGCCACACACAGGACTAGGCATCTTGCCACACATAGGACAAGGCATCTTGCTGCACACAGGACAAGGCATCTTGCTTCACACAGGACAAGGCATCTTGCCGCACACAGGACAAGACATTTTACCACACAAAGGACAAGGCATCTTGCCACATACAGGACAAGGCATCTTGCCACACACACGACAAGGCATCCAATGTGCACTTGCTGGGCAACAAACACCATATGCTTCCCAATATGATAAGTACCTCTTCTCTCACTAAAGCATCGATCACTAACCCCGCATGGCCAACAGAAAGAGGATTATGACACACAAACACAATACAAGTACAAGCAAGTACAAACACATAGAATCATAGCAGGGTATCCTTAATCAATTGACAACACAAAGCACAATGCAATACTGTACAATCAATCCAAAAGAGGGCAATTCTATTCCCTTATAGGTTCCGAAATTACCAAGGAACCAATACCACAATCCGCAAGCATGTATACATTATTAAACAAACCAAAATCAAAGAAATAAGCAAGGTGATTTTTGGAGAAACCCATGAGGTATAGATCCTACCACTCACACGTCTGAACAAGATGCTATCCCTTTGCCTTTATCAAAAGGATTAGAAACACCTAAACAATCATAAGGCAAGTACAACACAATACTAAGGATTCAATATGGAATCAGAAAATCAACGGCATCCTACAATCTGCACCAAAACCTACCAAAAACCAATAATTCGAATGTAGCAATAACCTCCCTTTGAATGGATGGTGTGATAGCCAAGAACCCAACAAATATCAACTTGATTATTCAATACAAATTTCGGCAACACTTGGAATTCTGAGGGTGAATTGCGATTTCAAGAAACAAGAGGGAATAGGTTGTAATTTTATAATATTAAAAGGAGAATAGGTGCCAGATACTTATAAAAATAAGAGGAACAAGATTCAGAAACACCAGAAGAGGGGAAATAAATTTTGGCACAAATAAAGAGAAGGGGAATTTTGGCATGTATTTAATTGAAAATCACTAACCTTTTGAATATGAATTCAAGCAATGAAGATGCAGCATGAAGAGAGGAATCCAGCAAGCTATCACCAGCAATAATTTGAAGAAGCAGGAAAAGTTTCGGCACTTGTGAAGGTAGGGGAGAATTCGGCCACAAGAAAGGGAGAGAAGACTTGTGTTTTTGAGGAACAAAAGAGAGGATGAAAGTGTGAGGGTTAAGGGTGGCCGGCCTCTATTTATAGGTGCTTAAAGGATTGATTTTCCTTACTTTTAAGCTTTAAAGGATAAGGTAAGGTTTAAAATATAATAAGAGATAATTAAATACTTAGGATAAAAGGAATTATCTAATACTTGTGGATAATAAGGGATAAAACTAAGGATAATTAATGCAAAAATACCTGAATTAAAATAGAAGAAATTCTGAAGTAACACTTTAGGCCAGCACACATTCATTTCTTCAGGGAAAAAATGGTCATTTCAGCTACATCGATACCTAGGTGCCATTTCTGACACACGGAATTCTAGGACATCTATCCCACTGAGGATCAGGGTCTCATAATTGGATGTGTAGGTGGATATCTACAGGTGATAGACCTCGAGGAATCAATCCAGTAACCAAGGAAGACTTGTGGGTTAATTGACCTCCGAACCCATGAGTGGATGCATTTTTATTTATTGCTCTATTACTGGCACGATTAATTATTATGAATATCATAAAATTAAATGATTGATTGATAAATCAAAATGCTATGCACGCACTATAATAGACTATTGTTCAATTTACTGGGTATGCTATGCTATGCCATTCCATGTTATATAAAGTGAGTGTTGCATCCAGTATGATATGATATTTGGAATGCATGCAATGTATTAAGTGCATTGAATACACAAGAAGTGAATGCTTGGGCATAACAAAGGATAACCTAAGAGACTCCAAAGAGCTCTCAAAGTATATAGTGTGGTGTGGGGACGCCAATCAAATCAAAGCAATAAAGAATACAAGGACGACAATAGTAAGCCGATGAACGCAAGACGACTACTTATAGAGTGGGGTTCACTTAGGTGGAATTGCCACTCACCTACCATCCCAACAGTTTCAGTGGAATAGGCAATATGGTAAATAAGGGAAAAGATAAGTCAGAAACTACCAATGACGTATCTCAGTCCCAATCCCGGGAATCCAATAGACTGATAGTTATTGCCAGCTCGATCATAGTTTTGATTGCTTTGAATGTTGTGCATTTTTTTCTTATTTTGACTATGGCTGTGCTGCATATTCTTTAACTTATCGAGTCTTTAACTGCGTGATATCATGTGTCTTTAATATGTGCATGATTGTCTATGTTCATTGAATATATTTTTTCCATCCGTTTACTTGGCAGGTTTTTGTTAGACTTTGGCATGATTGTAGTGTTAAGGAATAAAAGCTCACTCCCAGGCATGACATGAAGATTTAAGTGGATGGCCAGAATTTGAGGTATCGTATGAGGATTTATATTCATAGTTAATTCTTCTAAGTCATTTAATTATAAATCAAGACCCTATAGTGTGGGGATCGATTAAGTAGAGCTACCACCACCTATTTCCCTAGTATCATCAGTGGATCAAGTTAGTTTTTTGTTTAACATGGATTTGTCTATTGCATGCAATAATAAGATAAATGGAAAGATAGTGAGAATAGAATGTCATTGATGAACTCCAGTCCTGCTCCTGGCTTGGATAGACTGTGTAAGGACCCAAACCCAACCTATTAGGACTCTTACCACTGTGAAACCAATACAAGCCCAACCTGGGATCTATCCAAATCCCACAAGGCTTAATCATACTAGTTTCGATTTTATTAAATTCCTTTCTTATGCTTTTTAAAGGTTGGAACATGATAAATATAGACAAACATTTTGGTAACATATGGAGTGGATAAAAACATTAGCGAAAGTCTTTATAATTAACCAAAGAAACCACAACACACAAGTCCCATATGGATCTTAAAATCCAGCAAGTAGTCCTCCAATAAATTCCGAAAAAAAATAAGAACAAGAGGGATTCAATAAACCAGAAAGCAGTCCAATCAAACTTCAATGTTTAGTGGTAAATGTGCAAGCAATCAACAAGGAAGGAGGTATACGAATGTGATGCAATGTCATCCCGCCATGCAGCCTTATTCTCACAGACTAGTACCACAAATAGATGATGTACCTAGGCCTGAAAAATGGTGAAAACAAAAGAGTGAGATTACAAGAATCTCAGTAGGGTCATAACATCATAAGATCTGCAGAAATCTAAACAAACATCCCCCAAACAACATCAGATCCGCCTATACAACTAAAGAGGTATCAAACAAACTCAAAAGGGATAGGACTGAAAGTTATAGACTGATGGTGGACTAGGAACATTTCTGAAAACAGAAATACACAAGTAGGTAATTCATCATTCATTCTCATCAATAAAAGGTCATCTCCTTCCACTTGTGTTGTCCAAGGCTTAGCTGCACAAAGATAAATGGTTAGCACACAATCTAATCAGCAAGCCTATTCATCTTGCCACACAAGGAAAAGGCATCCAAGCCACACAAGGACAAGGGTATACAAACCACACAAGGATAAGGTCATCTTGCCAGCACACAGGACAAGGCATCTAGCCGTACAAGGACTAGGCATCCAGCATGCACATGCTAGGGATTGCCACCCATGCGACTCCTATACCAATAAGAACCTCTCCTCTCCCTAGGATCATTAATGCTTATCCTGAATAGCCAAAGGAAAAAGGATCCTGACACATAATCATGTACAAGCACACACAAGCAAGTACAAAGCATAACATCATAACAGGGCATCCTTAATTATACCAAAATATAGTCAGCAAGTCATATACATACAATACAACCGAGTTAGGCATACAAAACCTATGATAGGGGTCTAAAACTCCCTAAGGATTCATAGCTCAATCTGCAACTCATGCATACACTATACCAAGCATGCGCATACATTCAACAATAAGGACATCCATCAAAAGCATCAATCATACAACTAGGATCTCTGGAGAAGCCGATGAGATATAGATCCTACCTTTCTTGTCTCTGAACAAGTAGCTAATCCTTTGCCTTTATTAAGAGGATCAGAACCACCTATAAAACCATAAGGCAAAGACAAAATCATACTAAGCATATACAATTTAGAAGCCACGTGTACATCCTAGTTTCTTACCAATTCCACTCACAAAATCTATAAGAAACCAGTGATCAGATGCTGCTGAGACCTCCTCCTTGGATGCGTGATGTGATTGCCAAGAACACAACAAGAATCAAACTGATTTGTAAACCCAATTTACAACGTAAATTTCGGCACTAAGTTAGGGCAACAGGGCAAATTGTGATTTCATGCATACAAGGTTTAGGGATTGCGATTTTATGATAATATAGAAGGATTAAGTGTTAATTACACATATGAATAAAAGAAACAAGATCAGAAACCAATAGACATGTCAATTGATAAAAATCAGCAATAATAGGGCAAAGGTATCTAGCATGCCAATTTCTGTACATAGAGAAGATTAAAATGATAAATTCATGATATTACAATAGGAATAGGTGCCAAACAATCATATGAACAAGAGGAACAACAACAGAAACCAATTAAAGGATCAATTAAGGAATTTCAGCACCAACTCCCTCTAAATTGCAATAACAATAAACATAGTGAAGAACTAACCTTCTGATGATGAAACCAAGATAGCAAGATAGAGGATGAAAAGAGGTTTCCAACAAGCTATTATTCACAGAAATTTGATGAAGGATGAAAGATGAAAGAATTCGGCTATGGTATGTGTTGGGTGAATTTTGGCAACAAGGGTAAGGAAGAAGGGTTTATTGCGTAATGATTTTGTGTATTTTTGGTGTGTTGACATGTGTGGCTGGCTGGTATGTTTATAGGATTAATGAGATTAATTTTTTCTACTTTTAAGGCTAGACATAAGGAAATAGATAATGTATTATTCTAGAATTCTCTCTTATGAATAGATAATGTATTATTAATGATAGAAATTAAATAATAGAAAAAATAAATCAGAAATGAACACTAAACTTCCAATACCATTTTCGGTTATCACACATCAATTTCTTCAGGGGAAAATGGTCATTTCAGCTTATTGGCTTCTGGACATCCTGGACAAAGGATCTCACATCCTCCCTTCTTACTAAAATTTCGTCCTCGAAATTTCAACCCAAGTACCTAAGAAAACAAGTAAGGAAAATTTGCACGCATAGATTCCTCAGTCTCCCAAATATGTTCCTCAACTTGGCTATTATGCCAAACAACTTATACCATAGGCACATTTTGACTATGAAGCTGAGGAATTGATCAATCTAGTATGGCAATTGGCTGTACAAGGTAAGATAGGTCTTCTGCAACCTCAACTAGTGGTTCTTTGAGCACATGAGTAGGATCTCGCACATACTTTCTTATCATCGAAGCATGAAACACATTCTGAATTCTTTCAATATTCAGAGGCAATGCATGTCAGTATGCAATAGGGCCAATTATTTCTACAATATCATATAGACCAATATAACGAGATGCTAGTTTACCTTGTTGCTAAAAACGAAGAATTCCTTTCCACAGGGAAACTTTCAGAAACACTTTGTCACACACCGCAAATTTCAGCTCCCTTCTTCGATTATCAACATAGTTTTTCTATTGATCTTGCACTGACCTCAGCCTTTGTAGAACCAGATTCAACTGCTTCATTGCTTGATCAATCAATTCCGAATTATCTAGGCATCTCTCGCCTACTTCATTCAGTAAACGAGAGTTTTGCAACGTCTCCCATACAATGCTTCATAAGGAGCCATTCTGATGCTTACATGGAAACTGTTGTTATAAGCGAACTCCACCAAAGGTAGATATCGATCCCAAGTGGTATTTTGATCCATTACACATGCATGCAACATGTCTTCAAGCCTATGAATCATCCTTTCAGATATGCCATCGGTTTGGCGATGAAACACTATACTGAAATTCAGTCTCGAACCCAATGCATTCTGGAATTTCTTCCAAAATCATGAAATGAAACGGGGGTCACGATCTGAAACAATGAAAACTGGCACTCTATGTAGATGAACAATCTCATTCAAGTGACGAGTAGCCAAACTTTCAAGGGTGTCTATCACACGAACTAGAAGGAAGTGTGCAGATTTCGTTAATCGATCCACAATCTCCCAAATGGCATCGAATCCATGATGAGATATAGGCAAACTGGTCAAAAAATCCATCATGACATGCACCCACTTCCACTCTAGAGTCAGAAGTGACTGAAGTAAACCAGCGGGTCTTTAATGCTCAATCTTCACTTGTTAACATATGAGGCATCAGGAAATGAACTCAACAATGTGGTGCTTCATATTCGGCCACCAATATTGTTCCTTCAAATCTTGGTACACAAACCTGATTTCATATTCGAACTATGCACTTCGGACAAAAACAGATTGTGAACATCGAGATCTTGTTGCACACATATTCGATTTTTTAAGACAAGAACTCCATCATCTCGCATTCTGAAATCATGAACTATGACATCAATAGCATTAGATATTTGTTTCCGAATTTCAGCCGGTCTTGGATCTTCAGATTGCTGATTTTTGATCTCTTTTAGCAAGGTAGGCTTGACTTCGATTCGAGGTAACAATGAACTAGAAAAATCACTTGCAAGATGCACACGTGTAGCTCTCAAATCCAGAAACATTGGCGTGTAGTGTGCATACATATAGGCTAAAACAGTTGGAAAAGAAGAATGAGTCTTTTGGATTAAGGCATCAGCAACAACATTTGCTTTTCTAGGATGATATTCAATGATCAAATCGTAGTCTTTCATCAGCTTCACCCATCTTTGTTGTCTCATATTCTACTCCTTTTGCATAAGGAGATACTTCAAGCTTTTGCGATCGGTGAATATTCTGCACGTCTTGCTGTCCAGTTAGTGGCACCATATCATTAATTCAAATACCACAGTTGGAAGCTCCAAATAATGATTAGGATAACTGCTCTTGTGCAGATGCAACTGTCGGGAAACATAGGCAATGACTTTCCCATCTTGCATCAACACACATCCAAGTCCAAATTTTGATGCATCGCTGTAAACCACATACTCCTTTCTGCCGACTGGTATGAATAGGTGCGGTCACCAGTCTGTTCTTTAATTCGTCAAAACTTTGTTGGCATTTCTCATTTCACACAAACAACTCTCCTTTGCACATTAAGAACAACTCTTCTTCAAAGTTCCAACAAGCGATGAGAAATTCTCCACGAAGCGATGGTAGAATCTAGCTAAGCCAAGGAAACTACAAACTTCAAATACAATCCGTAGGGGTTCCTAAGAAACAATGACTTTAATCTTCTTTGGATCAACAAGAACACCATGGGCAGAAACAATGTGGTCAAGGAAACTGATTTTATGTAACCAGAGTTCGCATTTGGAGTACTTCGCCAACAGGTGTCGATCCCTTAGAATTTCCAAAAAAATCCACAAGTTTTCAGCATGTTCTTCTTCAGATTTTGAGTAAATCAGAATGTCATCGATGAAGACATTTCACCAATCTATCCAGGAACTCTCGAAATACTCGATTCATCAGATACATGAACACTGCTGGTGCATTAGTCAAACCACGCCTCTGAATTATCCTTCCAGATATGCCATCGGTTTGGCGATGAAACACTGTACTGAAATTCAGTCTTGAACCCAACGCATTCCGGAATTTCTTCCAAAATCATGAAATGAAACGGGGGTCACGATCTGAAACAATGAAAACTGGCACTCTATGTAGATGAACAATCTCGTTCAAGTGACGAGTAGCCAAACTTTCAAGGGTGTCTATCACACAAACTGGAAGGAAGTGTGCAGATTTTGTTAATCGATCCACAATCTCCCAAATGGCATCAAATCCATGCTGAGATCTAGACAAACTGGTCAAAAAGTCCATCATGACATGCACCCACTTCCACTATAAAATCAGAAGTGACTGAAGTAAACTAGCGGGTCTTTAATGCTCAATCTTCACTTGTTAACATATGAGGCATCAGGCAATGAACTCAAAAATGTGGTGCTTCATATTCGGCCACCAATATTGTTCCTTCAAATCTTGGTACACAAACCTGATTTCATATTCGAACTATGCACTTCGGACAAAAACAGATTGCGAACATCGAGATCTTGTTGCACACATATTCGATTTTTTAGGGCAAGAACTCCATCATCTCGCAATCTGAAATCATGAACTATGGCATCAATAGCATCAGATATTTGTTTCTGAATTTCAGCCGATCTTGGATCTTCAGATTGCTGATTTTTGATCTCTTCTAGCAAGGTAGGCTTGACTTCGATTCGAGGTAACAATGATCTAGAAAAATCACTTGCAAGATGCACACGTGTAGCTCTCAAATCCTGCAACATTGGTATGTAGTGTGCATAAATATAGGCTAAAACAGTTGGAAAAGAAGAATGGGTCTTTAAAAAACATTTTCTACTCTTGTTATGTCATATTCTAGGATGATATTTAAGGCATCAGCAACAACATTTTCTCTTATAGGATGATATTCAATGATCAAATCGTAGTCTTTCATCAGCTCCACCCATCTTTGTTGTGTCATATTCTACTCTTTTTGCATAAGGAGATACTTCAAGCTTTTGCGATCGGTGAATATTCTGCACGTCTTGCCATATAGTTAGTGGCACCATATCATTAATGCAAATACCACAGTTGGAAGCTCCAAATAATGCATAGGATAGCTGCTCTTGTGCAGATGCAACTGTTGGGAAGCATAGGCAATGACTTTCCCATCTTGCATCAACACACGTCCAAGTCTGAATTTTGATGCATCGCTGTAAACCACATACTCCTTTCTGTCGACTGGTATAAATAGGTGCGGTCACCAGTCTGTTCTTTAATTCTTTAAAACTTTGTTGGCATTTCTCATTCCACACAAACAACTCTCCTTTGCACATTAAGAACAACTCTTCTTCAAAGTTCCAACAAGTGATGAGAAATTCTACACGAAGCGATGGTAGAATCTAGTTAAGCCAAGGAAACTACAAACTTCAAATACAGTCCGTAGGGGTTTTTAAGAAACAACGACTTTAATCTTTTTTGGATCAACAAGAACACCATGGGCAGAAACAATGTGGCCAAGGAAACTGACTTTGCGTAACCAGAGTTCGCATTTGGAGTATTTCGCCAACAGGTGTCGATCCCTTAGAATTTCCAAAAAAATCCACAAGTGTTCAGCATGTTCTTCTTCAGATTTTGAGTAAATTAGAATGTCGTCGATGAAGACCTTTCACAAATTTGTCCAGGAACTCTCAAAATACTCGATTCATCAGATACATGAACATTGCTGGTGCATTAGTCAAACCAAATAGCATAACTAGAAATTCGTAGTGGCCATATCATGATTTGAATGCAGTCTTCAGAATATCAGCTTCACGAACACGCAATTGATGGTATCCCTGTAAGACCCCGAATTTTGAGTCCTAGAAGTACAGAATCCAGTGTAGGTGAAATAACTATTTTTCCCCTGAAAAAATGGATATGTGATGGCCGAAAATGGTATGGAAGGTCTTATAATCATTTCTGGTTTCATTTCCCTTTGATTTAATTTCTTATTGGTTCAATCTTATCTTAGGAGATAAAATTCCTAAAATTAAGGAAGGTTAACTTCAGAATTTAATTTTTATGATTATCTTCCCTTATCTAGCCTTCAAAGTAGGGAAATTAATCTCATAAACACCTTACATTAAGAGGTGTTTATGAGATTATCAAAATTATCAAGTGATCAAACCCTACACCATACCTTACTGCTGCTGAAATTTCCTTGATCTTCATCCTAGCATGACTCTCTCTTCCTTTTCAGATTTATGAAAATAATAGCTTGTTGGAAAGCTCTTTCTATCCTCTGTCTAGCTATCTTGGTTTGATCATTAGAAGGTTAGTTCTTCCCTATCAAAATTCTAATCGTTATTCGTAGGTTTTGGTGCCAAAATTGTGTGATTCTTCCTTCAATTGATTCTGTTGTTGTTTCTTTTGTTCGTATGTTTGCTTGACATCCATTCATGTCATAAAATAATTAATTCATCCTTTGAATCTTCTTTATACATAAAATTAGCATGCCCTACTCTTTGCCCTATTGTTACCGATTTTGATCAATTTACTAACCTGTTGGTTTCTGATCTTGTTCCTTTTGATTTCATATGATATTAACACCAAATCCTTCCTTTTAATCATGAAATTGCAACCCCTATACCTTGTATGTATGAAATCGCAATTGCCTTATTGCCTTATCCTAAATGCCGAAATTTGTATGGTTGATTGGGATGGTAATTTAGGTTGAATCCTGCTAAGTTCTTGGCTATCCCATCACACATCTGAGGGGAGGCACCTGCAGCATCTGATCACTGGTTTCCGATAGGTTTGGTGAGTGAAATTGGTAAGGAAATAGGATATCTACTTGATTATTGAGTATGCATGCTTAGTGTGGTTTTATTTTTTCCTTATGTTGATATAGGTGGTTCGGGTCCCTTGAATAAAGGCAAAGGAATAGCTTCTTGTTCAGAGACAAGAGAGGTAGGATCTATGCCTCATCGGTTTTTTCAGAGATTCTTGTTGTTTGCTTATTGATTCTGGTGCATATACCTGTTGATGGTTGTATACGTATATGTTTGATGGTGTTTTCTTGAATTGTGGTTTGAGATGTGATCCTCTCAGCTATACCAAACCCTTGAGATAGGTTATGAGTGCCTAATTTTTATGTGTTATGTGAATTGAACATGCTCATTATGTTCTGGCATGATTGAGGATACCTTGTTGCGGTATTGAGCCTTGTAATTGCTTGTGTGTGCTTGTACATGTTTGTGTGTCAGGAACCTTTTCCAGTGGCCATTCAGGCGCTGATGCTCCTTAGGAGAGGAGAGGTTCTTACTGGTATGGAAGATGTATGGGTGGCAATCCCCAGTGTATGCACACTGGTGCCTAGTCTTTGTGTGGCTAGATGCCTTGTCCTTGTATGGCAAGATGCTCTTATCCTTTTGTGGTTTTGATGCCCTTGTCCTTGTGTGGCTTGAAAGCCTTGTCCTTGGGTGGCAAGATGAATAGGCTTGTTGATTAGTTTGTGTGCTAACCTTTTACCTTTTGTGTAGCGAAGCCTTGGACAATACAGGTGGAAAGGGATGTCCTTTTCCTTTTTCCGAGATGATTGATGAGTTTCTCCTGTCTGTTTACTTCTGATTTTCAGAAGTGTTTGCAGTCCACCTTTAGCCTTAGATTCTGCCCTACCCTATTGATTGATTCTTGAATTGTGTGAGATCCCTTATATGCGTAAGGATGATCTGATGTTGTTTGGGAGATATTTATTTAAGATTTGTATAGATCTTATGATGTTCTGACCCTACTAAGATTCTTGTAATCTCATCTTGTTTTTTCCACCATTTTGCAGGCTTAGGTACATTCTCTATTCATGGTACCAGAGTGTGAGAATCAAGGCTGCACGGCACGGCGATATCACATCACATTTGCATACTTGTTCCTTGATTACTTGCGTATATAACATGAAGATTGATTGGACCACTTTCTGGTTTTTAGAATGTCTCCTTTGTTTGATTGTTTTGAAAACTTACCGAGGAATTACTTGCTAGATATTTAGATCCCTATAGGACTTGAGTGTTGTGATTCCTTTGATTAATCAAAAAATCTTCCGTTGATGTTTTATTCACTATGTATGAATCTAGATTGTTTGTCCAATACTATCATGCTCCAAACTTTAAAAACTTAAAGAAAACAAATATACTAAAATTGGAAATTAGATGGTTAAGCCTAATGGGATTCAAATAGGTCCTAGTTTTGGCTTGTTCGGGTTTCACGGCGGTAAAGGTCTCACTTAAGAGCAAATTCGGAAATATAGGAATGTGGTTCCTTACAATTCCGATCTGAGATCAATTTTGGAAAACAGGGCTGCACCTTGGAGCGGGTCGAACAAGTCATGGATGCCTGGTAAAGGATACTTGTTCTTCACAGGCACACGATTCAGCCACCAATAGTTGGTGCAAAATCGTAGCGAACCATCTTTCTTCTTCACGAAAAAGACACATGCTCCCCAAGGTGACACACTAGGTTGGATGAAACCACTATCCAGCAAATCTTCCAATTGTATTTTTAATTCCTTCATTTCCGCAAGAGCCATACGATATGGAAGAATAAAAATCGGATTTGTACCCTGTAGTAGTTCAATGTCGAATTCTACTTCTCTACCCTGTAGCAAACCATTCTAGAAACACATCCGGAAACTCACGAACCACTAGAACAGAATCCAAATCTAAGGACTTTTTGGAAATGTCATTTACATGCGCAAGGTAAGCATTACATCCTTTGCTGATCAATCATTTTGCATCGAACCAGGAAATTATACAAGTTGAAACAACTCGCCTATCACCTTCAAAACAAAACTCAAAACCATATAGAAGGTGAACCACACATGGTTGCTGAAACACTTCATTTGGGCTTGATATTTAGCTAGACAATTCATGCCTAAGGTTACATCCAACTCTTGGATGTCCAATGGAATCAGATTCACTTCAAGTATACTCGAACCCATACGTATAGCACAACCAATGTAGACTAGATCACAAGTCAGTTTCTCTCTTAAAGGAGTCAAAACCGCAATAAGAGGAGATACGGGAGACAGAGGCCTATCCGTGCTAAGTGCTATCCTTGGACTTATAAATGATCTATTCACTCTGGGATCTAATAACACTTTAGCATTTTGAGAAAATACCGAAATAGTACCTGTCACCATATCTGGGCTTGCCTCGACATCAGTCAATGTGAATAACCTCATGGGTATGGGCTGCACTTCACTCGTAGATCTGCTAGGTGGTCCTCCAGGAGTGCATGTTGGTGGTTTAATGTGATTGGCATACCCACCTCGACTTGCATTCGGTGCACCTATAATATACCTTGGTTTAGGACACTCCCTCTAAATATAGCCCATTTTGCCATAGTTGTAGCATCGTCGTGGCGGTGAACTCCATGTAGATCCATTGGGATTAGGACTAGAAATTTTTTTTCTATAGTTACCTCCATTGCCTTTATTCTTCTGAGGGTAGGACCTTAATGGATAGGGTCCCGTTTTTCGGCTGAATCTAGAACCTCATTGGAATGATCTGCCATTGTTTGCTATGGGAGACTTCTTACTTTGCGCGATCTTCTCAGCTTCAGTGGCAGCAACGATCTATTCTTGCAAATTTTTCACAAGTGTCATACCCACAATGGTTTTGAGCTCAGTACTCAGCCCATCTTAGAATCGTCTCGCAAGTTCATAAAGTGAGCGATCTTCTTCTAGTGCAAAATGGGACAAATCCCTTAATTTCTTCTTGTATTCCAACATCGAATGGGTGCCTTGTTCAAGCTTATAGAAAGCTTGTCACTGCTCATTTTTGTAGAATCTAGTATAGAACCTTTAGTAAAACTCATGTCGGAATTCTTCCCACGAAGGTAAACAATCCTTGAACCACAAACTCATGGTTGTCTGCCATGCGAGAGCTTCTCCTTGAAGTAGGAAAGTGGCGATTGCAACCTTGTCATCATCAGATATGGGCAGGAATAAGGACACTCGGCATAGGGTGTCAATCCATTCGTGAGCCACAACGGCACCTGCTGAACCGCTGAACGCTGAAATCTTTATATCCCAGCTGATGAGCTTCCTTTGGTAGTTTGGTAATTACAATTGAAAGTCTCTCAGCTTCTTTAAGATAAGCGGGCTGAATAGGTTCAAGTGGAGGAATAGGATCTTCCATAAGAGGTGCGGGTGCAGAAGTATTCTGGAATTGGGCCTCCATTCGCTGCTGGTTTGCTGCAGTCCTTTGCAATATGTTCAGTATTTGTGCCATTACGGGATCAATGGCTGGCACGGCTGGTGCTCTAGGTTGGTTTTTGGGCTCAGTTTGCCCTCCCTGCTCATTTTGTGCTTTCGGTTCCGTCTGTTCAAGGGATTGCTATTTGGCTTGGGCTTCATACCTACCCCAACGATCCCTAGATGCGTTCTGCCTTGCCATACTATACAAACACAGAGTCTCTTAACACATAACTCGATTACGGAACTAAAGAAAAGAAATGGTACCTAGTGGAGAGGCGTACGTTGGAAGACATGCTTATGCTGAAAAATAAAACACACATATGCACACAAGTACACACAAATCTCGGCAATATACACATACACATAGAAACACTTTTGGCAATCACACTAATCACACACATGCACTCAGAAAAAATGGGAACATTTGGCAGTATGCATCAACAAATCATAATCAACATGTAGCAATTCACACACACATTCGGTAGTCAATAAAAAACACAACAAACAATCATTTAAACACGTCAGAACACATCAAATCATACAGCATATAAGAACACATAGGAACACACAGCAAAACACACAATCAATTATAACTTTTAAACTTTACAAACCAATCATTTTATCATTAAGACACTCTCAGCATTGACTTCTAAAGGGTGTGGGTGTGTGCGTATGTTCTTTCCTACAAGCACAAACCAGAAAACATGTTAGAATATAACAAATTTATATTTCCTAACGTATACTCTGCTACCAAACCTGTAAGGACCCAAACCCATTTTATTAGGACCTTTACCACCATGAAACCCAGACAAGTCCAACCTCAGACCTATCTAAATCCCACAAAGCTTAATCACACTAATTCCGATTTTATTAAATTCTTTTCTTATGCTTTCTAAAGGTTAGAGCATGATAAATATGGACAAACATTCTGGTAACATACGAAGTGGTTAAAAATATTAGTAGAAGTCTTTATAATTAACCAAAGGAACCACAACACACAAGTCCCATAGAGATCTTAAAATCCAGCAAGTAGCTCTCCAATAAATTCCAAAAATAAATAAGAACAAGAGCGATTCAATAAACGAAAAAGTAGTCTAATCAAACTTCATGTTTAATGATAAATACGCAAGCAATCAGGAAGGAAGGAGGTATGCGAATATGATGCAATATCGTCCCACAGTGCAGCCTTGATCTCACACACTAGTACCACAAACAGATGATGTACCTAAGCCTGAAAAATGGTAAAAATAATAGGGTGAGATTACAAGAATCTCATTAGAGTCACAACATCATAAAATCTGTAAAAATCCAAACAAAAATCTTCCAAACATCATCAGATTCACTTATACAACTAAAGGGGTATCAAACAATCATCAAACAAACTCAAAAGTGATAGGGCCAAAAGTCATAGACTGAGGGTATACTAGGAACACTTTTGAAAATGGAAGTACACAACCAAGTAATTCATCATTCATTCTCATAAATAAAAAAGTCATGCCCTTCCACCTGTGTTGTCTAAGGCTCAGCTACACAAAGATAAGTGGTTAGCACACACTCTAATTAGCAAGCCTATTCATCTTGCCACACAAGGACAAGGCATCCAAGCCACACAAGAACAATGGCATCCAAACCACACAAGGATAAGGGCATCCAAACCACACAAGGATAAGGGCATCCAAACCATACAAGGATAAGGGCATCTTGCCAGCACACTAAACAAGGCATCTAGCCACACAAGGACTAGGCATCCAGTGTGCACATGCTGGAAATTGTCACCCATGTGACTCCCATACGAGTAAAAACCTCTCCTCTCCCTAGGAGCATCAGCGCTTACCCCGAATGACCACCTGAAAGTGGATCCTGAAATACAATCATGTACAAGCACACATAAATAAGTACAAAGCATAACATCATAGCAGGGCATCCTCAATCATACCACAATACAATATGAATAGGTGCCAAACAATCATACGAACAAGAGGAACAATAATAAAAATCAATTGAAGTATCAATCAAGGAATTTTGGCACCAACCCCCTCTAAATTACGATAATAATAAACATAAGGAAGAGCTAACCTTCTGATTATGAAAACAAAATAGCAAGAAAGAGGATGAAAAAAAGTTTCCAACAACCTATTATTCATAGAAATCTAATGAAAGATGAAAAAATACAGCTATGGCATGTGTTAGGTGAATTTTGACAGTAAGGGTAAGGAAGAAGGGTTTATTGCATAATGATTTTGTGTATTTTTAGTGTGAGGATATGTATGACTAACTGGTATGTTTATAGGATTAATGGAATTAATTTTCCACCTGAAAATCAGATATAATGAGATAATCCTTAGGATTTAATTCTAGAATTATCTCTTAAGAGTAGATAATGTACCATTAATGATAAAAAAGAAATAAGGGAGAAATGAAATCAAAAATGAACACTTAACTTTCAATACCATTTTTGGCTATCACACATCTATTTCTTTAGGGAAAAAATAGTCATTTCAGTTGCATTGGTTTCTGGACTTCTAGTACAAAGGATTGGGGTTTCACAGATTGGAAAATACTACCAAGCCCATATCACGGTCATGAATGCTTTGAAGTTGTGTGCTCGTTGAAAATTATATGACTGTGATTACATGTATTTTTTATGAGAATAACCTATATGCATTAATGAAATAGTGTGTGAATCAATCCAAATTATTAAACACCAGCGTGTTTTGGGATTTAAGCTATGGATGAATATGAAATACTTGTGTGTTTTCCCGTCCACTCACCTGGCAGATTTCTTCCAGAATATTAGCTTGAAAAGAAGGAAAGATAAATAAAAGCTCACTCCTAGGCATCCCATCAAGAAAATTACAAATTGATCAACAATTGTCCATTCTCAAGTAGCTTTAAAGGAGTTTATATTCATAGTAATATTTCTCCTGAGTATGTTGTGTAGAAATTTGAGCCAAATCCTTGGTTGTTATATGAAGAACTTAATTATTTTACGATGCCACCCAGACAATATTGTATTGCTATTTAGATTCCATTGCGTGATCTTAACCAATATTTATATAGTTAACTCCGCTATTATTTGCTCCATTCTAGTCCTTGTAGGTTTATTATATGCATTTTTGTTTGACATGGAAGTATATATAGTGGGCCTATGGCAACGCGCAAAATTTTAGGTTCGGAGCATGACAATTAAGTTGGTAGTTGAGCATTTTTTAATTGCTATTCTTTGAAACTAATATATTTCTCATTCTTTAATGCTACACTACCCCTCCAATATCACCCATGTGGGTGACAATTCATGCGATAGCGGAGTGTATTTCCTTTATTTGGAAACCTTCTTCATTATTGAGTAACTCTATACATTATGTGTTTTCTTTTCTTCCAAGAACATGAGTAAACCTTTCATCTCTACCAATTATGGTAGTTGTCAAGTATGATTATATCTTATAAGCTCGTTTCCACTTTTATGTCACTCAGTCGGGCAGTATCTTTTTGGAAAATGTCTTGCTATCGTAAATACATAGTTACATTGGGCATCTCTGGATTTGATATGCCTTTATACTATAGTATCTCTTGCATGAGATCCATTTGAATTCTAATGTCAGTTCGTATTCTTAATCGTTGTGAATATAAATATGCATTGTGATTTGTAAGCATTGCTCTTTTATGATTATCACTTGGACGAGTGATAGTGCATAATCGTTTTCCTTATTGAAAGGGATGATTAGTCAAAATTTTGTTTGGTTGTGGATTGTTTTGAGTCAGAGGAAAACTATGAATATATATATATATCATACTAACTTTGGTTTCAGTTCAAAAGACCTTGGAGGAGAAAAAAAAAGAGATTGTCGGTATAACCTATGGTAACTTTCCATTGCATACAAATAATTTGAGTATTAAAAAGTAAATTGGATTAGGTACTGCTTATCTGAATTGTAAGCGATCGTGATTGAGTTTGAGATTGCATATTCCTAGTTGAGATATAAATTGGTTTTGGGATTGACTCTAGTCTACATGCTTATAAGTAATAAGTTGCACATTATTAAAATTGATTATTAATAGTATGGATAATACATGGAGTGCAAACCTTCATACTGTGTAACTGAGTAATAATGTGGATTATTGGGCATGAAGTGAACCTATGATACTAAGGCATGTAAAAGATATTTTGAAACCTTGTTGTGAATAGCCTATTTCTTAAGTTATGAGCTGGAATAAATAGCTCTCGAAATTTCAGCTATTTGATTAACTAGATACACTCGAACTCTAAGGACTGATAAATTGTATATAGTATGAAGAGTATGTTTGATGAAGGATTAACCGATGGATTTATCCATTCATGAATTTTGGTTATAAAAGATCTATAAATGTGAATCAGGGGAGTATAGCCTATACTGAGGCTAAACAAGCCTGCGAAATAGGCAAGATTATGAGAATTATATCGATATTCAGAAGTGTGGGATATTGTACTTTGAGTATTATTTGTATTCCTTATGTTGAGAATGACGATTATTTTTGTTGATGATGTGGGAAATTCAGACAGATTTTGATGGGGATCTGTACTAATGAATTGATTCAGAAGTCGATCAAATATGATTTTGATGATTTAAAATTATGCTTTTAGTATTAAAACCGACTATGTTGTCAGTTATCTCGCGTAAGAAGACCATTGAGGAAGTTTGAGTTATATCGATAAAAAAGAGTGTAGTGAAAGGCTACATTCGAGTTTGTGACTAGTATCAATGTGATGTTTATCTTACTGTGCTGAATTGGCTAATATCAAGTAACTAAGATCGAATAGAAAACAAAGTCGACTAAAGTATTGTGGGTTCAAAGAACTAAAATTTGTATTGATTGGATGGAATCAGAAATAAGAGCGGAGCAGCACAGCGAAAGTATGGTGTTATGAGTTGGACGATAATTGAATTAATTATTTACATGAATCGATGATAAAGATATTATCTAGTTATGATTAGTGCAAGTGTGGTTTGAGTTAGTAATTTTATGAATTTAGAGTTTGTTTTTGATGAAAATACTTTTAAGTTGATCAAAGCTTACATTATTAGAAAGAACCCAGAATAGGTTCTTAAATTATATGAAGGTGAAGATATCATTCGTATGTGATCACTATAGTTATGATTTTAATTGATAACTCAATGAGATCTATATTGATGTTTGATCATAGTAATACCATCGAATATGATGGCAGAGCTAATACAAGTTGGTTAACAGAGGATAAAAGGGAATGAAATTGGATATCACGTTTTAAATTAAGAGTAAGGCAATATAAGATTGTTTGCTAAGAGTAAATACAATTGACAATGGAAAAAAAAAGAATGCAATTGGATACTGCAATCCTGATTATGAATTAGTGTACATTAGGTTTTTACTATAATTGTAATCTCAGCGTAAGTCAGTTTCGAGAAAAAAACTTTTTTTAAGGCGGGTGGTCGGATGTTAGAATCAGAGATTTTCGAACAGTTTGGGGCGAAGAAGCCCAATTGAAGGCCAACAGTATTAGTGGACCTTAGCCCACGGATCGAGATAAATTTTTTATGTAGGGGGCGAGTTGGAGTATGATGAAGAAAATATTAATTTTCAGAATTTTTTATGATGACTCATTTATGATTAAAAAATCATAAAAAGGATGTTATCAATATTTTTTATGTTCTTGAATAGGTAAATTTGAGGTTTAAGAACATTAGTGATTTTCTGAGAACTTTTGGAAACATAATTGTAATTATCATAATTTTTTGAGATATTTAATTAGAGTTTTTGAGTTTTAGTAAATTATCGTCAAAAAATCAAGATTGCAAAAGAAGAAGAGAAGAATTAATCCAAAAAATCTTTGCATTAATTAAAACTCAAACAAATATATCAATGTTTTGATCTTTGACAGATCGAGAGCTGTCCTGAAAATAATAAAGAAAGTGTGTATAGTCTCTAATGAAAAATAATACAAGCCTGACGTCTATTTTATAGTTAAAAATAATTGGATAATTTTTATCCATATATGACCATCCTTATCTGCTTATTTCTGGGCTTGATCTCGTACAACTGATAGGTCGGAGTAAATAAACCAACCGGTCCGTTGATGTTCAGCACGAATGTCTTATTTTTCTTTTTGACGAATCGACCGATTGGTGTCCTCTAATCGACTGGTCAGTTAAGTCTCGGCATTTGGTATAGAATGACCCGACTGGTCGGTGTCCTCTAACTGACAGATCGATTGAGCTTCGGCCAGTTTTCTAAATTGCACCAATCAGTTGGTTAACATCAACCAACCAATTGGTGGCTGTTCACAATCATCAAATTTTTTGCAAGTATTTCAGCACATTTTTCATCCAAAAACATTTTATTTTTTCACTAAAATCCATCGTAAGCCTGCTCAACCATAACACTCAACAAACGATCAAAATATTCACTTTTAACATGATTGGATCAAAATTTTCCTTAAATCGATTCAAAATCATAATGGATGACCAGTGTTAGAAATAGGTCATTAGTCTAGCTACTCCTTCTTCAGCCTTCTAAGAAAAGATGGAGGAGGAACCTCCTCATTACTTTCTTGTGTCACTGGCTTCTCTTCTGCTGATTTTTCTGGTGTTGATTCCTCTACTATTGGCTTCTCCTTGACCTCCTCAAACTTAGGCTGCTGCTCACTGTTTTGGCTTTTATTAGGCTCTTTGGCTTCCAATGTCTAAGGCAAAACTATACCTAATTTCAAGGTCACGACTTTCAATTCTGAGGGAGGTTTTTTATCTGAAGGTAAAGCCCCTGGCGGTTTGTTATGCAACAACTCAGATAACTGGCTCATCTAGGTCTCCAGGTTCTTAATTCTGGAATCAAAAGACATTATGAACTGCTGCATAAGATCCTCCAAGTTTTTCTTCTTCTCAGCTGGTGGTGGATTCTGAAAATTCGGGTTGCCCTGCTGATAGCCCGGGTTGTAACCTCCTCCCTTGCCATTATTAGAATGAGATGTAGGAATTGGAATGTTGTTCTTGTAAGAAAACGTATGATGGTATTTCCAACTTTCATTATAACTATTCCCAAAGTAGTGAGGTTGCTTTCCTAGATTTCCGACATAGTTGGCTTCTTTCACATTTTGAGAGCACTAAGTTATTGTGATTACCTCTACATTGGTCACATAAAGCCAGAATATGTGAGTTTTCTGAATTTTGATGGACTACTACTACACCTGCTCTACTCTATGTAAACTCATGTCTCATCACTACCATCTCTATTGTTAGCTTGGTAATAGTATCAACTTCAAGCCTTCCTGGAGTCTTGTTAAAATCAGTCTCGGCCTGCCAAGTCTGTCCTCTAGTAACTACTCTCTCTACTAATCTGAAAGCTTCATCGACTTCTTTGCCCAGGAAATTCCCATCGACAGAGGCGTTTAACATAGATTTGTGCATCTCTAAATGTCCCTTATAGAGAGCATCCACCAATAAGAAATATGGAATGTCGTGATGTAGGCACCTTTTCAACAATCCCTTAAATCTTTCATAGGCTTCAATGTCTCCTTCGGTAGCTGCTTGAAGTTACTGATTTCATGTCTCAGCTGGGATGTCTTCGTGACTTGGAAAAATCTAGCCAAGAAGGTGTTTATCAGCTCATCCTAAGTAGATATAGAACCATTGGGCAAGTTTTCCAACCAGTGCATAGCTTCCCCAGGAAGAGAGAAAGGGAAAAGATGCAGCCTGATTGCTTCATGAACATCTTCACATGCTTTATTGGCTCCTCTTTTTCCAGCCCAAAGAACTGGCGATTCTCCATCATCTGAATCATTGCAGGTTTGATTTCAAAATTGTTGGCTGGAATTGCTTGCCTGCGAATCCCATCACCTAGCAGCTCATCTGTTGGTGTGTTGTAATTCTTCACCGTTCTATTTCTGGGCTGTGGGTTGTCCACCACTGGAGTTGGATCCACGTTGTCCCCTCCATTAATGCCTTCTCCTTGATTATTCATCATTCAATATGAGGTTCTGAGGTGCCTGAGCTTCTGGATAGTCCTCTCGATGTCAGGGTCAACTGGTACATGGTCAACCTTCATACTTCTCAGATTATATCTATTTTCCAGCTCTGTGCCCTAAAAACAAATGAACAAAAATTGAATCTAGAAAAAGAATAAGGGATAAATTGTCAATCATAAAACTATTTTTCCCGGCAACGACGTCAAAAAAATTGTTAGTATAAATTGAATTTAACTTTTTCACAGGTACATGCTATCAACAAGTAATATAGTTTTGAAAGAACGAGTATCGATCCATAGAGAAAATCTGTCTAAACTAATCAACTTGCCAAATTCTTTCACCCTAGTTAAATTAATCGAATATTGAGATGATTGTAATTCAAATATAAAACTGAATTTCAATAGTTGTAATGAAAATATAAATAAATCAATGACTGTTAATTAATTTTTAATAAATTATGAGTTAATAAAAAAATAGTTTTTGAATCCCAATGGATAGTACTATTTATAAGGAGTATATAAAACTTTTTTAGATAGCTTTTGGTGTCATCTAGTATTTATTATGAATTTTATGCTAATTTAAGAATTTAAGAAAGAAAATATATTTATTGTTAATTATATTATATTATATTATATTATATTATATTATATTATATTATATTATATTATATTATATTATATTATATTATATAAATAGTATAATTAATCAAAACGGCGGGTTATTGTGTCGTTTTGACCAAGGTTGGTCAAAACAACAATAGCCTATGCCGTTATGATTAACAAGGGCAAAAGGAGCGTCGTTTCCTTCAAAACGACGTCATATCATGCGCAAACCACACGATATCATTTGGTCATGTATTCCATAACGGTTGACCCTCTTCACTGCCATTGACCAGAGATCGGGATAAGGTCAGATTTTTTCTCAACTAGATGTGCATTTTTTCCCAAGCCACGAAAACACTCCAGAAAGTTTCCTATTGAGCACGTGATCTTTTCCCATGCAGATTTGAGCATTTTTTGGCTGGAATAAGTTTTTATACCTGGAATCCGAGACTTATTCCAGTTTAATTACCCATTTTTGTTTGTTAAAATCCATCTAGTGTTATGTGGATAGGTTCGGGGTGTGCTAAGTTTTAAATTGGTAAAGTTTTTATTAGGTATAAGCGGGTATATAGAAATTCAAGTTACTGAGTAAATTCTGGTGGGATATAGGCGATCGTCCGGCAACAATGAGGTTGAAGACAACCTCGGACGACATGTCATCCGAGACGTCTTCATGTGACTTGTCGCCTACATAAGCAGACAACGCATCGTCTATTGGCACAAGCAAATGTCACCCGAGCCTGAGGCTTGGGGGATGAGTGGCACACAGAGGATGAACCACGTGTCACGATCAGCTAGGTACAGGTTATAGTCCGGGAGTGCCTAGTGCTGCCAAGTGGCGTGATCTAACTGGTTGGACTTATAAAAATTACAAAAAATAGAAAAAAAGAGTATAAAAGGTATAAAAATCAGGAAATTGCAAGAAAATAATAAAAATTTATAAAAAAATCACATAAAATACTACATTGAATAAGAAATCTAGTGATAGAAAAATTATTGAATTTTGAGTTGATTTGGGAGGTCAAATAAATCGTATAATTTTCCCAATTTGGTTTCAAATTGATTTAGGGATAGAAACATATTAATTTAAGGGATTAGACACGTGATTTCATGTATTGTTATGCTTTGAGTATGATTTCTAAAGGTATTGGTTATAATCGTGTGTAGGTGGATGCCTATAGTGGTAGGACTTCGAGGAATCGGTCTAGCAAGCCACTGACACGTGCATGGGCTTCGAAAATCTGTGGGTGGATGGATTTTTTTTAATATTTCGAATATTGGCATGAAAGAATTAGCATGATCATGGTTAAGTGTAAAGATAATGAATTGACAAATTAAACAATCGTATGTGTTATGAAATGGCTGAGTAATGCCTGTGTTGCTTGCTATGCTATGAAATGTATTGATATGCGTTGCCATGATATGATATTTTACAATTGCATGATTGTGCTTTGCTATGTGTTTTACTGAAATGCATATTATGCATTGGATCTATATATCCGGGTATGAGTTATGCAAAGCACAAAAATCGCATAGGGTAACCTATACAACCTTTAAGAGCTCTTCGGGTCCGGTAGTGATCCGTGGAGATGCCAACTGTGAAGCTATAGGGCAAGAAAGGGACTACACAAGCAAGCCGATGAAGATAAAACAGGATCCTGCAGAGTAGGGATCGTTTAGGTGGAGCTACCATCACCTAATACCCTGACATCATTAGTGGTTTTGCGAAATGGTAAGTAATAACAAAAGTAATCGTGAAGTACAATAGACAAATCTCAATCCTACTCTTGGGGCCAGACGGATTGTGAGTTATTGCCAACCCCAGTCACGATCTTGTATGCACGAAATGATTATACGAGTTGACTATGACCTATTGATGCACTTATGTGCTTGTGTGCCTAGTACTATTCTGTGTGTATATATGTGTTGTATTGCACGTGTTTTCCAATCCGCTCACATGATAGGTTTCTGCCAGATCTCTTCATCTGAATTCGAACAAGAATGGACATGATCATGGCATCCCTCCGGGAAAACAAATAGTCGAGGATTAATGTGATTCAAGGTTAGGATTCCCTTATGGTTCTTAGTATATGGTGTACATGATGTATATTCCTCTAGTCCACATGCATGATATTTTGTAATCAGAGGACCTTGATTAATCATAAATGACTCATAAATCATACAAATGCTAGTGGAACCAAGTAGTAATAAATATACATTGATGCCACCCGGATAGAGTCTTTTTCTTTTACTTCCGCTATTTGTTTAATTTATCTCTGCTTTCGAATTTTATTCTAGTCTTGTAGGTTTACTATATGCATTGTTGTGTACGTTGGAAGAGTATAAAGTGGGCCTACGACGATTGTTATGTGAAATTTTCAGGATCGGAGCTTGACATATTTAATGATTAAGGCTTTGATATGAGATTAATAAAAGATGGATTTTCCAAATAACAAGTGTAGAACCAAGACAAAAAAGGGTAACATCTTCGGAATCGGATCCTAAGGAGGAACCGGAACCATAAACTATAAGTGGTTGGATGTTTATGCATGACATTTCACATGATTATATTTGAAATTAAGCAAGATGATTAAATAATTAAAAAGGCATGAACATGCATACTTAAGCATGTGGTATCACTAGTTTGGCTTACCGTTATTGCCTAAATCAAATGAATTGAATTGTATAATTATAATTGTGTGTATATGCTGCCTTGTACAATGAATATTTCAATGAAGAATATGACAGCACTATGTGTCTGCATAGGATAACCTCTTCAACCCTTGAGAGCTCTCTGGGTCTGGTAGTGTGGCGTGGAGACGCCAGACCATGAGGAATAAGGTCGGACAGGGTTTATTATTTTACTGTAAACTTAATAACCACTCTTGCAGGTTTTTGGAATTGTTTAGGTAGAGCTACCATCACCTAACATCCTGGCATTGTCAATGGAATTGGGCTATAGAAGTGTAATTAACAGATCGTACAATCATTTAAATATAAATACTGTGTTAAGTTAATATAAATTATGTTCTTGATTTTAAGAAATTTGTTCTAGGTGCGCCTAATATTTTTAATAGTAAATTAAAAATTTGGGTTATCGGACAAATTGGGAGAATATTAGGATATGTTTCGATAATATTTAGGATATATCCTAATAGTTTGGATATTAAGATTTATTTTAACTCTAATTAAATAGTGTTATCTGGTCTAAACTTATTATCTAATAGTGACAAATTTTACCATTTATTAGGTATATGATAAGCGTACCAAATTAAAGTAGTAGATGTGTCACGCCCTGAATCCTCCTTTTTCTTTAGCGACAATCGCCATATACCCACTATATATACCTCTTAATAGTAAGTAATGCATATAATGAGTTTACAAGGCTAAAAACAACAATCGATAGCGGGATGCATAGTAAAAAGTACGGTGGAAGCATGATGTACAATAATGTCATTCAGGTGGTACTTTCCCTAATATTACATAACATTTATATTTGACATTGTTACAATCCTTACCCACACCCACACTTACTATATATACAATGGCAAAAGCACAAGAAACCATATAAACAAGTGCACAACACACAAGCAAGCTCAAAGTATATACATGAATGTATAACTAACTAGAAATAAAGCAGGGACAATCTGTTGACCAAGACCTCCTTAACTTGTTCCTGAGTGACCAGATCTGCGATCTAGCAAAAATCTACCAGGTGAGTGGTCAGGAAGAACATAAGCATAAATATGGAAAAAATGAACACACTATTTCTATAATATTTGGCAATTTACACAGCATAATAAAATGGATAAATGAAACAAACACATGCACAAGCTAATATCCTACTATGGAAATCTATTTTAATCAAGCATTCAAAGCATAATTGAGTTGGCATTCATTTGCAGTCTTTCCATGTCCTGGATAAGACTAGGATCTGTCAGTGGTATCCTATATGATTTCTTTTATCTTTTTCTTATATTCATCATGTTCGTACTCATTATCTAACACACCTTTAAAAACCAATTCCACTGACAATGTCGGGATGTTAGGTGATGGTAACTTCACCTAAACAGTTCCCTGAACCTACAAAAATGGTTAATAAGTGTATACTAAAATAATAAACTCCATCCAAACTTATTTTTCATAGTCTGGCGTCTTTACGTCAGGCTACCAAACCTAGAGAATTCTCAAAGATTGTATAGGTTACCTTATGCAGACATATGCTACTATCACATCATTATTTGATAAACACTTAATACCAGGAAACAAATATAGACTTATAATATTGTTTCAATAAATCAAGCAACTAAAGCAATCATTAATTAATCACTACTTGCCTAGGAATGCATGTTCATGCCCTTTTCAGTTATTCAGTTATCTTATTTAATCTAATCAAAATATATAAATGTCATGCATACGCACACAACCAACCACTCATAGTTTATGGTCCTTCTTCTTCTTTGAGGTTAGTTTCCAGAGAAGATTGTCCTTGTCGATTTACTTCCACACCAGCCAATTAGAAGATCTGCCTTCCATTACTCTCAAACTAATCCAAAATCCTTAATTACACATTTCTTGTGAAACCCTGATTTTTGTGTTCTAGAAGTCCAGAAGCCAATGCAGGTGAAATAACCATTTTGCCTCTGAAAAAATGAATGTGTGATAGCCGAAAATGGTATAGAAGGTTCTTTCCTCTTTTGGTTGATTTCATTTCCTTCTTGGTTCACCCTTATCAAAAATGGTATAACTTCTAAAATTAAAAGATAATTCCAGAATTTAATCCTAATAATTATCTTTCTATATCTAACCTTAAAAATAGGAAAAATTAATCCCACTAATCCTATAAACATACCAGCCAGCCTCACATGTCCACACACACCAAAAATACATAAAATCATCATGCAATCAAACCCTTGTTCCCTACCCTTGCTGTCGAAATTTCTAAACATTCACCCTAGTCCAATTCTTTCATCCTTCATCAGATTTCTGAAAATAATAGCTTGTTTGAAAGCTCTTTCCATCCTATAGCTTGTTTGAAAGCTCTTTCCATCCTATAGCTTGCTACCTTGGTTTCATCCTCAGAAAGTTATAATTTCCTTAAAAATTTCCTTATCGCAATTGCGCAGGGTTTAGTGCTGAAATCCTTTGATTGATCCTTCAATTGGTTTCTGTTATTGTTCCTTTTGTTCATATGATTGTTTGGCATCTATTCATACTATAATATAATGAATTCATCCTTTAAATCTTTCCTATGAATGAAATTGGCATGCCTTATACCCTTGCCCTATTGTTGACGATTTTGGTCAGTTGACATGTGTATTGGTTTCTGATCTTGTTCTTTTTAGTTGTATATGTTATTAACACCTAATCCTTTCTTGTTATCATAAAATCACAACTCCTAAGTCCCTTATCCATGAAATCATAATTTTCCCTATTACCCTATCTTAGTGACAATATTTGCATGGTTAATTGGGATGGTAAATCAGGTTGATTCTTGCTGTATTCCTGGCTATCACATCACACATCCAAGGGGGAGGTCTTAGCAGCATCTGATCAACTGGTTTCTGATAGGTTTGGTGAGTAGAATTGGTAAGGAAATAGGATGTTTACTTGGTGATTGAGTATGTATGCTTGGTATGGTTTTGTCTTTGCCTTATGATAATATAGGTGGTTTGAATCCTCTAAATAAAGGCAAAGGCATAGCTACTTATTCAAAGACAAGAGAAGTAGGATCTATACTTCATCGGTTTCTCTAAATATCCTTGTTGCTATTTTGATGTTTTTGGTGCATGTGCTTGTTGGTGGTTATATGTGCATGCCTTATATAGTGTATGCATGAGTTGTGGATTGAGCTATGATATATTAGGCAAAGTCGAGCACTTGAGATAGGTTATGTGTGCCAAATTCACATATGTTGTGTGTTTCGAACATGCTAAATGTGTTGTGATATGATTAAGGATGTCATGTGTGGTATTATGCCTTGTACTTTCTTGTATGTGCTTTTACATGTTTGTGTGTCAGGATCCTTTTTCGGTGATCATTCGGGGTAAGCATTGATGCTCCTTGGGAGAGGAGAGGTTCTTACTGTGAGACCCTGAATTTTGAGTCTTAGAAGTCCAGAAGCCAATGCAGGTGAAAAAACCGTTTTGCCCCTGAAGAAAAGGATGTTTGATGGCCAAAATTGGCAAGGGATGTCTAGTAATTATTTCTGATATTAATTCTCTTTAATTCGATTCTTTATTAGTTGATAATTACCTTCGAAAATAAAATAAACCCTAAGTTTAAGGGGGATAATTAAAGAATTTAATTCTGATAATTATCTTACTTTAATTAAGTTTTTAAGTTATGAATTTTAATCCCATAACCACCTTACGAAGTCAGCCATACAAAAATCATATACAGAAAACACATAAAATTCGTAAGACCTAAAAACCCTATACCTCTCAATTTCTGCTAAATTCCGCTGGAACTTCAAACAAGCATAACTCTCTCATCGTTTATTGGATTCCTGAAAATAATAGCTAGTTGGAAAGATATCTTCATCCTCTTTCCAAAAATCTTTGTTTTTTTGTCTGGAGGTTATTTTTTCTTTGTTAAAAGTTAAATCGAATTTTGGCGGAATTGACAAAATCTGCTTGAACTTCAAAATAGCATAACTCTCTCATCCTTTGTCGGATTCTTGCGAATAATATCTTGTTGAAAAGCTCTCTTCATCCTATTTCCATCCATCTATTGTTTTCATCTGGAGGTTAGTTTTTTGAAAGATATGTCAAATTTTGACGGGATTAGGGTTTAAGATTGTGTGATTATGTCTTCAATTGAGTTCTATTGTTGTTCCTCTTGTTTGTATGATTGTTTGGAATTTATTCATGTTATAAAATCATGAATTCATCCTTTGAATCTTTTCTATACATGAAATCAGTATGCCCTACCCTTGCCCTATTGTTGCTTATCTTGATCAATTGATTAACATATTGGATTCCGATCTTGTTTCTTTTGATTGCATAAGTTATAAACACTTAATCCCTCTTTGTTAGCATGAAATCGCAACCCTTACACCTTGCTAACATGAAATCTCAAATTATCTTGTGTCCTATGCTTAGTGCCAAAATATACATAGTTAAATTGGGTGGTAATTCAGGTTGAATCTTGTTAAGTTCTTGGATATCACATCACACATTCAAAGGGGAGGCACCTGCGGCATCTGACCACTGGTTTCTGATAGGTTTGGTGAGTGGAATTGGTAAGGAAATAAGGTATTCAATTGGTTATTGAATATGCATGCTTAGTTTGGTTTTGTCTTTGCTTTGTGATACTATAGGTGGTTCGAAATTATTAAATAAAGAAAAAGTAATAGCTTCTTGTTCAAAGACAAGAGAGGCAGGATCTATGCCTCATCGGTTTCTCCAGAGATCCCTGTTGTTTGTTTGATATTTTCGATGCATGCCCTTGTTATTATTGCATGTGAATTGATTGTAGGGTATGTGCAAGAATTGCGGATTGAGATATGAATCCTATAGGCTATACCGAACCCTTGCGTTACGTTGTGAGTGCCTGAATTGCATATGATATATGAATTGAATAAGCTAATTGTGTTCTGACATGATTGAGGATACCCAGTTATGGTATTGTGCTTGCCTATGTGTGCTTGTACATGTTTGTGTGTCAGGATTCTATTCCGATGGCCATTCGGGGTAAGCGCTGATGCTCTTTGGGAGACGGAAGGCTCTTATAGTTAAGGGAGTTGTATGAGTGGCAAACCCCAGCATGCGCGCGCTGGATGTCTTGTTCTTGTGTGGCTATAAGTCTTGTCCTTGTGTGGTAAGAAGCTCTTATCCTTGTGTGGTTTGGGATCCCCTTGTCCTTGTGTGGATTGGAATGTCTTGTCCTTGTATGGCAGGATAAATAGGCTTACTGATTAGCTTATGTGCTAACCTTTTACCCTTTTACCTGCCTGTGTACTTCTGATTTTTGGAAGTGTTTGTAGTCCACCCTCAGCCTTAGTTTTGGCCCTATCCCTTTGATTGATTTTTGAATTGCGTGATACCTATAGTTGTATAGGAATGATCTAATGTTGTTTGGGAGATTTGTGTTTAAGGTTTTTGTAGATCTTATGATGTTGTGACCCTACTGGGATTCTTAAAATCTCATTCCTATTGTATTCACCATTTTTCAGGCTTAGGTACATCCACTGTCCGTGGTACTAGTGTGTGAGATCAAGGTTGCACGGCGGGGCGATATCGCTTCACGTTCGCATACCTGTTCCTTGATTGTTTGCGCATATAACATGAATTATGATTGGACTATTTTTCTGGTTTTCAAGATTCCTCCTTTACTTGTTTGCGATTTATTTTGGGGATTAACTTACTGGATGTTTGGATCCTTATGGGACTTGTGAGTTGTGGATTCATTGATATTATTTAAAGACTTCCATTGATATTTTATTCACTCCATATGATACCAGAATACATGTCCAATGTCATGCTTCAATAGTTGGTAAACATAACGAATGTACATGCTAAAAATTGAGAATTTGATAAGTAAGCCTTGTGGGATTCAAATATGTCATGGTTCTTGGGCTTATCTGGGTTTCACGGCGGTAATGGCCCTAATTGGAGCAATTAATAATAGGTTAGGATTTGGGGTCGTTACACTTACTGGTATAGAAGTCGTGTGGGTGGCGATCCCCAACATGTGCACGCTGGATGCCTAGTCCTGTGTGCTGGTTAGATGCCCTGTCCTGTGTGCTGGAAAGATGCCCTTATCCTTGTGTGGTTTGGATGCCCTTACCCTTGTGTGGTTTGGATGCCTAGTCCTATGTGCTGGCTAGATGCCTTGTCCTGTGTGCTGGCAAGATAAATAGGCGTGTTGATTAGCTTGTGTGCTAACCTTTAACCCTTTGTACAGCGAAGCCTTGGACAACACAGGCGGAAAGGGATGGCCTTTTCTATTATTGAGATTGAATGATGATTTTCCTGCCTATGTACTTCTGATTTTCGGAAGTGTTTGCAGTCCACCCTCAACCTATAGCTTTTGTCCCTATCCTTATTAATTGACTAATGTTTGCATGATATCCCTTTAGATGTGTAGGCGAATCTGAAGTTATTTGGCAGATGTTTGTATAGATATCTGCAGATCTTATAATATTGTGACCCTACTGAAATTCTTGTAATCTCACCCTATTTTTTCACCATTTTTCAGGCTTAGGTACATCCTCTGTTCGTGGTACCAATGTGTGGGATCAAGGCTGCACGGCGAAACGATATTGCATCACATTTGCATGCCTATTTCCTTAGTTGCTTGTGCATGTAACATGAAGTTTGATTGGATTACTTTTTGGTTCTTTGAATGCCTCCTTTGCTTGTTTGCTTCCGAATTTATTGGAGGATTACTTGCTGAATTTTGAGATCCCTATGGTACTTGTGTATTGTGGTACCTTTAATAAATTATAAAGACTTCCGCTGATGTTTTTATTCACTTGGTATATTACCAAAATATTTGTCTATTATCATGCTCCAACCTTTAAAACATAAGAAAGAAAATAAAATCGGAATTTAAAGGTGATAAGCCTTGTGAAATTCAAGTAGGTCTTAGATTAGGTTTATTTAGGTTTCAAGACAGTAAGGGTCCTAATAAGTTGGGTTTGGATCCTTACATTTCTAATCCTTAAATAATATCGATATCACCTAAGCATCGACTCGGAATAGTTTTGCATCTTTCTTTTTATTTTTGCCGTATTTTTATCAACTTTCTTGATTTATTTAACCTATCAAACAAACTCAAATTTTAATAAACTTGATACCATTGAAATCCCGCAATTTCTTGTATTTTTCTTCTTTTTTTTTAATTATTTTCCTTTTATTTCTATTTTTCCCTATTTTTCTTTATTTTCCAGATTTTTTGTCAATTTCTGTGAATTTTCTGCTAATTTTCCATAGGTCGATACGTGGCAGCACGAGTGCACGCCAGCAGTACACCCAAACCTATGGGATGTTGACACATAGCTTGCTCTGGGTTGGCCACGAGTCGTCCGAGCCTACTTACCTACCCTTTGAACAACCTGTCGTTTGCTTATTTATTGAATTGCCTATCATTCACTAAACCTATAAACGACTTGTCATTCACTTTGTACTTAAACGACATGTCAAACATTATCAACCTTTTTAAACTACATGTATTTCACATTCAATTAAATGACATGTCATTCAGTAAGTTCATTAAATGACTTGTCTTTCATTATTAATCTTAGACCACTAGTCGCCTATGTCTACGTTTGAACGACCCGTCGTCAGGGCATCCTTAGACGAGTTGTCGTGCAAGGTCATCTCCTTCCCAACCCGACAGAAATCCCTATAAACCCTACTGGCATTTTCTTCCCTTTTTTTCCTATCCCTCGTTCATTAACCCCATAAACAACAAAGCTCTCATGCACCTGAATCATACCCACGAATCAAACACAAATTTTGCACAAATAAAAACCATAAAACTACAGATCTAGGCACCCAGTTATTCCAAGTAAAAACTTACCCAAATTCACTAGTTTTTCACTCGATTTTTCTCTCAATCCCTCTTGCAGCTCACCCAAATGATGATTTTAGGGTGAATTGAGGCTATACCCACGCGTGTCCCTTCACCGGATTTGTTCTGGCCACATGTGGGTGTATCAGAAGGACAAGTGGGATCTTCGGGCACGTGTAGAGCAAGTGAGGGGTCTCGGCTGTCACTCATCCCCGAGCCTAAAACGAAGGTGTTCCAATCTAGAGAAAACGGTGTCGTAAGGGGAGAGGAAATTAGAGTTTCTATCCCTAAAGATAGCCGGATCAAAACAACGGAGCCTGCCACATTTTGATCCTCTCCTTTTTTTTATAATAATAATATTATAATATTTAATATATATTTTTATTTTTCTGAAATAAATTATAATTCCTAACAAATAATATAATATCCCAAAAAAATACCTAAAAATTCCAATAAATCCCTCAAAAATATTAAAACACTTCAAAGTGATTAAATTATCTTTCTGATAATTATGAAATTAATAATGAATATAATACTTTAGAAATCACACTTAGAAAATCCTTAAATACCCAATTATCCTTTCAAAAAATCCGAGAAAATTTCCGTACCTTCATATCTCATTTGTAATCCTAATTCAACTCTCTAATCACTAAAATTTCCTCAAAATCTCTCCGTAACAATTATTTTCATAATTTCTTTATTTATATCATTAATACATTAATACAAAATCTTTAAAAAAATAGAAGGATTCGGATTTCAATTCGGATTCTTTATTTTGAAACAAGTTTCAGAAAATATTTTTTTAAGGTCATTCATACTAAAATGGACTCAATAAAAATTTGATAAAGCTAAAGATAAAATTATAAAAATATCCTCAGTTTAGGTTTTGCCAAAGAATACATATTTTTCTAAATTGTTAAACAAAAGATTTATCCTATGAGCCTAAATTTCAAAATACTATTGGATCTTTTTACAAATCTAGGTCCAATATCAAAATTTGACCCATCGATTCAAATATCGAATCTCACAAGATGTATAAATTTGTCCATCCTCTCTCCATCAGACATACGCAAACACATATGCATATGTATATTAATAACATACGCATTAAGTTCTCCATCGCTCTACAGCCATCAAGAGGGTCAAGAAGGAAAAATATTATTTATTAACATAGGTTTCGTTGTTCATAGTGTCATGTCATCTTCCGCATTAGATATATGACACTATACCTATTTTATTTATTCTTTTATGATACAGGGATATTTTATTTACTCAAGTTCTAAATTATTATTTATAAAAGTGATTAAAATTTATATAATTATGATGATAACTTACTACTTAGTAGTAGACATTTGGTGTCATCTTATTAAGCAATCTATGCATCGACATTGTGAAGGGTTGACAAGTGTTTTCCTTGTTTTCTCGAGAGTATTTGACAGCAGACGATTGTTGCGAGCGGCTGCTAAATACTCTTCACGTTTGTCACTTGTACATCCTAATTCTTAATCTCTATCTACCACTCAAAGCAAAATACTGAGTTGAAATTCCAAACAGTAATAGTATGGAAGATGAAATTTATATCTTAGATTCTAGTCATCAAATTCTGCATGTATTTCTAGAAGAGAGGACCAGTCAGGTTTTTGAACAAGAATTTGTCTCGAGTTTCTAGATGGTTAATGCATTGTTCAAAACCCCACAACAAAGGTCTAGAACCAGATAATGTTAGGTGCCTGCCGTCATTCAAAACCCTAAAACTGATTTTCCAACTACTTGATTTTCCCAAGCATATTTATGGCAGTCATGATCGTGCGTCGAAGAAAACAGAGCAGCAACAAATAAAAAACAGTGCACAAACAAAGGAATGCAGGACACAGATATATTGACTAGAATTGTACAAGTAATATTATAGTATATAACAAGACAAACATGAAAGTACAGAATGACTTTGAAATCGAAAGAATTATATAAAAAATCCGCTGTGAAGCACATGCCCGGTAAACTTATTTAATGTTGGTGTGAAAATGGGAAAGCTGCACTAAACTTACTCTATCTTTGTTTTTTTTTCTCTTATTGTCTAGCATCCACACGCTTTGGAAGCGCGGAAGAATCACCTCTTAGCCTTTTTCTTATTTTTTTCTTTAAAGAAAATAAAAAACACACCTTTAAACTCTTTCATTTTTTTTTTTGAAATTGAAGAGGTATCCACCGTCGATAACAGTGACTAATCCCCTCCGCTGTATCGTAAGCACCAACTATGGGTGGGTCCAGCTGGCCCGAAATTTTAAAGTGTTCCATTCCCAACGGCAAGGTTCGAACCCTTGACCTGTTGGTTAAGGATGGATGAGTCTTACCACTCAACCACACCCCTCGGGATAGTTATAATTTTAAAAACCTTATTAAAAGCATGATTGCAGCTGTCAAAGAGAATTTTTATTATTTTATTTAGATTATTAACATCGTATGTTAATAAATTAACAATCCTAATGCGTACTTGTAGAATCATCGTTGATACTCGTTATTAATAAAATCCACATAAATAGCAGTCGATAACACGCGCCTATCTTCCGCGTTTGGATACCGGAATGTACCACAAGATTTCATTTCAGTAGTAAAACGCTCCAGAAGCATCAGCGATACTTTCAGGAAGTATCCAAGTTGCTCACTCTGGACTCCTGACCAAGTTTGCGCCAACCCCCACGCGGTCACGCAAACGTATCAGCCACGGCGGCTATACTCTCCCCTTGCGCTTCACATACATCTATCTTCACACGTTGCCATCGGTTCTTGTTTTCTTAACCAACAAGAATCAAGGGCGTACCTGCCACACCAAACACGTCATGGCTTAGTCGCCAAGTGACAGCTTACACATATAAATACCAAGCGCAGGCGTCTCTGTTTAGCATCGAAAGTCTTCCATTCGCTACGAAAAACAACCGAACTCAAAGTTTCCATATTCACATCACACAAACGTACTTTTGTCGCTTGGAAGTGCGTTCCCAGGTACTGTTTATTGCTAGCCATGAAAAGAGGCAGAGAAGACGCAGGGATTGAGTCTACAGTAGATATGGCAAACTGCTTGATGCTACTCTCTAAAGTTGGTGAAAGTGATCTCTCAAAATCGTCCCCCACCAAGGTTCGTTTATTCGCATGCAAGACTTGTAACAGGTCATTCACTTCATTTCAAGCTCTAGGCGGCCACCGCGCAAGTCACAAGAAACCTAAACTACTGGGATCTGATTTCTTCACATCTCCCAATTCGCCGCCAAAGCCAAAAACGCACGAGTGCTCCATTTGTGGTCTTGAATTCCCCATCGGGCAAGCTTTAGGCGGTCATATGAGGCGGCATAGGACTAACACCACCTCCCGTGATGAACTCGACACTCGACCTTTGCTGCCGCCGGCGCCAGTTTTGAAGAAATCGCCTAGTAGCAAAAGGGTGCACTGTTTGGATTTGGATTTGGATTTGACACATGATATTGACCTGGAGCTCAAGTTAGGGAAGGTTACACCTGTTTTGAAATGTTCTGTATAGGATATGTATACCAAGGATTTATAACAGAGCAACGATGGTCATTATTTCGTTGGAATTTTTCTCTCGGATTCTTTTTTTTTCTCTTTTCTTTCCGTTTGTCTTTGTTAACAGACATGTATATATTTTGTTAATTTCTTGTCTAGAGACTTAGAGATGCTGATTTTATTTTTAGTTTTTTCTTTAAAAGTTTAATATTGCATGTAATTACTTTGAAGGGTTATAAAAAAATGAAATAAAAGAATATAATAAAAAATAAGATAGTACAGACAAAAACATGATAAAACATGTTATATTTCTGAATTTAGAACATATTAAGAGATATAGAGATATTGGAAGATTAAAAATTGTGTAATTATAAAATATTTATTATATAATTAATAGAGAAAAATTATTTTTAAAATTTCTAATTATTTTTTTCATATTTTGAAATTAAAAATATAATTATATAATTAGAATAGTATCTCTTTAAAATTTTATCAAGAAAATCTAGAGAAAAAAAATTAAAAATCTCATGAAAAAAAGTTTGTAAAGGACAAAAAAAAATACAATATATAATTCCTGTGATTTAGTTATGTTTTAAAATATTTCAAATGATATGTTTTAATTTTTTTATAACTTCTTAAATATTATTGTGGGAAGAAATGTAAGATCCTGAAAATTCGAGTAGCTTGGATTGGATGACTAAGTTCATATGACGATCATCAATGTTAGTGGGATTAAGTCTTAATAGAATTAAAAAGCAAATCAAATATTTTAGAAGATAATTTTAATTTTTAAAATTTGAAATAATAATCTAATTAATGATTGAAAAATAATACAAAGAGTGGTATCAATGGTTTTAATATATTAAGACCATAGATAAGTTTCTGATTGAAAAAAATTTCGAAAATTTTTTACAATATATTCAGAATTTTTATGATTTTTCTAAGATAAAAAAGAGGATATTTGATTTTTAGTAAATTAAGTATTTATGAGAGAAATAAGATTATTGGCTTAGTGAAATCTCCTGGAGTTTATAAAAAATTTTAGGATATTTTTCATAAGAGTATAGTATTTATTAGGAATTTTTAATAATTTTATAATATAAAATATTAATAGTTAATATTATAATATTAAAACAAAATAAAATCAAAACAACGGGAGGAGATGTCGTTTTGACCACACCCACCATGTCATTTCGACAAAATGCACAAGAAGTGCCTGTTTTAACTGAAACATTATTGCTTTAAAGGAGGTCCAAATTAACACTGTTTCAAAGGGAGAATCGGTTGCCGCCTTGGGATCTTCTGATCACCGCCCGTGGCTGGTGAGACAATGGGATAAAATCTCATTTTCTGTCATATGTTAGGTTAGTGTGTATTGAGCTGTGAATTTGTTCCGAAAACCTTTCTCACCCTCACAAGTTCACCTATGTGATTTTCATGTTATATCCAGTGATTTAATGGTCAGGATCAGGTGAGAAGTTCACCCAGAAATATGGGAATTCTCTCCCTCAAATTCCATCATTTTAGTTGTTCGTAATTAGGTGATTTTACATAGTTAAGTTTGGATTTGAGTTCTCTTTTTTTGGTATGATTTTCATTGAGCTTGGTTGCGGGTTTTGGGTTAGAGAATTTTTGAAAGTTGGAGTTTTTGGTGTATTAGGTTTGGCTAGAGATTGAAGACGACCCAGTCAAATGACAAGTCATCTACCCCGCCCAAAGTTTTATCCGTCGTTCAGGAGAGACTCGAAATTACTCATCACCTGCAAGTTCATGCGATAGATCATTCATTGGATAGATAGATAGACTCAGTCCGAGCCAAAGGCTTGGACAAGGCGTGTCACATCTGGATTAGGATGCATGTCACCCTCTGGTAGATTCAGGTGTTGGTGTGGCAGCATCTGGTGCTGCCACATTGTCATACTCAGGAACCCAAAAATTTTGCATGACAATCATTGTATGCCCACTATATACACTACTATATCACACTATAATGCATATAATAAACGTACAAGGCTTGTGTTATAATAGTAAATAACAGAGTCGACATTAGAATATAAGTCTAATTAGTATGCACAGTGGATATAATAAAGCATTGATGTCTCCGGGTGACATCGAACAACTACAGAAATGCACAATTCAAGAATAACCATATTACAATGTTGACATGCTTGAGTTCATGGCCAAAGGTATGTTAGTATCCCAATACAACCAAATAACTCAAAGGAAACAACTATGAATATAAATCCTCACAAATTATCTCATAAGTATTAAAATCCGACATAGTCTTCACATTATGCCTGGGAGCGAGCTCCTATTCCTTAATCCTGCACTCAATGCCAAAAGCCTAGCGGAAATCTACCAGGTGAGGAGACGGAAAAAATATATTTAACATAACACATGCAATCAGGCACTAATCACATAGACACACTGGGACGCAATAATAGAATCGATGAGTCAAAGATATGCAACACATTCACAGTCACAATATGCCATATTCACATGACATTTAAAGCAATCAAGACCATGATCAGGCTGGCAATGTCTCTAAGTCCGTTGAGCATCCGAAATTGGGAATGAGATATGTTAGTGGTAGTTCTGACTTACCTCTTTCCTTAGTTACCACATTTCCCATTTCATTGACGTTGCCGGGGTGTTAGGTGATGGCAGCTCTATCTAAGTGATCCCCACTCTGAAGGTACTTGTCTTGCGTTCATCGGCTTACTCATGTCATCCCTATCACACCTTATAGCCTCAGTATTATTAGCGTATCCACGCCACACTACCATACTTAGAGAGCTCGCAAGATTCGCATAAGTTATCCTATGCTATGCCTATGAATTTCACATCTCCTGTATCTGATGCACTTAATGCATTACATGCATTCCAATTATCACATCATGCATGGTATCAACACTTAGTTCATAGCATAGCATATCATACGGAGCATACCACAACAATGATTAATTATAGCATACATAGCATTTCACGTTAACAATTATTTAATTATCTCTTTAACAATCTTAACAATTCATGCCAGTAATAAATCAGTCCACTAACAACTCTTCCGTATTTGCAAGATCGATTCCTCAGGGCCCATCACCTGTAGGTATCCACCTACACATGCAATCATAGCCAATTCCTCAATAACACATGCTAGATTATATAAATATACATAAAATCATGCGTCTATAAACCTTAATCCGGTGTGTTTCCACCTGAGAATCAATCTAGAATCGATCCGGATATTTTTCTTAATTTTTCTTATTTTCTACAAAATTTGTTCTGATTATTTAACCCATAAAATCAACATCAATTTTAAAATTTTTAATACCACTAGATTCCTTATTATATTTAGTATTTTTCAAAAAATTTCAGAAATTTTTTCTTATTTTCTGCTATTTTTTACGATTTTTCATTATTTTTTGTTATTTTGTTATTTTCTAGGATTTTATTTAATTTCTGGCCAATCATCGTGTGACACCTGGCAGAAGCAGGCACACCTAGACCAACTTCTGAAGCTGTAGGATCGTGACTCATGGCTTCTTCTCTGCATGCCATGTTTCTCGAGCCTAAGGCTCGGGTGTTGCCTTGCCTGCTCCTACCGATGACGAGTTGCCTACTCATGCAGGCGACATGTCGTCGGCTACCCTTGCCAAATGACTTGTTATACATTGGCTGGGACAGACAACCCGTCATTCGACTGTGCCATCTTCAACCTCTAGTCGAACACAGCAACTTGCAAAACCCTAATTTTCATTTCTCCCATACCTCCATACATGCATCAAAGCTTGATTTAACCTATACTAACTCAAAAAGTACCTCAATCTGATCACAACCCACCAACAATAAACTATTCTCATCAATAAAGTTTTATTTAAGGAGGAAGAAAGAACCCGGCTTTTTTCGGGTAAAATCTTACCCAAAAAGGGCAAAAATTAGTCGGAGACAGCATCAAACTCACAGGAATAGGATCGAGAGAGCGAGAGGGATGTTTTGGTGAAATTTTCGTGGCCTGACCATTAGTTACGAGCACTTGGAAAAAATGGGGTCTTATCCCATTAGGATCACTAGAAACAAAAGGGAATCGGGAGGCCTAAGGAGGCAGCCGGTGATAGGGTGAAACGACATCATTTAGGGTTTTTATTCGAACATGTCATTTAAGGAAAAACGAGATGAGGTTGGTTGTTGTTTTAACCAACCTTAGTCAAAACGACACATCATGCTATGGTTTTGAGCTGATAATATTTAATTAATATAATTTATTAATATTTAATATAACTTATAAATTTTATAAAATCATCAAAAATTCATAATATATATTGCTTCAAAAAATACCAAATTTTTTTTTACGGAATCTTTATGAATAGTACTATCTATCAGTATCATAAAATTAATTTTTTTATAAATAAATAATTTATGAAAAATAAAATAATATTATTTCCTTATTAGAAAATCACTGTAACTCCAATTATATTTCTGAAAATTCTTGGAAAGGTTTATAATATTTTTAAACCTCTATTGGACCTACCCAAGGTCTTAAATATCCAAAATCAATAGTACCTCTTCCTTTATGATTTTTTAATTATTAAATAAATAATTATAATAATTTCTCATAATAATCAATATCTCTAAAAATGTCTGAACCGTACCACAAATCCGTAAATGATTATAAATTATGGGCTAAGAACTATTAGCATCAATGATCCTCCCTTGGGCTTCCCGACCCAAGTAGCTCGAAATTTTTGGGTTCTCACACACATGGTGAGTTGTGATTGGTAGGAATTAAATAAATCCAAAAATGTAAAAATAGACAAAAAATATATAAAATTCGGGAAAATAGTTAAAATTGAGAAAAAATCTTAAAAAATTATAAAAGATACTAGATTCAATTTGAAGTCTAATGTTACTAAATTTTTTAGATTTGGACTTGATTTGATAGGTCAAATAAATGATACAAGTCTTGAAAACATAAAAAAAGAAGAAGAAAAATACCCAAATTGGTCTTAGGTTAGTTCTCGAGTAGAAACACGTCAAATTAAGAACATAGACGCGTGATTTTATGTGTTATTATTATATAAACATGAATTATTGAGAATTTGGGTATTGTTGTGCTTAGGTGGATACCTACAATGGCAGGACATCGAGGAATCGATCCATAGTGTCATCTATGGATATTTGGGCTTCGAAAACCCATGAGTGGATGTACTTTCTTTTTTAAGTTTGCTTAAATTGCTGACATGAGAAATATAATATGGTTAATATTAAATGAGAAATTAGATTGATGTTTGTGTGATATGTTATGTCCATGAAATGTTGTGTTATAAATAATCGTTGTAATAGTATGCTATGATTATTATGTTATGTTGAGAATTGCTTGAATATGCCATGCTATGTTCAAATTATCAAAGATGTATGTGATTCACTGGGTGCATTCGAGATAAGACGTGTATGGTGTACTGAATCTGCATAGGCTAACCTATGTAATCCTTGAGAGCTCTCCAAGTCTGGTAGTGTAGCGTGAAGACGTCAAACAATGAGATAATAAGAAAGGAAAGATTTTTATTTATTTTATTACGAATTGAATTATATGAAACCAGATCTTGCAGAGTGGGGATCGATTAGGTGGAGCAGCACCTTACGTCCCGACATCGTCAGTGGATTGGGCTAGTAAACCTGTTTGACATGGATTTGTCTATTGCATGCAATAAAGAGATAATTTTAAAGATAATATGAATAGAGTACCACTAACGAACTCCAGTCCTATCCTTGGCCCAGATAGACTAGAAGATATTACCAGCCCAAATCACGGATCTATGCTCTGAAGAGTCATGCTTAATTCATATGAATTGACTGTGATTACCTATGCTAAATGTGTGTTATGATTAAATTATTGTATGCCAGTATGTTTATTTGATTAAAGTAATGATTGCATGTAAAATGTTATGCATATTTTTTCCATCCGCTCAACTGGCAGGCTTCTGCCGGAGTATTAACATTGAATGAAGGAATAATGATAACTAGCTCACTTCCAGGCATTATAAGGAAGGAAAAGTAGAATAGGTGCATTCCAGATAGTATTTGTAAGTGTTATATTCATAGTATTTTCTCCTAAGATGTTTGTGTGTGATTGGTGTGTCTTACCAAATCTAGTTTCAGATTGGTATATTATGGGTTTGCTTATAATGTGATGGGACGACATCCTGAATTTTAATCTTTTCTGCTATATGTTTATATGCTCTTAGGATGACAAATTCTTCTCTGCATATGTTTTGCACCACTAGCCTTTTAGGTTTATTATATGCATTATTATGAGTTGTGGCTATGAGAACCTAATATTTTTGAGCTACTTGGGATGGGAAGCTCATTCGAGGACTAATGATTTTAGTAGTTAGCCCGCGGATCGGGATCAATTTCGGATTTGGAAAGTGAATTAGATTATTTTTGAAGAAAATATTTATTTTTAAAAAATATTGTAATTATCTTTTTATGATTGAAAAATCATAAAAGGAGTTCTACTGATAATTTTGGGATTTTAAGACCATAGAATGGTCTATTGACGATATTTAAGAGTGTATAAATTTTCAAAGAACTTTTGGAAGAGTATTTGTATTTATCGTAAGTTTTCTAAAAGTAATGCTAAGGTATTTGATTTTTATTAATGAGAAAAATACGATTATTGGTTTTATAGATAGTACTAATTACAAAGAATTTATAGAAATTTTTGGAATATTTTTCGGAGTTATATTGTATTTATTAGAAATTTTTAAAGATTTTACATGATTTAGAAATAATATTAATATTTAATATTATTAAATAAATTAATATTTTAATAGAGAAAGTCAAAACGACACTGACCAGCATTTATTATATGCATTATTTTTGGAATAATAAATTCTAGGTGCCGTTTTGATGAAAACTGTGCCGCTCTAGCCACAACCCAAGTGACGTCATTTTGCTACTTAAAAAAACATTCTGAAAAAATTATAGAAAACACTAGATTTAATTTTAAGTCTATTGATATCAAATTTTTATGAATTGAACTTGATTTGATGGGTAAATTAAATCGAATAAGATTTAAAAAATTAAGAAAAAATAGGAAAATCACCTGGTTGGGTCCTGGGTCCATTATTGTGTCAAAACGCATCGAGTTAAGGAGTTAGGCACGTTATTTTATATGTTATTATGATATGTGAATGGTTTATTAAGGATGCGAAAATATTATGCATAGGTGGACTCCTACCGTGGCAGGACTTCGAGGAATCAGTCTGAAGCGACATAGATGCCTTACTAGGCTTCAAAAGCCGTGAGTGGATGGAAATTTCTTTCTATTACATTAATTGCTAGCATGAGAAGTAAAATAAGAATAATATAAAATAAATTAACGTGAATTGTTTGCATGTGTTAGTGAAATGCTATGTGATGCATGAAAAACTCGTATAACATATATTGAGTAGCATGATATGGTATGGATTGCATGAATGTGCCTTATTGTTATGAATTATTTGAAATGCATTAAATACACTGGGAGCATTCGGGAATTGATATTGATATGTGGAATACATCGAGTCTACATAGGGTAACCTATGTAACCCTTGAGAGCTCTCTAGGTCTTGTAGCGTGGTGTGGAGACGTTGTCAATCACTGGGTAATAAGGTTGGAATGAGTTTTATTTACTTTATTATTAATTAAATTGTAAATCAGGATCTAGTAGTGTGGGGATCGATTAGGTGGAGCTACCATCAACTAATGCTCTGGTATCGTTAGTGGATCGGGCTACGCATTAAACTAACATGGATTGTCTATTGTGAGTAATTGTAAGATAAATTGAAAGATAACAAGATTAGAGTGCCATTGAGGAACTCAAATCCTGTCCCTGGCTCGGATAGAGGCTGGAAGATATTGCCAAGCCCAAATCACGGTCATGCATGTATTGAAGAGTCATGTGGTTGCTGCATATTATATGATTGTGATCATATGTGTTAAAGTATGAATTGATTAATTTGTTAAATGCCAGCATGATTTCTTGATGTATGATATGAATGTTTATGAATTTGCTTGTACATTTTCCTCGTTCACTCACCTGGCAGGATTCTGCTAGAATATTGCCATGCAGTGTAGGAATGATAATTAGGGGCTTACTCCTAAGCAATGAAAGAAAACGATGATGAAACTAGTGCGATCGAGGTAATTTTATGAATGTCATATTTATAGTGTTTCCCCTTAATATGTCTGAGTATATTAGAGTCATCATATTGAGTCGATTTTTGTACTAATATACCTAAATCATTTTACAATGCCACCCGGACAACATCGTATTATTAGTCTAAATTCCATTGCATAGTGATTCAATGATTTCTTATATCATTATCTCCGCTTTACTATTATACCATTAGCCTTGTAGGTCAATTATAAGCATTGTCGTGTGTCAGTGCAGGGTATATAGTGAGCCTATGGCAGTTATTATGAGAAATTTTTGGGGTTCGGGGTATGACAACTTAAATAGTAGTAGAGCATTGTTTAATCATTATTTGTAGAAACTTATATGCTTCTCATTCCCCACTACCATACTACCACTTCTTCCTCACCCGTGTGGCTGTCAATTTTTATGATGCTTTTTAAAATAACAGTGCACATTCCTTTCTTTGAACACATTTCTTGTGATTGAGTAACCTTTTTAAATAATGTGTTTTCTTTTCTTTCAAGAACATGTGCGAACCATTCAGCTCTATCCTATGATGTTTGTTAATGGTGATTGAAATCTACAAACCTGACTTTATTTGATTTTCTAAATTGAGAAATAGTTGTTTTGGAAATTCCTTTTTTGTCATAACCCACAGTTTTATCGTGAACTTGAGATTGGTTATGCCTTTGGTGAAATGTATTTTCTTATCACGAGACCTATTTAGGAATTTGATTTATTCTCGTAATCTTAATTGTGAGTTGTTATGTATATACGTTGTGCCTTCTATTAGTGCCCTTTTATAGTTATCACTCAAGTGAGTGATAGCTTTACTCTTGGCTCTAAGATATTAAGTTAAGCATGGTTGTTTCCTTATTGAGAAGGGGGGTTGACTAATCGAAAATTTTCCTAGTTGTGAACTTCTTGAGTCATGGGGAAAACTATGAATGTATGTATATCATACTGACGTGATTACAAATTGAAAGGCCTAGGAGGAGCAAGAAAGATTTCCCGTATAACATTTGGTAATGTTATATTGACTGCTGACGATTTGAGTAATAATAGTATCTTAGAATAGGAACAGGGTATCAAAAATTTCAGATAATCGTGACTAAGTTGAGCTTGAGTATCTTTCTGTTGAGGCATGAATTGGCTTTGGAATTGACTTTAGTCTTACATGCTTATAAGAAATAATTTGCCTCATCGACTTCTAACTGTAATTGTATAAACCACACTGGGATGAAGCCTATTATAGGCTATTGTATTAGGGAGCCTTAGATGCTAACCAATTGAGATCTATGAGTAGTCAAAAATGATTACAAGAATGGATACTAACTATCCTGCTGTTAGTGTATTCTGTGTTTATAAACACACAGAATGGACATTATTAAAGTAGTTCACTCATTAATTTAGATAGTGCACGGAGTGTATATCCTTATATTGTGTAACTGATAGACGATATGGTTCATTATGCATAGAGTGCACGTGTAGTATTGAGGAATGTCATTTTGAAATCTTGATGTGTGTGGTCCATTTTGTGAGATACAAGCTTGAGTTGATAGCTCTTGGAAATTGGGCTATTCGATTCACTAGTTACACCTGAACCTTGTAAATTGAGGAATGGTATATAGAAAGAGTATGTTTGATAAGGGATTAACCAATATGTTGACCCATTTGTGGATTTGGGCTATAGGAAACTTATAATTGTGAATCGTAAGAGTATAGCCTATATTGAGGCTAAACAAGCCTGAGGAACAAGCAAAATTATGGGAATTATATCGATAATCTGAAGTATGGAATTACTCTACTTTGAGTATTATTTGTATTCTTTATTTTGAAATTGATGATTAATGCTTAATGATGAAAGGAATTCAAACAGATTTCGATGAGAATCTTTATTATTGATACATAAAACGAAATATACGTGATTTTGATGGCTTACTCGACTTTAAGCACTAAAATTGACTGAGTTGTTGATTATCTCGTATTAGAGGGAGATTAAGGAAATTTGATTTATAGTGAGAATAACAAAGGAATACAGCTAGAGGCTACACCCTAGTTTGTGATTAATGATAATGTAGTGTTTATTTTTCCGTGCCGAATCAGCTAATATAAATTGCTAAGATGAAATGTGAATTGAAGTGTTATAAGTTTGAAGGATTAAGTTATAAAATGGATTGATGAAATCAAATATGAAAGTGGAGTGGCACAACGAAAGCGTGTTGTGTTAGGGTTGGAAAGAAATTGAGATAAATTATGGTATGAACTGATGATGAAGTGGTTATCTATATGTGAAGGTTATAAATATGGTATGAGTTAATGACTGGATAAGTTTAGTGTTAGTGATGATATGAATGATATATGTTAATTGAAAAGAGTACTGTTTGAGAGAACCCAAAATGGGTTCATAAGCAATGTGAAGGTGAAGGCATCATCCTAATGTGATCACTATAGTTATGATTTTTAATTAATAAACTGATTGAGTTGAGGATGACATATGATTATATGTGTAATATTAAGTTTGATAGAAGAACAAATATTGATTGATATAGGAGATAAAGAGAATGCGACTAGATATCATGTTCTAAGATGTAACTAGAATGATGTGAAAAGGTATGTAAGTGTGATTACGATTGATGATGGAAATGAAGAGGATGCAGTTGGGTACTGCAATTGTGACTGTAAATTAGTGTACGTGAGATTTTTACAATAATCGTAACCTCAGCATAAGTAAGTTTCGAGAACGAAACTTTTTATAAGGTGGGTAGGATGTGAGAACCCGATAATTTCGAGCTACTTGGGATAGGAAACCCATTTGAGGACTAACAATGTTAGTTGGGCCTTAGCCCACGGATCGAGATCAATTCTGGATTTACAAAGTGAATTGGATTATTTTTTAAGGAAATATTTATTTTTGGAAATTATTGTAATTATCTATTTATAATTAAAAAAATCATAAAGGGAGTTCTATTGATGATTTTGGGATTTTAAGACCATAGAATGGTCCATTAATGATATTTATGGGTTTCTAAATTTTCAAAACATTTTAGGAAAAGTATTTGTATTTATTATGATTTTTCTAAAGAAAACGCAAAGGTATTTGATTTTTAGTAAATTTTATATTTATGAGAAAATATGATTATTGGTTTGATGGATAATACTAACTACGAGAAATTTATAAAAATTTTCGGGATATTTTTCGAAGTTATATTGTATTTTATTAAGAAAAATCAAAACGACATTGACCAGCGTCGTTTTGACCAAGGTGGGTCAAAATGCAGCAATAGTCGTTGTTTTGACCACCTGTATGCCCTGTGTTGTTTTGACAAAAATGGTGTCGTTCCAGCCATGACCCAAGTGACGCTATTTTGCCACTTAACCTGCCGCCGCCTTCCCCCTTCCTGGACACTGCCCGTGGCCTGTTACCCAACGGGATAAATCTCGTTCGTTACCCAAACTCCATATCAGACTATACTAGAGCAAGAAAAATGCTCTCCTAGCATCGCTTTGACGTCACAAGTCTTTTCCAGGTGAAATCGGATGCTTTCTGGCTGAAATTCACTGGAACTGGTAAAAACTACCTTCGTTAAGTTGGGATCTTCTCCCTCTTATGTCGGCCGATTCCGGCCACGATTTTTGTTTATGTACAAATGTATAGATTCGTATGGGTGTTGGCTAAGCTTTAGTATGATTTGTATCGAAGGTTAGCGGTTGGTTTTGGAGATTCGTTGTACTAGAAGTTCCATTTTCTACAAGAAGTTGGAGATTGAAGACGAGCTCGAATGACCTATTGTCCAAGGCCATCTTGTAAGACAGGTCGCTTGGCCATTGTTTGGATGACATGTCGTTCGGTAGGGTAGCTATATATGTGGTCTGAGCCTGAGGCTCGGGTAAGAAATTATATACCTCGAGTGTGACACGTGTTGCTTCGGAGTAAGGCTCGAGCAATACGTGTCATGCCATATGTGTGACACATTTAGATTCGGAGTTAGACTCGTCCAATGCATGTCATGCCCTATGTGTGACACGTGTAGGTTCGGAATAAGACATGGCACATTCTTATTGGTCCGAATTAAATAAATTCTTGAAAAATGGAAGAATGATCAGAAAATATATAACATTCGGGAAAAATAGTAAAAAATTAAAACAAATTCCAGAAAAATTACTGAAAATATTAGATTAATTTGGAGTCTAATGATATTAAGTTTTTGTGGATTGGACTTGATTTGATGGGTCAATTAAACGAACAAGATTTGGAAAATTGAAGAAAAGTAGGAAAATCACCCGGTTGAGTCCCGAGTTGATTATCGGGTAAAAATGCGTTGAGTTAAGGAGTTAGGCACGTTATTTTATCTGTTATTACGATATACAAATGGTTAATTGAGGATGCAAAAATATTTTGCATAGGTGGACTCCTACAATGGTAGGACTTTGAGGAATTAGTTAGAAGCTTATTGATCTTCGAAACCTGTGAGTGGACAGAACTTTCTTTCTTTTACATTAACTGCTGGCATGAGAAGTAAAATAAGAATAATATGAAATGAATTAACTTGAATTGTGTGCATGTGTTAGTGAAATGCCATGTGAAGTATGAAAATTTCATGTAGCATTTATCGAGTAGCATGATATGGTATGGATTGCATGAATGTGCCATGTTGTTATGGATTGCATGAATGTGCCATGTTGTTATGAATTATTTGAAATGCATTAAATACACCAGGTACATTTAGGAATCGACATTGACATGTGGAATACACCGAGTTCGCATCGGATAACCTATACAACCCTTGATAGCTCTCTGGGTCTGGTAGCATGACATGGACACGACAATCACGAGGTAATAAGGTTGGAATGAGTTTTGTTTAGTTTATTGTTATTTAAATTGTTAATCAAGATCCTGTAGTGTGGGGATTGATTAGGTAGAGCTACTATCACCTAACGTCCCGGCATCGTCAATGGATCAGGCTAGGCACTAAACTGACATGGATTTGTCTATTGTATGTAATAATAAGATAAATTGAAAGATAACAAGATTAGTGTGTCAGTAACGAACTCCAGTCCTGTCCCTGGCCCGGATAGGCTAAAAGATATTACTAAGCCCAAATAATGGTCATGCGAGTATTGAAGAGTCGTATGCTTGTTGCACATTATATGACTGTGATCGTATGTGTTAAAGTATGAATTGATTAATTCATTAAATGCCAGCATGATTTCTTGACATATGATATGATTGCACGTGAATTTCCTTGTATGTTTTCCTCGTCCGCTCACTTGGAAGGATTCTTCCAGAATATTGGCATGTAATGCATGAATGATAATTAGGAGCTAACTCCCAGGCAATAAAAGAAAATGATGATGGAACTAGTTCCATCAAGGTAATTTTATGAATGTTATATTTATAGTGTTTCCCTTTAATATATCTGAGTATATCAGAGCCATCATATTGAGTCAGTTTTTGTACTAATATACCTAAATCATTTTACAATGCCACCAGGACAGTATCATATTATTAGTCTAAATTCCACTGAATAGTAATCCAATGATTTCTTATATCATTATCTCCATTTTACTATTGTACCATTAGCTTTGTAGGTCGATTATAAGCATTGTTGTGTGTCAGGGACGTCTATATAATGAGCCTATAGCAGTTATCGTGCAAAATTTTTGGGGTCTAGAGCGTGACAATGGTAGTGCATATAGTGGGTCTACGGTGATTGTCGTTGTTACCTTGCTTTTACAAGGTAATTAGTGTACTCAATTTAAGAATTATGATATGCTTAAAGTGTATTAAACTAGTCAAAACATGTTATTTTATTATGTCTATGAGGATGTGTTCATTAGGTGTGGAGATTAAACAAAGAAGTAAGGATGAAATAAAAATCGACGATATTCGACCGATCTAAGCATAAAATCATCAGCCTGTCAATATTACAAAAGATCGAACCAGAAAAGTCAAAGATTGGTCAAAAATAAAAAGATTCAACCGATTTCCCTAGTAAATAAAGTTCGACCGGTCAAACCATCTATCAATCGATCGATCGAACATGCTAGAAAATTTTTCATAGAACTTTATGATCGGTCAAACAGAAGAAGAAGCGACAGATCGGAAGTCCAAGCTGGAGGAGCACACAAACTTCGACTGGCTGAAGTTTAATTAGTTCGACTAGTCAAAGTATTCCAAAGAGGTCGAAGATCGATTGAAGTGAAACTTCTTCGACCAATCGAAAAAGCAGTTGACAGTAATTGTAGGCAGTTTCCTACCATTGGAGAAATTCGATTGATCAAAGCATTATTCTTTCAACCGGTCAAAGAACCGAAGGTATAAATAGAGGTGCCTAGAAAACAAAAGAGGGAGAGAAAAAAAATATTGTTTTCATATATTCTCTAAAAGTCATATTCTTGTATTCTAGTGAATTAGATCTACGAAATTCGAGGCATATGGTATGTAATTATTAAAACGATCAATCGTGAATGAATACTTTGGTTTGTTCATATTATTATTGATTTTAATTCTTTTGAATGCCTTGATTTCTGGTTTATATACACTGACAAGTGTATTCATCTTTTGTCTACATTAAGCAAATATCTAACGAATTTGATCAATCTGTTTAAGGTAATTATAAGTTTTAGGGAACTTCTCTTATAATCCAACAAATTAATGTATAAACCATGATAGTATGGTGAAATGTAATAGGATAGAAATATACTTATTACCCTAGAAAGTAATCATCTGCATTAATTAACTTGATTTAGTCACTTACATAGGAATATAGTATTGGTCAAGTCGAGTTCAAAAATTAATTAATCGAAAGATGCTTGATTATATTTTTCGAATAGATGGTTAGATGAAGTTATGTGAGGTAATTCAATTAGAATATGTTAGAAAATGATTCTTTGAATGTAGTGTATGAAGTTGTATTTTTTCACTATGTTTATATATTTTGAATTATAAGAATGAATGCTCGAACTTGCTTTAACTAGAATTCAAAATTGCGGTAATAGATTGCATTTATTATTAAGTTTCCCTGAGAATGAATTTTATTTTCTTCTAAACAACTATATTACTTATTACAATATTGTTCACTTGCAATTTTGAGTATGATGATAAATACATAACAAGTTTTTGATGCTATTGCTGCGGAAACAGTGCATAGCATAAGCAACTATTAATAAAAATTCTTTGTCTAGATTAAAGTTTCTTATTTGTTGATCTTGTACAGAAAAATGGAAAACAAGTACAACTTAAAAAACAAGAAAAAGAGTATCAAACCTGTTGCTATCTCTGTTAGGAAGTTTGTGCATGGATCAAGAAAATTGAAGCCATTTACTGAAGTCATGGATAACGAAAGGATCAATCATCAGAGAGAAAATCCACCTTTAAGAGTGGAATAGAACGTCAATGTGGAAGTGCATGTTGATAATCCAAATGCTGTGAATGGAAGATTGCAAGTGAGATAGCGGACTATTATGGATTTCTCCACAACAACAATGGAAGCATTAAGGGGTAGTATGATGCCAACTATTCAAACAAACAACTTTGAGATTAATCCGGCCATAATTCAGATGCTAGAGTATCATCATTTTTATGGAAAAGAGAAGGAGGACTCGATGAAGCATATAAAGTTATTAGTGAAGGTGACTGAGACTTTTAAGTTTAATGGGGTTTCAATTGAGGCCATCAGACTTCTTTTGTTTCTTTTCTCATTATCTGGGATAGCAGCTGGTTGGTTGGATAAGCTTTGACCTGAAGCTATTTTTACATAGCAAGAACATATAAATACATTTTTGCATGATTTTTTCCTATATCGAAGACATCTGAGTTGCGAAAGGAGATCACGAATTTTCAACAGCAACCGAGGCAGAGTTTGTATGAGTCATATGAATGATTCAAAGGGTTGTTAAGAAGATGTCCACATTACAACATCCCTGATGTTCTATAGTTGCAAAGCTTCTTGAGAAGGGTGACAAAGGTTGATAAGATGATGTTAAACGCTACAACAGATGACAACATCTTGAACAAAGACACTACTGAGGCTTTCAAGTTGATTGAGGAAATAGCTTTGGGGACAAAGTTGGAATAGTGATCCCGATTTTGATAGATCCAGGGGTAAGTTGAAATTAGATGCCATAACAAAGTTGACTGTGGAGATGGTAGCCTTAAGAAGAGAAGTGAATCAGTGCAAGAAAATGGTTGCTAGTTCGAGTCATACTCAGGACAACGAAACTATATTGGCTATTTGCAATTTTCGTAATGGGAATCATAATCATTTCGAGTGTCTGACAGTGATGGAAGAGGTGAGTTATGTGAGTGACGTAGGTAAGCAAGCAGTGAACTACTATGGGAATACCTACTGTGAGACCCCGAATTTTGAGTCCTAGAAGTCCAGAAGCCAGTGCAGGTGAAATGACCATTTTTCCCCTAAGGAAATGAATGTGTGATGGCCGAAATTGGTATTAAAGGTTTAGTATTCATTTCTGATTTCATTTCCCTTTGATTCATTTCCTTATTGGTTCAATCTTATCTTGAATGGTAATTTCCTAAAATTAAGGAGATACATCCAGAAACTAATTCTAATGATTATCTCCCCTTATCTAGCCCTAAAAGAAGAGAAAATTAATCCTATTAGACCCAACATAAGGAGTTTCCGGACACACTTAATCCCTACACCAAAAATACACTAAATTATCAAGCGAGAAAATGCTACACATTACCCTATTTTTGCCGAAAATTTCCTAGCCTTTACTATAGCCGAATTCTTTCACCCTTTATCAGATTTCTACGAGTAATAGCTTATTGGAAAGTTATTTCCATCCTCTATCAAGCTATCTTGGTTTGATTAGCAGAAGGTCAGTCTTTCCTTGTTAAAATCCTTGTCACAATTCTTTTGAAGTGTGTGCCAAAATTGTGTGATTCTTCCGTCAATTGGTTGTTGTTGTTGTTCTTTTTGTTCATATGATCGTTTGGCATCCATTCATGTTGTAATATCATGAATTCATTCTTTAAATCTTCCATATACATGAAATCAGCATACCCTACACTTTGCCCTATTGTTGCTGATTTTGATCAACTGACTAACCTATTGGTTTCTGATCTTGTTCCTTTTGATTGTATATGTTATTAACACCTAATCCTTCCTTGTAATCATGAAATTGCAACCCCTACACCTTGTATGCATGAAATCGCAATTTGCCTTGTGTCTTATCTTAAGTGCCGAAATTTGTATAAGTTAATTAGCATGGTAATTCAGGTTGAATCTTGTTAAATTCTTGGCTATCACATCACACCTCCAAGGGAGAGGCACCTGTGGTATCTGATCACTGGTTTCTGATAGGTTTGGTCAGTGGATTTTGTAAGAAAATATGATATTTATATGATTATTGAGTATGCATGCTTAGTATGGTTTTGTCTTTACGTTATGATGTTATAGGTGGTTCAGATCCCTCAAATAAAGACAAATGAATAGCTTCTTGTTCAGAGACAATAGAGGTAGGATCTATGCCTCATCAGTTTCTCTAGAGATCCTTGTTGATTGATTGGTGATTTCGGTGCATGTACTTGTTGTCTATATACGGATATGTGGGATAGTGTATGCATAAGTTGTTGATTGATTTGAGGCTCACTTAGGCTATACCAAACCCTTGAGATAGGTTATGAGGGCCTAATTTGCATGTGTTATGTGAATTGAACATGCTAATTGTGTTCTGACATGATTGAGGATACCTTGTTGGGGTATTGTGACTTGTACTTGCTTGTGTGTGCTTGTACGTGTTTGTGTGTCAGGATCCTTTTCCGGTGTTCATTCAGGGTAAGCATTGATGCTCCTTCGGAGTGGAAAAGTTATTACTAGTATGGGAGTCGTATGGGTGGCAATCGCTAGTAAGAGCTCGCTGGATGCGTAATCCTGTGTGCTGGCAAGATGCCCTTATCCTTGTGTGGCTAGATGTCCTAATTCGTCAAACATCAAACCCTACACCTTACCCTATTGCTGCCGAAATTTGCTTGATCTTCATCTTTGCATAACTCTCTCATCCTTTGTTGGACTTCTGTAAATAATAACTTATTGGAAAGCTCTTTCCATCTTATATCTAGCTATCTTGAGTTGGTCATCATAAGGTTAGTTCTTCCCTATCGAAATTCAAGTTGTAATTCGTCAGTTTTAGTGCCGAAATTGTGTGATTCTTCCTTCAGATAATTTATATTGTGGTTCCTCTTGTTCGTATGATTGTTTGGCATCCATTCATGTTGTAAAATCATGAATTCATCCTTTGAATCTTCCTTATACATGAAATCGGTATACCCTACCATTGGCCTTTTTGTTGCCAATTTTGATCAATTGATTAACCTGTTTTTGATCTTGTTCCTTTTTTTTGTATGTGTTATTAACACTTAATCATTCCTTGTTAACATGAAATCGCAACCCCTAAGGCTTGTATACATGAAATTGCAATTTTCCCTATTGCTCTATTCTTAGTGCCAAAATTTGTATGTTGATTGGGATGGTAATTCAGGTTGATTCTTGGCTATCACATCACATCCAAGGGGAGGCACCTGGTTTCTGATAGGTTTGATGAGTGGAATTGGTAAGAAAATAAGATATCTAATTGATTATTGAGTATGCATGCTTAGTTTGGTTTTTTCTTTACCATATGATGTTATAAGTGATTCGTACCCTTGAATAAAGACAAAGGAATAGCTTCTTGTTCAGAGACAAGAGAGGTAGGATCTATGCCTCATCGATTTCTCCAGAGACCCTTGTTGTTGGTTGTTAATTTTGATATTTGTCTTTGTAATATTGTATGAGCATATGTGAGATAGTGTATGCATGAGTTGCGGATTGATTTGAGGCTCACTTGGGCTATACTGAACCCTTGAGATAGGTTATGAGTGCCTAATTTGCATGTGTTGTGTGCATTGAACATGCTGATTATGTTCTGACATGATTGAGGATACCCTCTTGTGATATTTTGCTTTGTACTTGCTTGTGTGTGCTTGTACTTGTTTCTGTGTTAGGATCCTTTTCTGGTGGCCATTCGGGGTTAGTGTTGATGCTCCTTGGGAGAGGAGAGATTCTTACTGGTATGGGAGTCGTATGGGTGGCAATCCCAGCTTGTGCACGTTGGATGCCTAGTCTTATGTGCAGGCTAGATACCTAGTCCTTTGTGCTGGTTAGATGCCTTGTCTTGTGTTTTGGCAAGATACCCAAATCCTGTGTGCTGGTTAGGATGCCTAGTCCTATGTACTGGCTAGATGCCTTGTCTTGTGTGATAGCAAGATGAATAGGCTTGCTGATTAGTTTGTGTGCTAACCTTTACCCTTTGTGTAGCGAAGCCTTGGACAACACAGGTGGAAGGGGATGACCTTTTTCCTATTGTCGAGAGTGATTGATGTGTTTTCCTGCCTGTGTACTTCTGATTTTTGGAAGTGTTTGCAGTCCACCCTCAGCCTTAGTTTCGGTCCTAACCCTATTGGTTGATTCTTGAATTGCATGATATCCCTTAGTTGTGTAAGAATGATCTGATATTGTTTGGGAGATGTTTGTTTAAGATTTCTATAGATCTTATGATAATGTGATCCTACTGAGGTTCTTGTAATATCATCATGCTATTTTCATTATTTTTCAGGCTTAGGTATATTCATTGTTCATGTTACCAGTGTGTGAGAATCAAGGCTGCACGGCGGGGCGATATTGCATCATATTTGCATACCTGTTCATTGACTACTTGCGCATATAACATGAAGATTGATTGGTTCATTTTTTGGTTTTTAGAATGTCTCCTTTGTTTGATTGTTTTGAAAAGTTACAAAGGGATCTACTTGCTGGATTTTTAGATCCCTATAGGACTTGTGTGTTGTGGTTCCCTTGATTAATCATAAAGTCTTTTACGGATGATTTATTCACTTCATATGAATCCAGATTGTTTGTCCAATACTATCAAGCTCTAAACTTTAAAAATTTAAAGAATGAACATACTAAAATTGGAAATTAGATGGTTAAGCCTTGTGAGATTCAGATAGGTCCTGGGTTTGGATTTGTTTGGGTTTCACGGTGGTAAGGGTCTCACTTATGAGAAATTCAGGAATATGGATCCTTACATTACCCTTTGAGTAACAAAGCCTTGGACAACACAAGTGGAAGGGGATGACCTTTCCTATTGCCGAGAATGAATGATGAATTTTCCTGCCTGTGTACTTCTGATTTTCGGAAGTATTTTTAGTCCACCCTCAGCCTTAGCTTTCATCCCTACACCTTTGGATGTTTGAATTCTTGCGTGATATCCTTTAGTTGTATAGGTTGATCGAATGTTGATTAGGAGATGTTTGTTTAAGATTTCTGCAGATCTTATAATGCTGTGACCCTACTAAAATTCTTGTAATCTTATCCTGTTGTTTTCACTATTTTTTAGGCTTAGATATATTCACTGTTCATGGTACTAGTGTGTGAGATGAAGCCTGCACGGCGGGGCGATACCACATCATATTGCATACCTGTTCCTTGATTACATGCGCATATAACATGAAGTTCAATTGAACTACTTTCTAGATTTTTTGAATGCATCCTTTGTTTGCTCGTATACTTGTTGGATTTTGAGATCCCTATGGGACTTATGTGTTGTGGTACCTTTGCTGAATTATAAAGACTTCCGCCGAAATTTTCATTCACTCCATTTATTACTAGAATATAATTTTCCAATATCATCATGCTCCAACCTTTAAAAGCTTAAGAATAAAACTTGTTAAAATCAGAACTAGATGGATAAGCCTTGTAGGATTCAGATAGGTCCTGGTTTTGGGCTTGTTTGGGTTTCACAGCGGTAAGGGTCTTAATAGGAGCAAATTCAGGAATCAGGGTCCTTACACCTACAACTCAAATTGGAGGAATCATCCTAACTTTTTGTGAAGAAATCAGGATGGGAGGAATCAAAATATATCTGGTCATAAATAGTAAGGGCAGAGCTGTAGGGAAGCAACTTCTTCTAATTATAACTCAGGATACCATTAGGAGGAAATGCTCAACAATCGCAACAAAATGAGAGGAGGAACAATCTTGAGGATTTGATGTAGCAGTACATCATGTCCTCTTACTCAAGAATGAAAAATCTAAAGACACAAATAAGTTAGATTTCTCAGTTGCTGCAGAGTAAACCACAAGGAGTAGACCCCAAGGAGTATTACCGTCTGACACCAAGTCTCTTGCAGACCTAAAGGCTTAGAATTCAAGGAGGCAAGGTGCTATCTGAACTAGTGACATCACAAGAAGTTCCAGCAGAACCAGGTTTAGAAGATAAGTTTAAGGAGGAACCAGCTGTAATGCAGCCAACAGATGTTGATTTTCATCAGAATTTTGAAAAAAGGAAGCAGCTAATGATTATTTAGAAGGATTCAGAACGTCCTCCATCACCATTTTTGAGAAGATTAAATAAGATAAAGTTGGATCAGTAGTTTATCTATTTTTTTAAAGTGTTCAAGAAACTATCGATAAACATTCCTTTTGCAAAGGCATTGTAGCAAATACCAACTTATGCGAATTTCATGCATGATATTCTCTCGACGAGGAGGAGGATTAGGGATAATGAGATTGTTGCACTTACTGAGGAGTGTAGTGCAATAATTTAGAGGAAGCTTCGACCAATGTTGAAGGATCCAGGAAGTTTCACAATTCCAGTTGAAATAGGTTCTGAGTACTTCTGTAAAGCATAGTGTGATTTGGGTGCAAGTATAAATCTGATGTTGTTGAGTATGGCCAAACGACTGAGGTTACGGGACATTCAACCTACATCTTGCACTCTTCAGATTGCAGATAGGACTTTATCATTTTCTTTCGAATAAAAATTGAAGATGTACTTATCAAGGTCAATAAGTTTATTTTTCTAGTAGACTTCATTGTGCTAGAGATGGAGGAGGCTAAGGAAGTCCCGTTAATTCTAGATAGACCATTTTTTGCAATAAGGAGGGCACTTATTGATGTACATGCTGGACAATTGACCATGACGGTGGCTGATCAACAGATAACATTAGATATTTGTTCTTTTATGAGATGCCATGACACTGAACAAATCAATATAGTTTGGATATCGAACAAAGAGGAAAAGAGTGTCGCTGAAATTTCAACAAATCAGGATGCATTAGAAGTGGCGTTAACACCGTTTAAAGATGTGAAGGAAGTAGAGAGTTTGGCAATTATCCAAAGTATGGATTACATGCTGAAATGGAAGAAGAAGAAGTTTGAGTCATTGGAAGCACCAGTGGATAAATTCAATATAGTTTGGTCATTAACTGTCAAGCCACTAGAGTTGGAATTGAAGCAGCTACCAAGCCAATTCAAATATCAATATTTGGGGGAAGGCAAAACACTTTTAGTGATCATTTAGGCTTCACTATCGTCACTACAAGAAGAAAAGTTATTACGGGTATTGAGGAGCAATGTAACTGTTATTAGATGGACTTTAGCAAACATAAAAGGAATCAGTCCTTCTTTTTGTACTCGTAAAATTCAGATGGACAGGGGTCATAAGCCTTCTATTAAGCATCAGCGAAGGCTTAATCCAAACATAAAAGAAGTGGTGCGGAAGGAGGTAATCAAATGACACTGGTATTATCTATCCCATGCCTGATAGTATAAGTCCACTGTAGTGTGTACCCAGGAAAGGCGGAAGCACAGTAGTCAGAAATGAAATGGGTGAACTAGTGCCAACGAGGATTATTATGGGGTGGTGAGTTTGCATGGATTACAGAAAGCTCAACAAGGCTAAGTGTAAAGATCATTTCCCGTTACCATTTATAGACCAAATGTTGGATAAGTTGGCAGGGAAGGAGTTCTATTGTTTTCTGGATGGTTATTCTGGTTATAATCAGATAGCTATCGCACCAAAACATCAAAGCAAGACTATTTTCACTTGTCCATATAGGACTTTCGCTTTTAGCCGAATGCCGTTCGGGTTATGAAATGCTCTTGCAACTTTCCACAGGTGCATGATGGTAATTTTTACGGATTTAATTGAGAATTGCATGAAGGTATTTAAGGATGACTATTTGGTTTTTGGAGAGAATTTTGATTAGTGCTTGGATCATTTGGATCTAGTTCTTACTCAGTGTAGAGAGACCAATCTAGTGCTAAATTGAAAAAAGTGTCATTTTAAAATTCGAGAAGGAATTGTACTTGGGCATTTGGTGTCGGAACTAGGACTTAAGGTGGATAAAGCCAAGGTAGAGACAATAGAGATGGGAGTCTGAAATTTCCTAGGGCATGCAGGGGTTTTATCAAAGACTTATTAAAAAGTTTTCAAAGATCTCCAAACCCCTGTGCAAGTTATTGGAGAAGGAGCAATTGTTTACATTTGATCAAGATTGTTTGAAAGCATTTGTGGCAATCAAGAAAAGGCTGGTTTCTGCTCCCATAATGATCACACCCGATTGGAATGAATCATTTCAAGCGATGTGTGACATGATTGATCATGCCATGGGAGCAGTTTTGGGACAGTAGAGAAACAAATTGTTTCACCCAATATATTATGCAAGCAAGACACTGAATTCAGCCTAGGCAAATTATACAGTAATGAAAAAGAGTTATTGGCAGTGGCGTATATGTTCGACAAGTTTCGATTTTATTTGATAGAATCAAAAGTGGTTGTGTTCACCGATCATTCGGCGATTCGATACCTTATGGACAAGAAGGATTCAAAGCCCCAACTCATCAGATGGGTATTGTTGTTGAAAGAATTTGACTTAGAAATTCAAGATAGGAATCGAAAAATCAAGTTGCAAGTCATTTACCCAGATTAGAAAGACATTATGAGAAGGAACCTTTGGATAGTGAGCAATTCTTCCCTCATGAAAGAGTGTTAGTTCTTATAAAAAAAGATCCTTGGTAAGTCAAACAATATCCACTAATTTCAGTTTTCAGCAAAATAAAAGGTTCTTACATGATGCAAAGTTCAATTATTGGGAAGAACTATTTTTATATCATCAGTGTAGTGATCAAGTGATACCGAAACATGTGCTTGACAATGAGATTAGTGAAATCTTACATCACTATCATGCATCCCTATATGGGGTACACTTTGGTATAGAGAGGACTGTAGCAAAATTTTACAGTCATGTTTCTATTGGAAAATAATTTTCAAGGATGCTCACCATTTTTCAAGCAATGTAATCACTACCAACGAACCGGAAAACATTAGACACAAGAATGAGATGCCACTGAATATAATGATGGAAGTCAAGTTATTCGATGTATGGGACATAGATTTCATGGGACCATTCTCGACTTCTTATAGGAAGAAATATATTTTATTGGCTATTGATTACGTATCTAAGTGGGTAAAAGCGGAAGCCTACGAGACAAATAATGCCAAGGTAGTCCTGAAATTTTTAAACAAAACTATATTAACAAGATTTGGAGTACCACGGGCAATCATTAGTGTCGAAGGGAGTCACTTTTGCAACAGTCAGTTCATTGCTTTGTTGAGGCAATATGGAGTCCACCAAAATGTTGCTTTACTGTACCATCCTCATACTAATGAACAAGCTGAAATTTCAAATTGAGAAGTAAATTGGATCTTAGAGAAAACTGTGGGTCCAACGAGAAGAGATTGGTCGAACTATTTTCTAGATGCACTCTGGGCTTATTGAAATGAAGTTAAGATTCTATTAGGTATGTCTCCATTCCAATTGGTATTTGGAAAAAGCCTGTCATTTACCTGTTGAATTAGAGCACAGAGCCTATTGGGTGATAAAGAAATTGAATTTTGATCTATTGGCCGTTAGTGAAAAATGGATGCTTCAGATGGCTGAACTGGATGAGTAAAGATTGCAGGCATATGATAATGTTTTGATTTACAAGGAAAAAGTGAAGATTTGGCATAATTAGCATATCATAGGTCAGGAATTCAAAGTAGGCTAGCATATGCTATCGTTTAATTGGAGATTAAAATTGTTTCCTGGGAAGCTGCATTCTTGATGTTTGGGTCCATTTATTGTGATGAAAGCTTTTGATTTTGGTGTTGTTGATGTCCAAGATCCCTAGAAAAATAATATTTTCAAGGTCAACGAAGAACGGTTAAAACCATATTATGTTGGCGATGTCACTCCATCTGTTACCATACCATTACAAAATCGGGAGTAAGATTTCTGATGGTCTTGCCAAGACCATAAACATGGCACTGAATGAATAGGAGGCATTGTTTTTATTTGTTTTACCTTTTGTATGGTAGCCATTTCAGGATCAAAGAAAACACTAAAGTTTCATAGAAGTGCTAACCGACCAGTCGAACATCATACAAAATTGACCGGGTCAAATTTTGGTAGAATTTGGTAGAAAACGGGAAGATCAATCGATCTAAGGCTAACAGTGACAAATTCGACTGATCAAATCGCACGAACAAATTCCATAGGTATACAAGACCGGTCAAAAATTCAACAAAGCAACCAGTCAAAATTAGAAAACTGTCAGTTAATAGCAGTTATTCCTCACTAACACCGATGAGAAACTAGATAGACGTGAGAAGTTCAAAGATCTAGTTTCAACCAGTCAGAACCTTCTATATCTAATTGATCAAAAAGATCATAACTCAGGTAAGTTCTGAAATTTTTAATTTCAAGCGATCAAAATCATCATTTTCGACCGATCGAATTCCCAAGTCTATTTAACGATGCCCTAGGTTGACCCATCAACACTCGAACCACATTACACCCTAAAATCGGCACACTCTTCCCCCTCCCGACTAAATCAGTTTCTGTGCATTTCTCACACCACCAGGTATGTTTTCTTATATCTTGACTTTGATTTTCCACTTATTTATTGATTTTAACTGTTGAAATCCATGTTTTATGTATTTTCTTATTCTATTCATTCATGAGTCAAAATACATACACCCAGTTCGATTTCAGAGATAAATTATCCATTTTAGTTCACATAGCATCTGGTTTTAGGTATATACATGCACAATGTTAGAGCTGGGTACAAAATTGTTCATTCCTTCTAATATAAATCAATTGTACAACAACTTTATTGTTTCATTGTTCATCTAAACAATGTATTTTGATTTTTTAATGTTTTGGTGATCTAGCTCTGTGGAAATTTCCTACTTTAATTACTTGATGTTAGATACTAAATATTCATGCTTAGTGTACATACAAAAATATATACTTAATCCTTCCAATAAATCCTGTGAACTTCTATGAATTCTTTTTGTTGTGAATGTTATGATTAAAGTAATGTTGAGCACTTATTGGTTCTGCAGTGGTGTTGTTGTGGTTACAGTTGATTGAGTTCATTACTAATTTGAGATGTCCTGCCTCTTATTGAGTGTTTGATTATGCAAAAATCACGCCACGAACCAAAAATCCAGAAGGACGTTCACCTTCATCACATGAACACCACTTCAAGGAGGCCCGTGCATCATCTTCACACAAACCAGAAATGGATGAATTTGATTCAAGGAGGTTCGTGTCTCTCAAGAAACAAGAGCGATTTGAATAGTTAAAAGGATGCCAATTTCATTAAGAAAAAGTCCTACAAAATTACACCCAATGGATGCCTTTGGAGTATGAAACAACCGTAATCAACTTGGGATGTCAAGACTATACCATGCAATGTTATGAGAATGCCTATCCAAAGCTGGTTTACAAGTTTTTTGCCAACCTGTCGGATGCCATAGGTCCATTTGTCAGAGTTCGAGGGAAGAAAGTGCACTTCAGCTCCAAAACAATCAACACCCACTACAATTTGAGCTATAATGCAACAGGGGAAGAAGAACAGGAACCACCAAATTTTGACATCATTAATGATGTTTTAATGGTGGGGCGAGGCATGACTAAGCCTACTGGAGGGACAATCACGATAACAAACTTCAATCGAGAGGCCAAATTCTAGAGGCTCTTCATTGCCCATAATCTAATACCGACTTCACAAGATTATGAAGTTAGCAGAGAAGCAACATGGTTGTTGTTCAAAATTGTAACCAACCTGAAGATTAACGTAGGATGTGTTAATTTTGGAAAGCTTCAAGCATGGAAACCCTCATCAAAGACCCGCTTACCATATCCACACCTCATTTTGGGTTGTGTTTGAAGGCTGGAGTACCATAGCCATCTAATCCAATATACCTTGTACTGAAACCACTACCAAGCTTCAATGCAGTGTATATTGGACAAAAGATTCGGGTGATCGATGAGGATGACCGTTAATACTGGACCTACCACTCTTATTTCCAAGCTCACTATATGGATGCCCAACAGCCACCGGAGTTGCCACCACCACAAGTTGATGATCCCCCACGACCACGGGCGACACCAACTTCAGGTATGGCAGCCATGGAATTGGAACTTCTCACTAGGATGCAACGCTTGAAAATTTAAAACAAGTAGATGATGGAAATGATACAGCTTAATTCCCTATATATGAATTCTTTTACGTATCGGATGCAACTGATGGCTGCTATGAGGACCAGCTCCCAGTGAATGGGACCCTCACCGCTGTGTAGCCCCGATCGGCCCAACACATGGATTAATCAAGACGACACAAGACTCACGTTAACTTTTTGAAACTAATAACACTAAAAACTCATACCAATTTGAATTTTTTCCCAAAAGGAGCATAGCACGTCAACATAAATAATGGAGTATGCAATCACATATAGCGGAAGTCTTAAACCACATACAACAGGCCCAAACATGCATCATACTGAGTTTATAGACATAAGCCCATATAAATCCACAAAAATTATCCAAGGCACGCATCTCATAACATAAATGGGAATCCAATTCATACATGCATATCCATAATCAATATCTGAAACACCAAGGCCACAATGGGTCTAAAACAACATCATAGTCCAAATCAAGTCATGCATAACACAAGAGAATGAAGGTAAAACATAAATATGTTGAGCCTCCAAAATGTGCAGTGTAATAGTCCAGCCCTAAGACCAGCACTGGGAACTCGACCTCAAAACGGACGGCTACAAGCACATAAGCTAGCACTGAAAAGATCAACAAGAGAGGCTGATATCAAAAGATGTTAGTGGGAGTTACAGTGTCATAAGTATATCAGGTGGAATAAAGGCATAAATAAAACACGATTATAAAATAGTTGATTTAAACACAATTATAGTCCATGCATTTTAATCATGCACTCAAGGAATTTTATAAATAATGATGCATAATGCATAAGTTGTAAAACACAAAGAAAACGGTACATCCCAATAGGTTCCATAATTCCAAAGTACTCATCAATGTCACATGGACTATTATGCTCTAAAAACCTATCGGGGCAGATCATAAACAACCGTCGAGTCACCCTCGCTAAAAGATAACTGAGAGCCCACTGGTAGTTAAATTTTCATCTTAAAAATACGTATAACCCCATACTGCCTGTATTATCCAAAATCGAGAGGAAAAAACACACTATCACACTCAATAGTCATTCCATACATATACATGTACACATAGCCTGCTAAGTCATAGCAAAATAAGGCGGCTCGCTAAGTTATAGCAAGCTCGGGCATAAACACAAAATCCATCTATACAATAATAATAGGTAAGGTAACATTCCCCTTTGCTGGGATTCTATATACCTACCACGCATTGGCCAAGCAAAATCGTCAATTCCATGTTACACCTAGAAAAATACTTATATCGTATCTTTATAAAAACTAAAATGCATGTAATGATCAAGTATGCATCCTCACCATTGGTTCCCACAACATTAGGGCATGTTTCTCAAGGCCTCACAACACTCATAAGTGTATGGCAAAATGTTATACTCATCTCTAGACTTCACTCGAAGCGAAATCAGGTTTTTTTAAGAAGTTTTGTTCGGACCGACCGGTCAGTGAGCTCTTGGAAGAAAATTTTATATGAACCGACTGGTCAGTGGGAATCAACTGACCAGTCGGTGAGCTCTTGACAATGAATTGACCGGTCGATAGGTTCTCGACAATGAATTGGTCATTTTTCTAGGTTTTTCATGGGTTTTCTCTCAACTTTTGGTGTACAATCTCACCCAAAATGAACCCTCTCAACACACCAAATACCAACACACAATACGCCTACCAACCAAGGTCTCAAATCCAAGAAGGCACTCTCCAAACAAAGGTACAATTTCTCACTAACCAATAATGCATCAATCACATACAAAAGTAATTCCAAAAACAGTGGATGCATAAATAACAACAGATTAGTTGATGCATAAATCACATGATAAATACACATTGAACTTAGTATGATCATCAATCACAATACATGTATAGCCTCTATTCAAAACCTAGCATTTGATCATACTTTCATTTAACAAAAGTAGAGCATTTATATTTAAACAAATGAAACGTAAACTCCCACCTCTTGTTATGCAGACGGCTCAATGACAATACGCTTGCCCTTATCAATAGCTCCAACACTACCTAATGCACACAAATACAAGGCTAAGCATGAAATTGAAACAACAGAAAGGAAACGACAAAACTAGAAACAATCTAAAGACCCCAAAACTCACAACCTAACTCACAACTCACACTACAACTCATCAACCTACAAACCCATAAATTCAACCAACAGGATGAACCATCCTCTCTTCAAGCATGCCACTCATAGCTCATCAACAATCTCTCAACTCAACCAGCAACACAATTGTGTTCCTCAACCCACAAACATCATTTTCAATCCATAGACAATCAAACACCAGCAAGGAACTTAATCAATTCCACTAATTCCAACAAAATCACAAAACCCATAATTACTGAACATCCATCGACAACACTAATCATTCACCCAAGACTCAATTGATGTTTTCAAGCAATCCAATCCATCAAACTAACATAGTAACATCAACAATAATCAAAAGGAACTAAAATCAATAAAGAAATCAAGGATATAGGCCACTTACCACCAAAATCTCCAAATGCCCTAACACCAAGAAAAGGGGAAAAACTAACTCTTAAGTCCAAAACTAACAGTGAAAAATGATCACAAGAGGTTAGGAAAGTGTTTGGGAGTAATGCCCAATAGGTTTTTTTGCAGGAAATCAAAAGAGAAAAATTTATGTTCTTAGGGAGAGGGAAGGAGAGAGTTGCGTGAGAGAGAAGAGGAAGAGGAAGGGGCCGGGGAGAAAAGGCTTCAAGTTTCCAACACTTTGAAAAATCTCTAAGTGTTGGTTTGTGCTGGCCTTTTATACTCCAGGCTCAAAATCCTAGAAAATATCCTAAACAAACGATTTAAGGCCCGATAAGCCTTGAATGAGGCCCAAAAGTGTTTTTAACTATAAAACATCAAAAATGGGTTTCAAATATTTAATTGAGCTCAAGAAATAATAAATGGACTCAAAATAGATTAATCAGCTCAAAAACTCACAGTCACTCTCTTGGGTCAAAAGTCAACTCTCGGTCAAATTAGGCAAAATTGGATTCTCTCGCTGAATGATCTCACTAACATGGCAATCGGAGGGACGAGTTCTCACAGTTTCTCATTAGGATGATATGATCCGCTATCAAAGGGATTCCAACATTTGGCTCTATGACTTCCTTCAAAGTTATGATCGTTCTATTCCTCCACCACCTATGCCACCTAATTGGCATATGCAGTGATTCTCCATTTTCTTTGCCCACCTCAAGCTTGAATGAGTATTTCTGTTTACTTTTCCTTTGTCTTTAATTTTCTATTCTTTTTGTATATGCTTTATGCTATAGTTATGTTGTTTTTATATTCTGTTATTGTTGTGTTGTAATATAGTTTGTCCTTTATATTGTCTTTATTATTGTTAGTGTTGTTGTGTCTTTGTTTCAATAATAAAAGCTTGAGTTGTAGTTTCTTTCACTGCATAGAGACCATGTATGTTAAGTTTGAGGAGATTAGATTTCACGGGCATTCAGATAAGAGATCCTCCAAACAAGTATTCCTTCCAATTAAAGATTACATAATATATAGTATAATGAGTATACTATTATATGAGGCTTATTCTAAATTTTGAAGAGCATATTAAAATTATGGTAGCAATCAGTATGTTATTTTAGGTGGCATTAGTAATATCAACAAGCACCTAGAGCAGCAAAGCATGACTTTGTATGTTTGTATTGAGGATGAAACAAAAATAAAGGTTGTTGAATACAGATTAAAAACCTTGTGATATATGTAGAAATGAAAGAAGAAATCTAACAAGAAGAATAATAAAAAATGAAAGATGTGTCAAAAGAAAAAACGAAAAAGACAATATATATGATATAAATGCATAGTCACCGAGGGACCATTGAGTTCCACTTCTTGAATACAATCCAATAAATACTCATATGAAGATTATTAACTAGTGCATAGGTGTTTGATGTTGTAAGTATCTAATTCCCTTAGCCACACATTTATATAAATATGTTCTCCAAAATTTTTGATGACTTCATATCAAAATATACTCATTATTTGTTATTTTGTCATTCTAAATTGGTAAGGCTTGTATAATGTATGTGACATCAATAATATGTGACTAGTTTAAATTTTGTATATTGAACTACTTGCTAAGGGACTAGCAAGGTTCTAAGTTTGAGAAGATTTGTTACATTGTTTTTACAAGGTAATTAGTTTACTCAATTTAAGAATTATGATGCGTAATATGTATTAAACTAGTCAAAATATGTTATTTTATTATGTTTGTGAGGATGTGTTAGTTAAGTGTGGAGATTAGACAAAGAATTAACGATGGAACAAAAATCGACGATATTCGACCGGTCGATGGTTGTCTAAGCATACAATCATCGACCAGTCGATATTACAAAGGATTGAACCAGAGAAGTCAAAAATTGGTCGAAACTAAAAGGATTCGGCCGATCGCCCCAGTAAATAAAGTTCGACCAGTCAAACCTTCTATCAATCAATCGGTCGAACGTGTCAGACAATTTTCCAGAGAACTTTATGATCGGTCGAACAAAAGAAGAAGCGACCAATTGGAAGTCCAAGCCAGAGGAGCACACACAAACTTCGACTTGTTGAAGTTCAAGTAGTTTGACCCGTCGAACTACTCCAGAGAGCTCGAAGATCGATGGAAGTGAAACTTCTTTGACCGATCGAAAAAGCAATTGATAGTAATTACTTACCATTGGAGAAATTCGACCGATCGAAGACTTGAAGTTAAAAATAGAGGTGCCTAGAACACAGAAGATAGAGAGAAAAAAATATTATTTTCTCATATTCTCTTAAGGTCATGTTCTTGTATTCTAGTGAATTACATCTACAGAATTCGAGGCATACAGTATGTAATTATTAAACAATCAATCGTGAATGAATGAATGAATATTTTGGTTTGTTCATATTATTATTAATTGTAATTCTCTTGCATGCCTTGATTTCTGGTTTATATACACTGACAAGTATATTCATCTTTTGTCTACATTAAGCAAATATCCAACGAATTTAATCGATCCGTTTAAGGTAATTATAAGTTTTAGAGAAGTGACAACCATAATTTGTTTCATCCAACATTATGAAATAGTTGTACCTTTAGTAATAAATAAATAAATTGTTTGTGATCTGACTCTCTGACGATAAACAAATACAATACATCTATGTAACCATCTAAATCAACATTAGATTAATTTGAATAATATAAATACATATTCATTATTGCTCAAATATATCTAAATATATATTTAACTTCATTCTAATATCTTGGAGAATAACTATATCCAAGGTACAAATTTACTTCATGATACATCAGGTCAAATATTATTAGCAAGATATATAAATATATCAATAACATCGGGAATGATACATCAAGACTTAAAAAAAATTTATTTTCTTTACTAGACTGAAAAATATATTTCTTTTACATCTAAGTAACCTCAAAATAATTAATATACTTAATATATGAGATTTATCTATATAAAAATTTTATTTGTGAATAAATAATATTTATTAAAGAGATATATTTTATTAAAATTAAATTTTTATATTATAATTTTGAAAAAATAAATAGAAAAGGTTTATGTTGTTATTTCCGGAGCTGCATGCCGGTCAAGCTCTCATTTACCGGACACACATCTTCACAAATAAATATCTTTTATTATATTAATATAGAATCTAATTCTGAACATAAATTAATATTAGTGATCTTCATATAAAATAAAATCATAACAATCTAACTAAGTATATCTCTTTGTTATTAGTCAAAAAATACAAAATCATTTGTTAGATCATTCCAACATTCGAAACATAATAATTCAAACAATTTCTTATAAGTCAAATACCAAATATTAATAATTATAAGATATGAAACATTAATAATCCAACCAAATATAATACTTTAACTAGGGACACCCATTTTTTACACACACCGCAGCATTTCTATGGCTAGATTATTTTATTTTTTTTGAACTGCTACACGTTATCGCATGATTGCAGTACGTAAAAGGATAAACTATCCTGCACTCTCAGGTGAATAGCGTCTCACACTAAATTAAGGGTTCTGATTTATCCTGATGGATCATTAACGACCCTGATGAGCGTAACCATGATTTCAGTTCTAGGCTGGCGCACACCATATTTTATTCCTTTCCACGAGAAAAAATCTAGTGCTCCTCGCACAAGCGAACTGCAAAACGAACACGCACTCCCTATATTTTTTTTTAACTTTCCTCCTCCGATTCTCACCGCCGGCTTGCCGCCACCGGAAATAGCTTAGCTCTGTTAGCTTGCTCGCGGTTACGATTCCGGCCAGCATAAAGGTTGGAACTGTCGAATTTTTAAACTTTAACTGCTTAATTTTGTTAGCTCTCAGAACTTAAATTGAATGTATTTCAAGTGACAGAGTTCCGCAGTTTTGTTTATTTCAGCTTCCGATGCTGTGGCTTTAAGTTATGAGGAGCTTAATTCACGTTCTCTCTTTGTTTTGAAACGGTGAGTGGCCAAGCAAGGGATAAGATAAAGCATAGCCACAACAAAGCTTGTGGGAAACTTTGGACAAGCAAGATGGTACGTTTTCTATTTCTTCTTCTTTGAGCTGGGTCCATAAGGTGTGAATTGTCATTTCCTTGTCTTTTTGTTTTGCATTGCTTATGATGTCTGTGCTCTTGCTGGATTATTCGTTATAAGTTGGTGATTTGGTTGAATCCGACTATCCATATAGAAGGAGCTAATTTGCAGACTTTACTGCTATATCTGATTGAAGAATTGTGTTCCACCTTATATTCGTGACTACATGGTGTTGAGTAAGTCTTTACAAAGTTGCTTGTGCAAGTTTATATGGATGTGTGAAATGTTATTTAGTTTTACTGGAAATTTTAGTACGTGGGGTAGGATTCTGTGTGTGTCTGTTGGAATGCAGCCACTTCTGTGTCTGTCTGTTGAAATGCCGCCACTTCTGTGTTACTTACAACCTTTCTTTTCAGAATAAGGGTTTTTGGATTGGAAAAGATACTGGTGGTGACCCGAAAATTGATAACTCTTCCAGATTCGAGTCTAAACGCTCTCATCAGTGGTTTATGGACGCCACTGAACCCGGGTTGTTACCTAACAAAAAGCAAGCTGTAGAAGTCCCAAGCAGTATGTCAAGTTCAGGTTTTTCCAGTGCAAACATGGCTTCTTGGGATAACACCTCTGGTTTCCAGACAGTCTCAAATCAAAGTATTGATCGGTTATTTGGATCTGAAACTACAAGATCTTTTGGTTTTGCTGAAAGAAACATGTTTCCTCCTGGAACAGCCAACTCAAATGCATCCATTAGTCTTTCTATGCCACATTCTGAAGAAGAATCTGAAATCACTCTTAGCTATGGTGGTTTTAGAAAAGTTAAAATTAATCAGGTCAAGGAATCTGATCCTGGAATGCATTCTTCAAGAGGTCAAGGTTTTACTAACAGCCAGATCTCTACAAGTGAAGCCTTTATCCGAGAAAATGAAAATAGCTATATATCAATAGGGCAGGCATACGGCAAGGAGGATGGCAGTGAGTCATTAATGGGCCACACGTATATTAGAGAGGATGGTCATATTGAATCAACAAGTCCTGACTATGTCAAAGGAGATGACAATGCCATTCATATAAGTGACACCTATGGCAAGGAAGATCCCAACATGATATGCTTTGAAGGATTTAATGCAGCACATGATGGTGTATCCATTGGCAGGCCCATCAGCACTTATGACCCATCGTATAATCAATCTTTGGTCCAAACACCAGAGCCAGTTAATGAAAAGAGTTGGTTGTCTCAAATGCTGTGGCTGTATATAATGGCCAGGAAACAAAAGCAAAAGTAGCATCTGTTTGAAGAACAAATCGGAGTTCAAAACAACCAAAAAAGAAGCTCCTAATAGTTTTCCTTCAAATGTAAGAAGCTTAATATCAACTGGCATGCTGATGGGGTCCCTGTAAAGTATGTTGCATTGTCACGGGAGGTAAATTTCTCTTCTTTTTAATTTCCTTTTGTTTCCAGTCGACTTGTTAGTGACATCCTCTCTAACATGCTACTTAGTGACATTATTCTCTTGATGCAAACAAGGAACTGCGTGGGGTTATAAAAGGTTCTGGGTATCTTTGTGGGTGTCAGTCTTGTAATTATTCCAAGGTAATGTATTAGCTTATTTTTATATTATAGAAGAGTACCCAAGTCTAATCTCTTCCCGGCAATGTATTAGCTTTCAAATTTTTACAGTCTGAACTCTTCAGACCAACTAACGTATCTTCTGCTTTGTACATAAGGTGCTCAATGCATATGAATTTGAACGCCATGCTGGTTGCAAGACAAAACATCCAAACAATCACATATACTTTGACAATGGCAAGACCATCTATCAGATAGTGCAAGAATTAAGAAGCACACCAGAAAGCATGCTATTTGATGTCATTCAGACTGTATTTGGTGCACCGATCAATCAGAAGTCTTTTCGAATCTGGAAAGGTATGTAAAATGACTATCGTTTTGTTTTCCTTCACCTCCTTGAGATTTGACTGTT